>JADDOH010001290.1:0-402682 GCA_016648135.1 Agrypnia vestita | reverse complement strand
CATAAAGAGTTAACTGAAGACCGGATTGCGCAATACTTATGCAATACAGTAATTATTATCATGCTACTAAGTAATTCATATAGAAATCCGTGTATTCAAATTTTAGCATAAACGGTATGAAATTCGCTTTGCATAAAAATACACCCGTTTGGAACGGAATTCTTGTACGATTTGAAACAATATCACACAAGCAATCGTGATATTTAATTACACATAATTATTCCGAACTCAAATATTCCCAAAATAAATACATTTCGATAGTGAAAATAATTAACCGTAATAGATAATATGAATATGTTCCTTAGCTGTTACACAGTGGCGGTATGATCCTCTCTGGCACCGATGAATGGTAGATTCCTCCATACGTCCGGGCAGCAACTCCGTCCGCAAATGATGTTCTGGAACTCAAGGCTCCGTCGGTAGTCTGTTGGGCAGCGCTCCCGCTCGCAAGTCTGGTCTCGAACTCAAGGGGGCTGAGTACATCGCGTTCGCTCCTTTTATAGTAACGATTTCACCATACCTCTGAAATCCACGCTAGTGCAGTGACTCATCCTATGCCCGATGACCTCACCGCCGGCGCTCGCCACTGGCCGGATTCAGCCATCAGGACGGTCGCCTCCGGCTCAACCCGTCGAAGGCAAAGCGCGCCTGTGATTGGTCCGTTTCGTTAAGATAATGGTAAAGCACTCGCTACACGCGAGACTTGCTGTTCCTATTCAAAAATAATAAAGGCTCGTTCGCACCTACTCACAAGATCGAGTCTATTAGGATTGGCAAACAATATTAATTTAACACAGAATTATATCTATGGTATAATAAAGATCTAAGAAAATATTACTTGTATAGCTGAATATTCAATATTTTGTTAGCCTCTTGTAATACATAGAATCTTGAGAAATATATCAGGCTTTTACTTTTAAACGATTCAAACAGAAGAAATATATTTTTGATGTCCATACTTGACTTTTTTGAATATTATTATTTTAAGATTTTCTAAATTTATTAAATCTATCTCCATGTCGACCATCACAGCTTCCCCCTTATTTAGAGAGAGGAATGATCTATCAGATCGAGCCTATCTGCTAAATAACCCAATAGGATAGTATATTTCGTGATACTTATCAAGAGTTTCTAAAATTCCTTTTAAAATAAATCGTTGTTCTTTCCTTTCCCCGCGTACTATATTTCTATTAGGGTAGAATTCCTTTTCAATGGAATCCCTTTTTGCGTATTTAAAGCTACTGTAAACCATCTGCCTGTCATTCAAATGAAAAGTGTACAACTAATATAAATATAAGATTTGAAAGCAAAAGGGACTGTATCTAATTTATTCAATTGACTGAAAAGGTTCGATTCTTCATAATCGATTGAACGCCTCAGTAATCTCATCATTGTGTCTGCTAACCACTCAAGCTCCATCCTGTTATCAACACTTAAAAGGAATGCCCCTTCCCCCACTTTGTTATCCTCCTTGCTTCCCTTACAATGGTACACTCCTAGTGTTCACCACCTCGCAACTCTGTACTACTTTCCCCAGCATATGCCCCCCTTCCCCCAGAATATACTCCCACTAACACTCCCCACATCCCCTTCAAGCTATACAAACCAACTCAACCGAGTAAATATTAACTGTATATTTCTCCTATGAAATGCGAGCTACGATAAATCTGAAGTTCCAGAATTATGTTAACCTACGAATTAATGTACAATCTATTCATATAAACTTAACAACCAGCTTCCTAATATAAAGAGCAAACCCTTCCCCCAAACTATACACACTCTTCTATTTCTAACTCGTTTCGTCCTGTTTTAACCGAGTGAATAGTCAACCGCATATTCCTACTATGATTGCAAACCGCGACAAAATTAACTCTTGTACCCCATCTGAGCTATGAACCCTATTCATATGCGCAATACATGTCCTCCTATGTAGAAACAGCCAATTGTCCTCAATATTCCACGTATTCTGTAATGACTGCCATAATTTATTGTTGGTGTAATATGATGAAGAAGAAGAAGAAGAAGCCGCAAAAGTAGTGGATGACAACAGAAGAAGAAGAAAATGAATCCATTGAAAGGCATAAGATAAAGAAGAAAAGTCACAACCGAGTGTAGCAATAGATAAAGACGAAGAAGAAGAAGTCGAATGTTATAAAATTAGAAGAAGACGCGAATGTAGTAGTAGGTAAAGAACAAAAGAAGATGAAGAAAAGACGTAGAAAAAGAGTCTAAAATTATAAGATAAACAGAAGAAGACGACATGAATGAAGTTATAGGAAAAGAAGAAGAAGAATAAGAAGAAGAAGATGAAGAGAAGACGAAGAAAACCAGTTGATAAGTATAAGATAAACGGAAGAAGACGAAATGAATGTAGTTATAGGAAAAGAAGAAGAAGAAGAAAGTGGAGAAGCGAATAGGAAAGAAGAAAGAAGAGAATATGAAAAGAAGAAGAAGAAAGAGAAGAGAAGAAAGAAAAAGAAAATAATTTAGTAATAGGAAAAGAAGAAGAAGAAGAAAAGGTAAAGAAGAAGAGAAGACGAAGAAAAGACGTAGAAAAACAGTCGAAAAGTATAAGATAAATGGAAGAAGACGAAATGAATGTAGTAATAGAAAAAGAAGAAGAAGAAGAAAGTAGAGAAGCAGTCGAAAGATATACCATAAGACGAAAAAGTAGTTGCAAAGTATTGTAATAATTGCTATTTATAGAAGAGAAGGTATTTGAAAAGTAAAGCATAAACGGTATGTATTCAAAGAAGAAGAAGACTAGAGTGAACATAACCAATAAAAAAAACCTTCGTACCGAAGAAGAAGAAGACGCTATTGAAGTCAATATAAATAAAAAGGGGAAAGAAAATATATATATAACCGTTAGCATATACGAATAAGAAGAAGACGAAGAAGAAGAAGAGGAAGAAAAGGATAGGAACAACCCTTCGATAATTGTAGAACGTAAAAGTATATATAACTATTATCCGTCTCAACTAACTTTCCAGCCAACCCTCAAGAGTGATATCTAAAGACGACGCATGTTTGTAGAAGAAGTGCATCCAGATGTCAAGAAAAGTTTCCCATAACTATTCCTTACTAACCTGTCTTCCCCCAAATTGTTAAGCGTTTGTCAAATAATCAGGCGCGACTCCTCCGTATAACTGTAATATTATTCCTCCCAAAACTTATTGAAAACCTAAAACAACTTTATTAATATGTTCCGTATTCATCATCCCCATACTTATATGTAACATAACATTATAAAATTTTAAGTGTTCCTTTAACAACGCGAACATGTTTAACGAAGTACACTGTTACAAATCAGAAGAGGTGAACCCTAATATCTGTACTAGCTGTAGTAGTCATCACCAACACTGATACCCACAGAAGATGTATGTGTGTAACTGAATCAAGAATTCCTAACGTATAATTCGGTTTGCTATACGACTGGAATCTATTCAAGATCCAAACGTCCAACCTTTCTACCTCAATCTAAAAGTAATGCCACGACGACGCATGAAGGTGGATGAAGCTAATGATTTCGTTATGCTACTACTATTTAATCTACTAAAAATCTATTTTCAAAATTTTTTTTTTTCCAAAATGTTCCAGAAGAATTCAAAAGCTCTCCTGAAAAATTTCTTTTTTTATTTTATTTTATCACTATTCAAAAGGATTTCTACATACACCCAATGTATAGTAAAAACAATAAATGCTTTATCAATCATAGCGTTACGATTTCTCAAAACTTGAAGAAACTCACATATCGTTAATTCCGGATTTACTTTTGTATTATTTCCAAGAAGATTGCGCCTAAAACTAAAACAACCCTTATATAGATACGTACGAAATTTGAAGTAGTGAGATGTTTATTTCTACTCTGCCTATAAATAAGCTATATCAACGTATATTGTAATATAATATTTATTAATGAAGATAAAACAATTTCAATTAACGTTGCAATGAAGCGAAACAAAGGAATATATATAAAAAAAAAACAAGTCCAATTTTTAATTATTCGTTACTAAGAGTATATATATATTGCGCTCTCTATTACCGCTTCCTATAGACTAATACTAGCGAAGGCTCAAAACTTTCTCTGATTTCCGCTAGATGGCGGTAGTATGACCATTTTAATTCATATGCCAGGCCGTCTTGTAAATAAAAATGGAAGTAATTTTATTCTTGTAATTCAAATCAAAATAATTTTAGATCAAAACAAGAAACTCAAATAATTATTTCGTGCAACAATACGCGTCTGTGTTTATATTACGAACAAGTCTATCAATCCTGCATACAACAAAGAAATTATAATTAGTTTGAATAACCAGAACCGTATATAACTGTGTATAACAATTAAGAACACATTTAGATAATTAGAATAATTAAGAACCATAATAAATCAATGAAAGAAATTAATTTTTTTTTCAATTAATTCAGCAACATTGTAGATTGACATTTTATTTTTTTAGGACAATTTTTAATATAACACCTTGACGATAAAAAGGTATCTCCGAAACATGCACGTGAAAGTTATCAAATAATATAAGTAGATTTGTAAGAATACTATAATCAATTAATTTTTTGTGTAATTATTATCTGTAAAAATTTAGCTGAATTTAAAGATCTTTTTTTTTCAAATATAGAAACCCTTTTTAATATCATAAAAGTTTTCGTTTTTATATCTTCTTTTCTTTTAGATTCATATATTCTCGTGTTTATATTTTCTACTAAATTGTTATCCGGTTTTTATATTTATTT
Source organism: Agrypnia vestita (assembly GCA_016648135.1). Taxonomy (NCBI): domain Eukaryota; kingdom Metazoa; phylum Arthropoda; class Insecta; order Trichoptera; family Phryganeidae; genus Agrypnia; species Agrypnia vestita. The sequence goes on along the minus strand of JADDOH010001290.1, from coordinate 397,933 downwards.
TTACTTTTATATTTTTCTGCTATTATTATTAATTACTATTGCATAACTCGTAAGCGAAAATATTTGCCACTGAACAGATTTTATCTAGCGTGGGTTAATTATTAGTTTATATTAATATAAGAAATTAAATTAAAACCGAATTTTAAGCTATCATAAACCCTCCGTGGCGCGCGCTGAAATCTGTCGCGGTGATCTGCCCGTAATACAGGTGTATATTTTTGCATTTCGGGCGCCGTGCGAATCCGTTCGGCGTAGCTAACTGTCTTTTCGTACTAGCCCGAGCGCGAAGGTCGAACTTGTTAAACCTTAAACCCTCAAACGTCTCGGGTCTCTGCCGCATCTTCCACGCTTGTGCCGAAACGTGTCCGCTCGCGTTATATAGGGAAACCGTCGCCGGTCTTTCCAACACGCAGCGCTCGCAAACCCGGCGGCTTTGGCCGTGTTCGGTGGTATATTTGCGAAACACAAACACAAACGCAATAATTAAAACCTTTCAAATGTGATTCGTTTGAATCTCAACTACATATTTGTTATACTGCGATTCGCAAATCCCGACGGCCTAGGCCGTGACAGTGGCATACTTGCGAGAAAACAAATGCAATAATTAAAACCTTTCAAACGTGAATCGTTTGAATCTTAACTACATATTTGTTATACTGCGATCCGCAAATCCCGATGGTCTTTTTTAGATTGTGACGGTGGCATACTTGTGAGATCGCATTCAAATATATTCTCTTCATACAATTATTAAAAATATTTTTCAAATGTGAATCGTTTGAATTCAAACCACATAAAATGAATGAGATATGAAATAAATCACATATTCTATAAAATGGAGCAATACTTTTACAAAGAAACAGGCATTCCAAAATCGAACTAATATATCACAAGGACCAAAATTACTACAATAATTTTCGTTCACAAAATATTAAATAATAAAAATGCCAACTATCTATATGACAAACAACCTAAAGAAATTTCTAATACCTAGTATCACGTTTGTCTACAAATCTCAGTACGTGGTTCACGTAAATGCTCAATCTTTTTTCTTTGATGTCACGGACCGTGGTCCGCGATTGTTTAAATAAAACCGCTTTTATAATCAAATATTTCCTTTCATTTATAATATTAACTAAACCAAAATGATTTTATTACTATGCAAATGAGTCCAACGAATACGCTCCTGTCTGGTCACCGGCACCACTGTAATGATCCAAGTAGATAGAGGGTCCTAATCAAAATGACGGTATTTTCTAGAGATGCTTTCTATTATATGAAAAATATTATTCAGTCGTAAAATAGTTGACGCGAGTTTAATTTTATTATTATATTTTTCATTTCGACCTCCTGGTCGCGGACAACCACTGTGGTGGACCAGTTAGATAGTAGGGCATCGCGGCCTTGATACATTTAATAATAATTTAGTATAGCTCCTGGTCCGGCACCAGAGTTAGACATCCCATGGGGTGTGTGTTGAATATATAAGGCGAAGCAAATCTATAATACAAATCATTCCATTGCAAATCAATGTAAATCATATTCTTTTCACGGCTAACGATGTAAGATGACCCTAATGTGGGTCCTACTAAATAATGAAGGTTAGTAAGTAGCAAACCGTCGCGTTCAAAATACAATATATTGGATTATCAAATATTTCATTATTCTTATATGTGAGCGCGCGACGCTCTGCATAACGACTGCAAATTGCGTTGTAACTACATAATGATCGTGAGATAAATTATATTCTTCTATGAAATATTAAATAATGTATTCTTTTCAATATTAATACTCTGCCTGTGCTAACTATACATTGAACTAAAATATATATTATTAACTGGAAATAATTATTCTGTGAAAATTTCGCTTTTGAATGCAAAATTAACTAAAAATATTAACTAAAATATTTCTAACATCTTGGGTTCGCATACTATATTGATAATACCTAATGCCCTTTGCATTTACTAAGTATATTACCTAAATAGCCACAGCTATACCATCCTGTCCGTCAGGGACTAAACATAAAACATAGTTATATTTCTAAAAGTGCTACCTCTTACGCGACAAAAATACCTATTGCAGTCGGGCTATGAATATGAACTATTTCCGCCTCATAATGGCGCCTGGAACCAATACTAAAAACCTCACTAGAAATAATAAATGCGACTAAATCTCGATAAATACAATATATACTATTCGTAATACGTCGTTGAATTGGCACATGATTCGTCTAATGGATGAAGGACCCCGTTGTGTATCGTAATAACTTCAAATTCTTTTATAGGAGCAGTGTGGAAACAATTGCATAATATTACGTAATAAAAACATCTAACGAACCTAATAATCTATACATTTATGTTACAATAAAATACGTTCACCAGAAGAATTCGTGTATTAGAAATAAAACATTTTCGATTTGAGACAAACCAGTAAAATCGTTCGAACGGCGCAAAGGGAAAAATTCACACATATTAAATAACACTGAAATTAATAATTATAAACACTTTGTATTAGCATATTCTTACCTTGAATGGTTCCGTCTTAGACGTGCATGAACCTGTTCATATTAATTCCGTGGGAAAATAATACATATATTTGCTATCTACGAAATACCACATTTTTTGAAGTGAAACTTCTTTATGAATAAATAGATAAGGTCTCGGGGATGGTTTGTTCGAAAGGATTCTACAACAGCCCGTGAGTTTATATGAAATAATAGTTTCTTTGAATGCTAATTTTGGTTTTTTTAAACCCTCAGCATCTCTGCTGAGAGGGGTAGAGGCCCCGCGCCCGCCTAAACCCGGTGGCCGACTTCCTAAGTGACTAAACGGCCCCCCTTGTTCCTCCGGAACTTACTGCATCCCGAGACTCTATCTCTTCTTTACGAGATGTGATCCTGTGACGCCTCTCTTTTAGGCTTATAATTGAGATGTACGTACTCTTTTGGTACGAGTTTCTGATGATGTGTGTTGTCTTGAGGCGCCTTTCTTTTAGGCCGGTGTTTGAAGAATCATGTACTCTTTTGGTACGAATTGATGACGACATTAGCCTCCTTTGCGGGCATAGTCAGCGATGTTACAAATTATTGTGCAATCTCATTATGCCTTTTCAGAGCGGCGTCCCACGATTCTGCATCTTGCAACATTTACTTTGGACAAATGTTAGAGTGTTAGTAACATATTTATAATATCCCAGCTATTCCATATGAGTGAATGATTTTTATATTTATTCTGGCCCTGTCTTTCTTACAGAGGACGAAATAGAAGTTAACGTTTTCTATCAAGGTTTTACAGCATTCAAGCATGGAAATCCTTCCAAAGACAAAGGGAACCTTTTGTTGGTTTAAGTAGTTTGCGCCAGATGAGGTTAGGTGGTCGGTTTATTGACGACCCCGAGCAACAAGGAGGACCCCGCCTTTAAGGGGCCCTGCAGGGGCTTGTGCGGGTTCCACGCCCAAGTGCCGGCAATCATCCACCCCTCAGCCAGCTAGGCTAACACAAACCAGATATCCCCAATCTTTAGTTAGATCTCCCCATTCTGTCCTTTACTCGTCATTCTGAAGCTACTTGTTAAGCCAGATGTACCGAGGTACTCAAATCATAAAGACTTGGCTGAAGACCGGATTGCGCAATACTTATGCAACACAATTATTATAAGGCTACTAAGCATTTCTTATAGAATTACGTGTATTCAATTATTAGTAAAAATAGTTTGAAAATCCCCATACTTTAAAATATATTCGTTCGGAAGAATTTCTCGTACGATTTGGATTGATATCTGGTTATGCAATACATAACGCGTCGACAATATTATGAATCTATTACGCACTGCTTATAGAGCTCCGTAAAATCAATTGTTAATACAAATGGTATGAAAATCCCCAAGCATCAAAATATATTCGTTTGGGAGATATTCCCGTACGAATTGAGCCAAGATCACACAAGAAATCGTGATATTAATTATACATTATTGCTCCGATTTTAAATCTTCCCAAAATAAATACATTTCAATAGTGAAAATAATTAATCGATAGATAATATAAATGTGTTCCTTAGCTGTTACACAGTGGCGGTATGATCCTCTCTGCTACTGATGAATGGTAGATTCCTCCATAAGTCCGGGCAGCAACTCCGTCCGCAAATGCTGTTCTGGAACTCAGGGCTCCGTCGGTAGTCTGTTGGGCAGCGCTCCCGCTCGCAAGTCTGGTCTCGAACTGAAGGGGGGCCGAGTATATCATGTTCGCTCCTTTTATAGTAACCATTGCACCATATCCCCGAAATCCACGCTAGTGCAGTGACTCATCCTATGCGCGATGACCTCACCGCCGGCGCTCGCCATTGGCCGGATTCAGCCATCAGGACGGTCGCCTCCGGCTCAACCCGTCGAAAGGTAACGCGTGCCTGTGATTGGTCCGTTTCGTTAAAATAAGGGTAAAGCACTCGCTACACGCGAGACTTGCTGTTCCGTTTCATAAATAATAAAGGCTCGTTCGCACCTACACACAAGGTCGAGTCTATTAGGATTGGCAAACAATATTAATTTAACACAGAATTATATCTATGGTATAATAAAGATCTAAGAAATATTACTTGTATAGCTGAATATTCAATATTTTGTTAGCCTCTTGTAATACATAGAATCCTGAGAAGAAATGTATCAGGCTTTTACTTTTAAACGATTCCAAACAGAAGAAATATATTTTTGATGTCCATACTTGACTTTTTTGAATATTATTATTTTAAGATTTTCTAAATTTATTAAATCTATCTCTATGTCGACCATCACAAGGTGAATGAAAAATGTGCCACGGTAGCAGTAATAAGGTATTTGGTAGTTAATATATTTTTTAGAAAAAAACAAGCTTTTTATTAAAATTAATAATTATGTAATATTGAGAAAAAAAATGTAATTTATTTATTACATTTATTCTACATATTTTTGAAACTTCTATGAATAGCTATAACGTATGTGAATAACTATAAACTGAATATATTTACGTAAAGTTTAGTCTTTTTTCAAAACTAATATGAGCACATCTCTTATTTTATTCTTATCGCTTAAATATTATTACAATATGATTAAGCTGTTGCTATAATATGCAGCTTAAGTAATGTCTTCCTGGTCAATTTAAATATCAGTTTGTGATCGTAATGCATTAACGTAGAGGTTTCCCACATGAATGCACTCATTTACTCACACATAACTGAACACACTAACATCTTCATGCTTCTTCAATGCAGATTCACATTTTGTAGTTTGTGGCTAGATTTTTAGAACATATATGTTATATTACTAGCCGTGCGCACATGAAAAATTAAGGGAAATAATATTATCGACAGCGCCTTGCGTGACCGCGCTACATATGCCGCGCGCTGATTACGTGTCACACTCTTATTAACTAACCTTAAGTTTTAATTCCAGAAATTACAGACTTTATGACAGACAGATGGATAGACGGGCAAACAGACAGACAACGAAATTATTATATTTATATTACATATGAGAATTCAATCCGATACAGCATGAAAAAATGCACGCATAAAACACAAAAAATAAATATTGTCAAATATAAAGTTGCACAAATCTTAAATTAAATAAATAAATAAAAATTTAAAACAAATTTAAATAGGTTTCTGTTATAATCCTCAAAAATATTAATGAAAAAATGCATCATGTTATCAAGATATGAATGGTGATTCTAAATTAATGTTTTGAGTTGTGTGATATGGTGGTTCAGTGCAGTCATGCTTTTATCATGTTCTCATCACGATCTCATCGGGCCAGACTACAATATATGAAGAACTATTGTCCTGAATCCCGATAAGTGTTTGCCAACACTTTATCACCCTTATCAATCGCCAAAATGAAAATTTGGCTTAATAACGACTTTATTATTAACATCATATCTGAATAACAGGATAATAATCCCCATTTTTAGATCTTTACATTTCTTTCTTTCTTTTTTTGTCATTCTCCTTCTATCGTGATTCTCATGCGACTACAATAGATTTTTAATAATAGCAAAATAACTTTTTTTTATTTTTTTTTTTATTTTCTTTATTTTATTTTGGGAATCTCAACAGTATACAATTTATTATAATAATACATAACGTATTGGGTAATTCGTAGACCAATTATAGAGATCCACATAAAATGTTAAATCAAGCAATAAAGAGAACATATATTAAATAGAGGGATAGGAGTGGGAGTTAGAGGGGGAAGTGGAGTGAGGTGTATGGGATTGTGGCTGAGTGGAGTGCGTATGTATTCTGTGCGTGACGTTGTATACAGATATGGGGGTATGTGTAAAGAGTGATGAGAGTTTGGCTGTGGTGTGTGTATGATGATGGTCGGTCTCAGTTAATCCGGTGAAGATATAGAAACTAGTAATATAATATAAGCGGTTTAAATACGATTTTTAAGAGCTGAGATGTTGGTATTAAATATATCAATGTCATTGAAGTGGTCATTGTATGCTTTGCATGTTCGCTGGATGAATGAGTTCTGTGCATAAGAGGTTCTGCTTATGGGTACATGGAAGAGCACGGACTGTCGGGTTCGCCTTGATGGAGCGTGGAGAGAAACCAGCTCCAATTGGCTGGGACAGTCAATATGTCCCTGAAGTAACTTGAAGAGTAGTATTTGATCAGCTCGTGCTCTTCTATGTTCCAGGGTTCTCATGTTATAGAAATCCATTGCTTCCATATATGAGTCGAAATATATGCCGGATTTACCATTGAGGCGACGCAAAAACCTGTTCTGAATTTGTTCTATTCTCGCAATGTATGTTGTCTGTTGTGGATTCCAGACCTGAGATGCATACTCCAAGTGACTGCGAACGTAGGAATAATATAAAATTTTTAATGAGTGAGGATTTTTGAATTGTTTGCAGGTTCGAAGTATGAATCCCAGCATACTGTAGGCTTTGGAGATAATATGGTCAAAGTGCGCTTTAAAAATAAGTTTACTGTCGAGAATTATTCCGAGGTCTTTTAATTCGCATTTGTTTTCTAGTTGAGCGTTGTTTATTGAGTAGGCAAACTGAATGTTATTGGTTTTCCTGGAAAATGTCATTTGAAAGCATTTTTTTGCGTTAAGAAGAAGTTTGTTTATATGACAGTAGGCAGAAACGCGGTTAAGATCTTCTTGAATTTTTCGGCAATCGTCTAGGGAGTTCACTTTTGCGAAAATCTTCATATCATCCGCATAAAGTAGGAAATTAGCGAAATGAAAGCAGTTTTGTATGTCATTTATATAGATTATGAACAGTAATGGACCCAGTAAACTCCCTTGAGGGACTCCAGAGGAGATGCGAGCCCAGTCAGATTTAAGACCACCGATGACAACTGCTTGGTTTCTGTTGGTAATGTAGGAAATAAGCCACCTTAGTAGGACACCGTGGATTCCTATTTTTATCAGTTTATCAGCTAAAATGTCATGATCGACTTTGTCAAACGCTTTACTGTAGTCTGTGTATATGGCATCGGTTTGCGCTCGTTGATCCATTGAGGATAGCGCGTACTCCGTGAAGGTTAGTAGATTGGTGACAGTGTATCTTCCCGCGAAGAATCCGTGTTGTTGGGGATTAATGTATGGCTTTATGGCGCTAAATATCTGGGTATAGACTATTTTTTCAAAGAGTTTACTGAATATTGACAATTTTGAGATTGGTCTGTAGTTAGTTACGTCATTTTTTTGACCAGATTTAAAAATAGGGGTTATGTGCGCATTTTTACTTCAACTTTGTGACATCATTATATATATTAATCAAAAGAAAACTCTTTGTTTGAAACCACTACTTAGGAATTATCAACATGTTTTGGGGTCAATGGTCCCTTCATCAAGATACAAAGTGCATTAAAAATTAAAATTCGAAGTATAGCCATTAACAAAAAATAAATGTACGGGAGCTGAATAACTAATAAACAACTAATGTGAAAACAAATTTAAAACATAACTATTTGCAAAAAGGACCTGGTTATTTATAATATTTTATTTGCTATTAATATTAATACAACCGTAATCCTATGTTAGTCGTACGTAAAATTCCCAAACCTTTATAAATATCAGAAGAATGTTTTTTTTCCAAGAAACAAATGTTTGACTCCAAAAAACGTTGATTATTCAATAAATAATGCTTACATACTTAGTAATTTCTTTATATTAAGATACAATCGATTTCATCTGATTGTATCTCTTGTCTCAATTAACATAAAAAATAAAAGGTTACCAGTATGGTGACATAACGCTAATTATCGTTTTGTATTCAAAAAATATGTAATTTTCAACGGATGTTAACTAAACACTCGATAGTATGTTTAGACCAGACATGAACTTGATGGAATGCTAACACACCTGAAGAACAAGTAAAAATAAAGTTGAGAGAATATAAAAATAGCTTTTGTTTTATTCTCCTCCCTCGTGTTCATTCGAAGACTTCGGCTAGTTACGAAGAGAGAATATTCGATTTCAAATTCACTAAAAATAAATTCTTAATAATTACTGAAATTTCTCACTATTAGTTATCATTTTCAACTTATTTTAAACGTGCATTTTATTAATACTTTTTTTTTAATAAAATAAATATTGTAGATAATCCAGTTTAATGCAAATTTTTAGAGTTATAATAATAGTCGCTTCTTTGACATATTTTGCAAAAATGACTTCTTATTCGATGAAAAATTTCATGTTTGTTAAATATTCATTGAATTATCTTCAGTAAACAGCACATTAGTATTCAAGCTAAAGAAAACTGATACAATGAGTTACAAATACAATGCGGCAACAGCAACAAGCAATTCGAAGAATTTGGTTTACAAAGGAACAATAAAAGCCTAATAGCGTTAAACTAAAAAAACACGTCAAAATCGTATAAAAACGTATATAGCCGATCAATCTGGTGATTTATTATAATATTTTAATCTAAAAATTTACTCGATTTAAAAAAAGTTAATTCGAAGGAGCTGTTTGCAACCAATTATTTTAAGAGTATTCAAACAAACCACTATGCCTTAGACGAAATAAAGATGAACGTATTTGTCACCGATTTTATAGCCGGGGTTTAGATTTTTAAATGAATATGTTTTATATAAAAACATAAATCGTAAAAAAATAATGATGAAATGTTTCTAAATTATGAAAGAACTCCCCTATTTATCTGATTTTTGAATACATCACCCACTATTTTCGGCATCTTCATAGTGCAAGATTTTTTCTATAGAAACTCCTTATTTATGATGACTCTCGATTACGTCACGACAAAAGATCTAGGAAATAATATTTTTAACTACTTCAAAAAGAGAAAAATGACTTTGCGATGACATTTTTAATGTAATTCGAAATGTACTTTATTTTCAACACTTATTATTATTCATCAGGATACAATATATACTAACAAATTAAAAATTAATGTGTAGATAATAAAAATGTAAAAAAATATTATTTTTTAATATTTTGACTGTATATACTTCGATTTTTAATTTGTTAGTATACATTGTATCCTGACGAAGAGATCATTGGCTATGAAACATGTTGATATTTTCAGTATACGTGGCGACACATAAAGTAAATTATTATTATTAAAATATTGTTATATCTGACGTAGTAAAGTAAAATATTGTTATATCTGACGTGGACACCAGACAGAAACAGAACAGAACGGAGATAAGTGCGAAGATTATCATTCACATACTAGTTCATAATCAAACCATTACCACCTCTGATGTCGCATCTATGATCCGAGAAAGAACGCTTATCATCGCTTACTGTAAACAGCTCTGATATGAAGATTCATTTTTCATAGGTTCATTATCACTGGTATGATACCATCACACGGCTCGATGTTCGACACTCCGACATAACCGTACCTCTGCGGACAAAATTGGGTTACCAAGTTGCAAAATGAATCTAGGCTGCCAAATTGAGCGTGATTTTAATACCTGTTCCGAATTATTTATGCTGTGAAGATGGTCCAATTACGAATTCACTAAACAAATTTTAGCACATTTTTTGATATGTATGGCTATTCAGTTTAACTGTCCGCAGTTGACTTCAAAAATTCAATGAATGGGATTGGAATAACTTAAATAATAATAATAATGTAATAACTTGAATAATAAATAAATGAAAAAGATCTGGGTCCATGGTTCATTTGTAAAATTAATGCTCAGATAGATATATATTTTTTTCTCTTTTAATATTTTTTTTTTGTCTCAAGAAATCAAACAATAGATCGATAAGAAACAACTTGACATAAATGGTACAGTAAAATGGTAATTTATTTTTATGAAGAGGGAATTTATTATTTTTATTTCGTTTTGTTTTTCGAGTTATTAATATCTCTGATTATTAGAAAATGATTTCTGACAATTATGGAAAAAACATAATACAGAATACACCTTTTAATTGTTGGGAAATAAACATTATAGAAAAGAAAGATAAAATAGTGATATTAACTATAGTAAAAATTATCACACAATTACAGAGCACGTGGGTTCCAAGGTCAATCAAGTGACATGCGAAAGTTTTCGTCGTAAGCGAATATTGTAAATTAGGCTTTCGAATTGATTTATCAGAATGTGTGAGAGTATTCTGAACGGATAGTTAAAAAAAAAGAAAGTAAATAAACTATGTAAGCATAAGAGATACACATAGTAATGATGTATGTTTAATTTGGATGGATACGATATCTAAATGAAACCATCGATCAAAAGAAAGTCTTTATATAGGCATTGTATTCCGGATGTCCTAAAGGAATGTATAAGTAGATAAATTTCTATTGCATTTTGAGGCAAATCTTTTGGAAATATTTTATACAATGATGAGTTGTTTTATTTCCAGCATTTTCCACTACATTTATGATTTTGGAGCCTATTTTTATGAAAATCTGCCAAAAACCATTGAATACTGTCGCGTTCTTTGCGATGGACTTTTTTGTAGGAGCGTGTCAAAGATAAGGTTTATGGTGCAAAACCGTCGACAATTAAATAATTGATGGCAGATATGAATGAGGCACATCTATATATATACATGAAAAGATTCGTGATGTTTGTAATTCCATTGACTTTCGGTATCAACATAGGTACTTGGTTAGAATTGTCTTCGGTTCGAACACTTGTTTATTATTATATTACTTATTGTTTCAGAGGCAGGTTTACAGAACTACATAATCACACATATGGAAATAAAAACACTTGTTTTTTAAGTTCTAACTTTTTAATTTTCAGAGACGCGTTTCGCCTTATGAGGGCATTATCTGATTGAGATTGATAATAGAGTACCTATATGCATACACCTTATCTGCCAATACGCCTGAATTACCTACGACGTGGTGATATAGGTTTGTTTTCTATATCTTCTATTTGATTAAAAATACTGTATGTTATATGTTATATTATATTACGGTATGTTGACGTGATATTGATATTGAGGTTTTTCGCAATTATTTTATTTAAATTAAAAAATTCCTGTTTTATTATTTCTTATCATAAGCAGATTAAAAATAATACCAGTGATTGCTTGCGGTTGTAAAACTTAGTGCCTATCTATACCTATACCTAAATATATATTATGTACGTATTTTGAAAAAAAAACATCGAACTAAAATATTTACGTGGCAGAATATTATGACATATTAAAACCTTACTTATACGACAATGATTGTGACATGAATATTTTGTGAAAAATCTTTTATTTCTATTTTTTTCAAATCATATGTTTACGTAAATTACATGATTCAGTGTTCTCACTGCACGCCTCTGCCAAAGCACCTCGTTTTACAACCACGCACGCAAAATATTTATGAGCCTACACAAGAGAATGGAAACTATCGAATAAAAAAATTATTAAACTATTGTAATCGACTTTTTTCCGTGGTTATTCATTAAAAAAATATTTTGGAACCACCTTTTTCTTCTTCAGTTTCTTCTTCAGTGTAAACTACAAAGTGTAAAATACATTATAAAATATGATGAATTATATTTTTGGCAAGTTGTTTTTCATTGAAATATCGACACAAACCGATTACATATACAAGCTAGAAACAAAAAAAAATATTCTGTTGGTCCCAAAGACAGCGATGAACTGGCCACTAGTTATAGTTAAACTGTTATTTTAACCGGTTATTTTCGGTACAGTTATTAGGGATTTTATCTGATTTTTTTATGATTGATAACTAAGATATAATTGTTGTCTAGTGCCTATACTTATAGTTGTTTAGTACCGATAGTATAGTTACGTCTAGTTCCGATAAGTAGATGGGTATGGAAGAGGCCTATATCCAGCAGTCGAGAGATGAAGGCTGAAGAAGAAGAAGAAGACCGACAACAGTTGCCAATTATCGACGCATTCAGATACAAATCTAAAATAACGTTAGTGTGTCACCGGTTTTAATACCATCATTACTGGCCATATTGAATGAATGCAAGGAAATAAAAAATTGTGACTGGTTGAATACCCCTGCGAAAACATCCTACAGGCAGATCGAGTAAAGCTGTGTGTGGAAAAGTGGAAAAACTGGAACTGGAACAGAATAGGAAACTCGAGGAACTGAAGAAGTAACAGTTGTGGTGGAAGTCTAATTTCGTTCTGAAATATGCAGCCGCGAAAGAAGAACAAGCAAATAAAATTAAATATAGTTGGTTGCAAATAACAATAGTATTTAATATTTATCGGCATGATCTATGTCAATTATGAAAATGGTAGTTAAAAATAATTAAAATAACATCTGAATTAGTATTTCTTGGAATATAATCACACATAATTATAATGTACGTGATGATTTTTATTCATGATTTTATATGACGCTTGAAGAATATACTTACAACTTTCTCAGAACCCATTTTTCGGTACTTATTTGAAGATCAAATTTCCGGCGATTTTAGACAGAAACTTAAAGTAAATTAACAGTCAACACATTTTGAACTAGCATTTAATACACTAACAAAACTAAACTTTTAAATTATTAACATTTCACTGAAAGCCGATTGAAAAAAAATTATTTGAAAACTTTATTTTTATTTATGATATGGACAATTTAATTTGTTTAACACCATTACATAACAGCAGCGAACACAGTACTGTTTAAGTAAATCAATTTCTTCGATTGATCTTCGCTGAGTTGATTGACTTTAAAAAAATATTCGATACCCATCCATCCGACGCACGGGCGCGAAAGAATTGGATTAAATATTTTACCGACTCAAAACATGACATGCCCGCGAAGATATAAAAATTATTTTTACGACGGCGATATTCGTGACATCTATTGACTCACGCTGTAAGAACTTACTTAAAAATGCGTGAGAAAAAAATCACTAATTTAAAATCGTGTATCGACATCTGTGTGTATATTTGGAAACTAATTATAAAGAAGATCTATGTACAAGCCTGTAGAAATGATCGCCGGGAGAATTAAGTTTCCCACACATCTAGGTTCGTATGATGGCGTTTAAAAGGGTTTTACATCATTTAAACACTTTTACGGGATAATTGATACTCAGAGTACCATGGACTAACACCGTGTAGAAATCTAAAAAGTAAAAGGAATTGATAAATTCATTTTTTCACAGGACTAAAGTCAAAAACACAGCGATGCATCTTTCGCCTCCTCTTACTGCTTGTTGTATTTATAACCCAAATCCTTTGTTTCTAAATTCATATAAAAAATGTTCGTTTCGACGGTACTTTCATAGTGTTAATGTAAACAAATCCAGAAGATTCTGTCCCTGAATTGAAGACTAAGGGGGAAAAAATCATCTCCTTATTTTCGTCTCAAGTCAGACAGTATATAGGTAGTACCTACCAGAAAATCTTACATAGAAGATTCTTAACAGACGTGAAAACCTGAGAACATTTTTTTTCCCAACTGCTTCATCCTGAGACAACGTGAACCATATGTATGTACATCCCTCTGTCTGACTGGTTATTCTAAACACGATATTTGTTATGAAATTATCTAATTTGAAAGGTTAAATATCAAAATGTTAGCAGAGATATAATTGGAGATTTGTAGATTAATAATGCCTTCTACCAAAGTAATGGATTCGGTAGTAAAAGTGAAATATATATATTTTTCTTTACTTAAGAGGGCAGTTGGTAAAGTGACTACTGATGACTTCTCATATATAGGGTGTAGCCAAAAGGGCGTTAGTGATCATTTAGAACTTTACAGTAGAGCAAAATACTGCAATATTTCCTTTACGAAGTATAAATTGATTTCCATATGTGTTTTGGATTAACAATTAGGAAAATCGTTTAATAATAAAATAAACTTTGACAAAATCATATTCACAACTTTCTTTTGCTCTCCTGTAAAGTTCGAAATAATCTCTGATACCCTTTTGGCTTTCTACCCTCGATATATAATTTTTATGAAATGTGTATCAAAAGTTGATAATTAATGAAGTAACCGAAGATATTATTTTATGCAGTCAAGCCATAATTAAATTATTAAGAATAGAGTATGCCGAGTGGTGCCCTTTATTCCCATTCGGGTGCGGAACAAGCTGTCATACCCTATCTTTTGTATTTTTTGTGAAGAACAGAATTATCAACTAATGCATACCGATCTTTATCGCCAAATCCCTGGGACGCAAGGACAAAACCTTGTGCATCAAAGTTATTGGTTATTGACAAATATTAAAAAAATATATTTTGCTCAAATTTTATGTATTTTCTGTAAAACTGTTTCATATAAGCTACTCTAGAGTATCCCAGTAACTGGGATATTTTATATTACATTGGTTACGCAAATGTTGATGTCGCTTATCTCCGTAACTGTTGATATTAAATCCAAAGAGAATATTTCCTATCCGAAATTGCATGAAGAAGACTCCCCTGAAGTTTTTGCTCTTAACTATGAGACGCCTGTATATACAACTGAATTTAACACCCTCTAAACACTGAACAGTGTATTCCTCTACAGGTTTGTGCAGATCAAAGGTAAGTCAGCTCAAGAAGAGAAAGAAAACTATCCAACGCCTGTGTTCAGTGTTCAGTGTTCAGTGTGTCGACAACAAAAAATCACGTGGCCAGGAATTTTCTATCCAATATACCCCGGTCGTTAAATGAATGTTGGCAAAATTTCCCAGAAACAGACGGAGGTATTATTTTTAGTTTTCACATTAACCGCTCTCGAGAGTATCGAAGTATGCCGGGGGTAATTGAAACCCCTTTAAATGAGTTGGGTTCCTGGAGTGTTTGCTCGCAAACTCGTGGGCCATGAAAGAGAATCGAGTTCACCGCGAAGTCTTCTATAGAAACGGGCCTCTAAGGGTGGTTATTATTTTATTTCTACTCCCGCGGGGTGGGAATGAGCACTGAAAAGGCCTCCGACCTACGGTACGCAACTGTAAACTATATAAAAATATATGTAAGAATATATTGAAATTTAGATGAATGAAATATAAATAAACCTTTTCATTCAAAATCTATTCATCGACAAAATATTTGGTCTCTTTATCAGTGATGATATCTATCATAATAAAGCATGAAAATAGTTCAAAGAGAAAAAAATGTGTTCAGAGATTAACTAAACTAGTTCTTTAAGAGAGGGAATGTGTCTCCCTTCTCGTATGTCTAAGATACATTTATCCCGCAGTTAAAGTATATATTCATGCATAATTAAATCCCCTAGTAAATAAGACATTTTTTATATGGACGCGATTATTCAAATTTTCTTTCAAACCGAATTTTGGAAGTAAAAACATCTTACTGTAATAAAGCGCGACTTATTTAATAAGACATTTTACTTTTTAAGAGTATTTCGCTTGACATTTTCATATTTATATTCATATAATTTTTTATTCCATTTTTTTAATAGCTATCAACTTCATATGCTAAAAAAACTTAGAGCAATACACGTTAGCTAACGCTGGGATAAATAAATCCAATTTTTATTTAATCCGAAATACCGTCGATACCGAGATATTTTTATTTTTTTATGAAAACACATTTTATCGTAAAAGAAAAGTTACCGTACGCTAGGCTTAACAAAAATATTAATTTGCTTGCACAACATTTAGTTAAACAAATTAGATTAATAATTAGATAGGTATACTGAATGAATACACCTACTCGTATCTATTAAAAAATATTTATTAATGTTCACTTTCAAGCAGACTTCTCTCGATTCACTGTAAAATAAAAATTATTACGCAATCACTAATTCTTTTCCTTAAATTATGCTAATGCGAATGCTATGATTATGCTAAAGTGGTATGGATGTTATTGAAGAGCATCTCAACAAAGTGAAACGCCATCAGAACGCACTTATCCGTTACATCTTCGATCTCATCTCATCCTCATCTCACTTACCTTCGTTCCTGAATTCATCTTTACATCTACTTGTGCCATCCATTTCGTTCAGCTGACAGTACTTCACTATCCATCTCCATTTATAATAATAATACCTATACAATACAGGATAAAAACAGCGAAATGCGTGACCTGAAAATTTATTCTATGATTATTTACATGTGAATGTATTAAATTACCAAAAGAGTTAGATGCGTTAGTGGACTGGTCTGAGGAGAACAATTTGCATCTTTAAATAAAAATATATAAAAAAGTGTGCATGTCTTACCTATAGTCGTTCAGAAAGGCCAATAAAGTTCGATTATATAATTAATGAAGAGAAAATTTTACGCGTCGCTGAGATCAAGGATCTCGGTATTGTCTTTGATACCAGATAGACTTTCTTAAGTCACATAAACCAACTATTTACAACGTGTTATAAGCTTTAAGGCTTCATAACAAATATGTATATCAAAGAAGTGCATCGAGCAAATGTACAATTTCATTATTCGTTCGATATTGGAATATGGAATGGCAGTTTGGAACCCACACCAAAAGAAATACATCGACAAGATTGAGCAGATTCAAAAGAAATTCTCGCGCTACTTGTACGTGCGCAAAACATTTTTATCGTAAATGGGAAAATATCTTACATTTATGCACCATGAAGTACTGCTGAGGGAATGCAACTACCGCAGCCTCGAGTCGCGCAGACAGGAGGGCCTAGTCATGTTTGGGGTCAAAATTTTAATAAATATAATTGACGCTCTGAACTTGCTAGAAAATTATGCCCTGTTTGGACCAAATAATTATTTGCGAAATTAGTAAATGGAGCAATCTGTTATGCAATTATTAAAATAATAATAATTATGAAATCTTCAGCTCCTCATTTCAAGGGTGGTCAGCAAGACTGTAGAATCAACGTTGCACAGACATCACATCATCATAGACTGTAAGTATTTTCAAAAGTAGACTAAAGCAGTTTTACCTTTCTCAAAACCTAGTGTAACACTTCCTTATCCCCATCCATCTTTTATTTGTCTCGTTATCACACAGCTAGCTTTGTAATTGTATTATTGCTTGGTCGGTCGGAAGACATTTTGAACTGGCAATAAACCCGCCATTGTAACAGTATAGCCCGAATTCAGAGTCAATACTTAGATGGTTTAAAGGTTAAGGTACGCCTTAAAAACGTAATTTTTAGTACAAAATAACACTTTTAAGGCATACCTTAACCTTTAAATCGTCTAAGTATTGGCCCTGATTTCGATCGTATGTGTGCAAAAGGTTAATAAAAAAAATATTTATAATTTATAGAAATAAACTTTGTTTACACTTTGTTGTTGAAAAATCGACATGTTTCAGAGCCCATGGTCCTTTCGTCAAGATAACAAATGTTTACTTACAAAATTAAATTTAAGAATCGAAGTACAGATATTCAAATTATTAAAAAGTTATATAAGGAAAGTAAGTAATAAAGTAATAATAAAGTACCTACTTAACATGAAAATAAATTTAAAAGATAACTATTTGTAAAAAAGACCTGGTTATTTATAATATTCAATTTACTATTAACACTTTTCTTATTTCCAAAATTTCTAATTTATCAAACTGTGATTCTGTATAATTTGTAGGTATTTAAAATTTGTAAAATATTAATATCAAAAGAATGATCCATAGCCAAAAGATGGTTAGAAAATTCAGAATAATTATTGCTATTTAAACACCTTAAGTGTTCCTTAACTCTAACTTCTAAATTTCTGCACGCTTTTCCTATATAAAAATAATCACAATCATTACAAATCAATTTATAAACACCCGATTTTTTTAAGAAATTATCCTTATCCTTATTATTTCATATGTATTTTTTAAATATATGATTATTATAAAAAGCAGGTTGAATAACATTTGAGATGTTTTTAACTATTGCATTATTTATAAATATAATTTTCCTCCAACGTTTATCAGAATCAATTAAAAAAGTGGTGTAAACAAAGTTTATTACTTCCTTTCCTTTAACTCGTGACGTCTCGCTTGCTTGCCGGATTGCCGGGTGAAAAAACTTTGGATCAATTTTTAACCCTTTTTCCGTGATCCAATCGAGTTGAAACTTGGCAAGTTGGCAACGATCAAGAAGATCTATCAAATTTTTGTTAAAAAAATTAATAATTATAGTATAATTTCGGATTTTTAGAAATTTTATTGGTTTTTTTAAATTGGAATCATTAGAAAAGTTTGATTACTAGCATAGCGGCCCGATAATGTCGCGGAATATTTTCTAAATTTGAATTACTCCGTCGGTATTCATAATAGGTACTTCACTACGAATGTCGAAAATCTAAATTGACTGACAGCATGAAGTGTCTTATCAAAGCTCAAAACATCTGACATTTTAGAAATATATTAAATTACTGTAAGTTTAGTGTTATGTTATATGTTTTAATTCGTCTTTAATTGTTGTTATATTTTACAAAGAAAGGGAGTAAAATAAAAACTTTGTTTTTATGGGTTACATTTTTTTCTATAAATTATAATTATAATGTCACCACAAAATAATTTTGCCGTGTTTGAAGAAGAAAAAAATAAATATTTGGTTATGACCTGAATACGACTTCGAAACTGTTGCCTGTATTATCTGTGATACCAATTTGTTTTTGTGGTCCTTAATATGCGTTATGGTGCTTAACATTCCCGCTCTGAAACGAGGCACAAGAGAATCTCAAAAATCTTATTTTTAGAAATGTTAAATAATTATTAGTGACTGAGTTGACTTTCTTTTTAATCCTCACAAATAACCCAAAGAACACAACACCTAAAGAAAATAAAATGATAATGTGAGAAAGTTTTCCACAGACAATCGGGAATATTATACGAATACAATACGAATATTATATATACAGTTACGTCATTCTGCTTGCAGGGCTTCCGTCGGCCGGACGCTTGTGAGTGATGAGACTAGGATTTTATATAAAATAACGTCAGATTTAGGAAAATCTTGCAACCATTGTATAAGAAATATAATTAAAAATGGTATAGAACATTTTCAAACCATTATACGTCATTAAAACGAAAATTTGATTGGGGTCCAGTAATGTTCCTCTATCGGGAATCGGGAATAAATCGGGAAAAAAAAAAAAAAAGAAAAGAAAAAAAAAAATATTATGCCTACACATAATAAAAATTTAATTAAGTAAATATTGCTAAATTGTTATTAATTTAAATAAAATGCATAATGATGGAATTCCAAGAACGCTGTTATGAATTCCAAGAATGTTGATGAACATTTCAATAAAATGAAAATATTATAGAAATAGACAGTTCGGTTCGAACTATTTTATTGAACTAGCTGTAACTAGTCCAAAATGACGTAGTTTTACATGTCTGTTCCTAAGGAATAAGTATTTATTTACATATAAAAAAGTTTTTTTTAAAGGAAGTTACAGACGTTACATGAAGTTACGGACAGACAGGCAACGAAATAATTATTACTGAGATATTCTTATACACAATACATTTACGGATGGCTCTTCCATTTTGCTTCTGAGTCCACTTATTTCAATAATGGCCCTGGAAAGATCACACAGCTTGCCAATAATTCCACAATAGTGTAATTATCCTCGATGGACTGGTGTCGACCTGCTATGAAGCCAGTGATGGAAATTCCCTTTCTGATAAAACGCAGGATTTTCCAATGTGTCGTGTTTATCCATAAATGCTTACGACATAAAATGTTTTATAAGTCAATCAAGTAAGAATTGATAACGTTAGGTCAGTGTTGATGAACGGAGTAAAATCCTGGATTCTGACCGCTTCCGACTTACTGAAATCGCAGATGTTTGAGAACAAAATCATAAAAACTCTTCCATCGAGTGACATGATAAAATTACATCGCAAGAATTACACACGATAAAATAACACAAAAAATTACATGCATTGAATATTTGACTCTTTTTAGTATTTTATGTTAATTTTTGTATTATTAAAAAAAAGCTTGTAGGTTTAAAAAATGTTATATTTTCAACGAGCATAAATTTTTTCGTGTGTAATTCTTTGCTTATGTTATTTTATCACGTGGCAAATTTAAGGTTGTTTTGGAAAAAAATCCCATCAAAAAATAAAATATTATTTAAAAACAATTTTTTTTAAAACATAAATTGCAAGTAAACAAATTAACAGTTTTTGCAATTATTGTAATAAATTTAAGATAAACGTTTACTTTGTAATATTATTGAATAAAAAAGACATCTCAACAGTCCATTCAGTCATAAAAGGCCCACAAAGTGGAGCAATTTTCTTCATTCTTAAAACATCTAAGGTTTGATAATTTATTAATCATTAGTTTTTTTTGGTAATTTAGTTTGTGACATTTTAACAAGATATTCGTATTTAAAATATACGTAACCTGATGAATAAATTTTAAAATGAGATATTTCCGTACAAAAATGTGATAAAAAATGTAAAAGAAGGTATGAGAAAAAATTGTGAAATTTTCTCACTTTGCTGGCTTAAGTTCGACGTCTATAATTATTAGAGATTATTCAGGCAACAGCACACCTTACATTTCATATATCAAAGGGAAGATGAACTCATCAATTACTAGGTTTTCTAGATGTGATCTAGAGGAACCTTCTCTGAAGAGAATCACATCTCGATGTCGATGAATGGTGAATCAAGGCACCGAACAGGGGATTTAGTGCCATAAGTATGATAACGATGTTGTTGCCGATTACGTAGATATTCGTAAATGTCACATTCAATTTATTACACAGTTAAACAATTACTTTACATACTTGTACAAATGTTAGAGGAAGTAATAAAAGTTTATGAAATCCGCGTAATTTTATGTAAATAAAGAATAAATTAGTATAATAAAATATAATATAAAGAATAAATTACTTACACATCCCGATTCTAATCTTAATCATAAAAAAGCTTATAAGATGGTTCTCCATTATCAGTAGATATAATTCATATCTTTTTTACAAGCGTGATTATTTTTTATTTATTTAGTTAAATGTGTGTCACAATATTTGGTTTATTATTTAAACTTTTTTTTCTTATCTTTCCTCAAAATATGAGCACCGTCGTAATCAAACGAGCATATTTGTTTTAAGAAAGTCAGTTGATGTAATTACTTTATGTAGGAATTTAAATTAGATAATGTTGTTACAGTTTCTTAAAGTACTTTAATTGTAATACCAGTAAAATAAATTACAGAACAATAATAAAATAGTTTTATTCCATCCGTTTTGTAGATGATCATGAAACTCTACGCTACACTAAAATTAACCGCATTAAAACTCACAAGGGTCCATCAATAATAAAATAACTGTACAACTGTGGCTAATGATTCATTGTAGTAATATAAAATCATGGCACTATCCAAATAATTATATAAAAAAAAATAGTTATATATTTTTTCAAATCGATAAAATTTCACTCCGAATTAGGTTACTTTTTTTGCCAAAAAATTATTTGTATCACAGTAGGTATTTGGCAAAATGTCTTCATGAAGCAAATTATCTATTACATTTGACTAAAGATTTTTTAAATTATTTACGTTTTTTGTCTTCTTTGTTATGTTCTTTTGTTTTGCACTGTCTATAAATCATTTTTACAAGCATCTTCAGTGATAACGCGACTAATACAATAAATATTACAAGAGCTCCGAAGATAACGAACATAGCGTCTATCATGTGGTACTCGTACCATCTTAAGTCCAGCACTGGTGAACGCATAAATTTGGCGCCCTTATGTCTGATGACATATTCTATCCAATAGATAGCAGTCTCCATAGGTGTTCTTGGTCTGTCCCGGAACCTTATAGACAATTGTTTGGCAACTTCGGCGTATCTAGAATTGCTGAGGATCTCGTTCAAGGCGTTGGTGATGCCCTCTTCGGTGAGGAAGGAGAATGCCAATTTCAGACCGAATCCGAGGCTTTCAGCTTTCGCTGCATTAAGATGCTGATCCCCATAAACTGGTATACCTATCACAGGAACTCCAAAGTGTATGGCTTCTAAGGTACTCAACAGTCCACCGTGGAAAATGAATACTTTAACATTTGGATGAGCTGCAAAAATAAGAATGAAATATAATTTTTTCTTGCACGGCTTATTGCTGACAGATATATAAATACAGTTTTTTTTTACAAAATTGAACACAAGAAATATTTATCTGTGTAAAACACGTTATATAATGTGTTGGGTATAAAAGCAAAGGCAGCATATCCAAAAAATAAAATAATATTTTGATTGCAGTCACCAAGGATAACCATTGTAAAATGTTTTCAAATTAGTGATCCTCATTTTTTATATTTACTGCCTCTATATTTATACCACACATGTGTAATTGTCAAAAATAAAGTGTCGCAAAGAAAAAACAAATATCACAAAGCAAATTCATACATTTTAGAATCATGCCGTATTGATCTAAGGAATTAATAATTCTACCGTCTCTGGAACAGATGTATTTTAAAACCTAGCGAGTTAAACTTACTTATACAATAAGTACTCAATATATTTTCCTTATAAAGTTAAAAAAATGTAATGTTACATATTAGAAATAAGCGTCGATTGGTCGACAGAACACTATACAAATATTGAATTTTGAAATATATTTTCGTTATTATTGCTTTCGTTATCATGACTTTAACTTGTCTCTAAAACCACGATGTTATTTAATGTTCAAATTAATGAAAACATTATTCTGAAATACTTTTTCTACTATTGACTATTATGAGCTTAATGAGTCTCAAAAACCGCGATGTATTTTGATGATAAATTTAATGAAAATGATGAAAATGAATGAAAATTCACCTAAAATTTCAGTTTGTGGAAGCCACGGTCCTGTCAAGACATTATCAGGTTTCCCGGGCATGTTATCATCTTCCCATTTCCATAGCACCCGTTCCTTTAGACGGGAAAATACTTTCAGAAACATGTCGATCTTATGTTGGGGCATGTCTTTGCTTTTCAGGTTTGACCCCAGCGAGAAAAATACTACTCCATGCTCAGCTTCGTCGAGAAACTTTTGAAGGCTCTGAAATTATAATGTTGTAATCAAAAATCTAACATAAAAATTTAAAGCAATCAATTCACTCAAGAATTACGTCATTATTTTTCTCAAAAATTATGACGTTATTCTTAAGTTTTCTCCAATATTTGATATTGAAATGCATTGGAGAAAAATCGTATTTTTAAATAATCAAATTTCAAATTCAATAGTTTGAAAAATCCCGAATTTTATTCAACCAGCTTTCTATACTAATAATAAATTTAAAAAATACATGTTAAATAATAAGAAAAAGGATGATTTTAAAAAAATCGAGGGTTTATAAATTGATTTGTAATGACTGTAATTATTTTTATATAGGAAAAGCGTGTAGAAATTTTGATGTAGAGTAAAGGAACACTTGAGATATTTAAGTAGCAATAATTATTCCGAATTTGCGAAACGTCTTTTGGCTTTTGATATTAATAAAGCTTTACATACAAATTATACAAAATTACAGTTAGATAAATTAAACATTTTTGAAATAAGAAAAAGTGTTAATAGTAAATTGAATATTATAAATAACCAAGTCCTTTTTACAAATACATTTCTTTTAAAGTCATTTCCCATATAAATATATTTTTATTGTCGATACTTCAATTTTTTTATTTTTACTTTGTTAGTATACATTGTATCTCACAGATGATTGGCCCTGAAAGATGTTGATATTTATAGATATAAGTGATGAAAACAAAGTACATTTTTAGTAATTATAGCATAATTTTTCATTTTCTCTTACACATTTTAAAAGAGGGAACATTTAAAGTACGTAAAATCCTTGTGAATGTTATTAATTTTATTCCCCATTATATACAGCCAAATTTATAACCTCCTCAACTACAACATCTTTGCAGATGAAACAGATAGATCGTGACGTAATAAAATATCTACCGTGCGAGAAGATTATCATGTAAGGTTATTAAAGGGAGACCCCACAAATTTCACTTTCACAAACAGGTTTTAGTACGTATCTTTAAAATAATCTAGAGTAGCGCGGGCTTTAGTGAGTAAATATTAAACAAGCTAACACATGCCTCAATGAATACAACCTTTATTATAACTTTCTACTTAAATAAAATGTACATGATTATTAATCGGAATCAATTATTCATTAAATGAATTATGGATTACATAAAGAAATTCTTCAAAAAATTTTTCTTATAAATAATTTTGAAAAAATGCCAATAGAGAAAGATAATACGCGGACCAATAGAGAAGGACTTGGATTCCTATATATGCAATCGATCTTAGTAATGGAATTTCCAACAACATAAAGGAACAAAATTATATGAAACTATTCCATTAATAACTGAAAAGAGTTGTAAAAAAATTTTGATTTTTTTCAATAAATAAGTGGTTTAAACAAAGTTAATTTATATTAATTATAATTATGTCACCACAAAATAAATTTGCTACATTTGAAGAAGAAAAGAGTTGTGTTGGGGAGGGGATAAACTGTCACTTAATTTTTTTTTTCTTAATGTTCCCTTATATGGGGACTTGTTATTTCATTTTTTAATATAATTTGTTTTAATGTTCTAATTATTTTCTAAATGTTTTATTGTACTTTCATTCATATTTTGTAATTTTGATATATATATATATATTAATTAATTAACAAATCATATTTGGTAATTTTTAAAATGTGACAAATTTACGGTGATTTTGAGGGGCATATTCACGCGTAAAATTGTTCAGCCTTAGTTACTACGCAGCGAAATATAGAAAAATTTGATTATCTCACACTTTCCAAGCAATGTCGCTTCACTACAATTCGGTAATTGGGCCTATATTTAATCTGATGTCTCGGGTTATTACACGAAGTACACGAACGTAATGCGTTCATTTGGTTACGACTTAGTCGCCGCTAATTAAATTTTATGGAGCGAGAATTATCTCAATTTGGTTGACTATTTACCAACTAATAAGCTTCGTTCTCACCTCTGATAATGGCTTCGGTGGCTTAATATGAACTCCACCAATCTCCACAATTCCAGGAACGTGAGGTCTTATTGTGTCTATGCTGTAATGGGTGTTAATCAACACAACAGATACAGTTTTTTCCAATTCACATAAACTCGGCCATGGTTTCGGAAGGTTTTTAAAATGGCGGTCCAGTAACTTTTCGTGTTTCGGCTGCACGTAGAGTCTCCTTCCTAAAATATCATAAGCGGTGTAGTAAAGGTTATCCAGTCTTTTCCAGAGACTCATGGTTCGTTCCGACGATAAAAACTCGTGCGGCATGTAGGACATCTGTATTGGGTTTCCCATGAATTCGCTCAAATATTGAGTGAACCCCATGGTACTTATGGCCACAATGGGGGCTTTATACTTGTGAGCAAACAGGTAAAACGCCTCTTGTAAAAATAACTCCATGAATATCAAATCGAAATGAGAGTTATCATTGCGAATGAATTCCTGAAGAGATGTTGAATTGAACGCCACTTCAGTGCTGAAGTATGTACCGTCCCAGAGAAGTTTCATTTCTTTAGAAAAAGCCATGTTCTCGAACGAAAACTTGTCCATATTTTTTCCAACTGCAAAAAAAAAATCGTGTTATTTGTATGTGAAATTTTTTTTAAGTATACTTATAATTATTGTGTATATAAAAATAACGAATATAAATTTTTTGCAAAGTCTTTTATTGACTTTTTAAGCTAGGTTACTTGATAGAAGAGAATTAATAGTATGACTATCATCGCTTACACGAATCCCAAAAAGTTATATTATCCAGGATAATCTGGTGGTAGTTGGGCAGAGGTTTCTTCTCAAAGTGTGTAGTGACGACCGTAAGATCGTGACCCCTTTCAGCCAATTCCTGCAAAATTGGCTGAATATTGATGTAGTGGGACTTTCCGGTAAAGGGAATCAAAGCCAAGATCCGTGCTGGAGAGCATAGTGGGAGAGCTACCAAAGAGATGAGAAGGGGCACCAAAAAGCGAATATCCATCTGAAAAGAAAGGGTTTAGTTTAAACAGACTAAATAATTATTGCATCATTTCAAAGCAATGATGATTTTAATTAATAAATAAATAATATACCTCAAAGAATTTTGAATACAATTTAAAGTGAGATAAATAAAATTAAATCTGACTGCATAAAATGTGTAATATTTTCATGATTATTTTTTTACGCGTTATTGATTTAGAATCAAATGTTTAAATTAAAATTATTTTTTTATGTATTTGCCTCTTGCGTTGTAGAGACTATCAGGCGCGTGCTGTGAATACATTGAAGCATGACTTTTACGTGGACGTATATTATTGTGGAAAAAACATTAAAATAAAATATTTATGTGACAGAATATAACGAATATACGTTAACGTAAAATATTGCTTCAAAGTTCTCAGTGCAGGTCCCTAGTAGAGATTATTTATGACCATTATAATTAAATTAGGTAAAAATATAAACTATGTTACCTATATGGGCGTTTAATTAAAATTTTATGTTTTACTATTTTAGCTTCGAGAATAAAAGAATCTCTCATCGACAGGTGAAGTGTACGCCATGCTTAAAGGTTATTAAATAAAAAAAAATGAGTGTATAGAAAATAAAATAAAAATTGAAAATCGGGTATAAATTTGCTTAGCTTTAGGTACTTTCACTAACTCTTCTCTCAATATTCAGGAATTCCAATTAATTTTTTTTAGTTTCCACCTAATCCATGAAAAAATTCTACACTTGAAAGTAGTTTAATATTTCACCTGTCGACGATTCTGTTACTCTCGAAACTTTAGTATTAAAATATAAAATTATAATTAATCTTACGTCGAGGATACGTACTTAATTTTTTTTCCCAATTTAATAATGATCAACATTTTTTTGTTCAAATAATTGTTAGTAAGCTTATTCATCACGCTAATTTCTGGATATTTTTAAATTTAATTTAAAATACTCTATTCTGATTTATGATTACGTTTTACCGGCCGTAATCCCTTGAAAAATCACGGGACATATCGCTAAATATAATAATTTCGCTGTCCGTAAATTCGTAACTTGCTGGAATTAAAACTTTAGGTAATTAGAGTGTGACACGCGTTGCGCGGTCCCGCGTGGATCTTTATTGATTATTAATGTTTCCCGTGATTTTACACTTCGGTTAGTAATAATTAATAACGACCCTTGCGTGTAACCACGCACTGATTGCCTGTCATCCTCCAATTATCTAAATTTGTAATTCCAGTAAGTTACAGACCAACAGACGTTCGAAATTAGAATAGTTGATTACTGCACATTGTACCTACCAATATTTTGAAAATTATTTATTTCATATCGGTCATTTAAATATATGCGTTAAACATTGCTATCTATAAAATATCAAATAATCTATCAGTTTAATGCCTATCTACTCTATTTGCTCGGATACTCTGATAAACAGAAAATATAAAAAAAATGTATGGTATCAATTTAAGTTCTCCTATAAAATCTATAATCTTTCATCTGTGATTTATGAAAGGATAACATTCCATAATCTATTTATTTAAATAGAAATATTCGATAGTTGATTATGATTTTGCACTATCGGTGATATTTTTTTTTTAATAATCAATAAATGATATAAAGAAAAAATGTACGTTTTTCCATTTGGCCTTGATTTATTATGTACAAACGTGTACATTATTACTCAAGTACACAATAAATATTGTTTTGTAATGAAATAAAAATTAAAAATGTAGACAGCCTCAAGGATTTTATAACTTTTTTACTTCTTGTTAAATGCTGTGACTACGTCTTTCTTCATTGTTATAAATAAATGTGTCTCCAATTATAAACGACGATTGAGTAATGGAAACTGTTTTAAAGATACTTAATAAAATTGAATTTATTATTTTCTTTAATGCTATACTTTTATAATCATCCCTTCCTTAATTTACTAAATATCATATGGCATTTACCAAATTTACCAAATTTCATATGGCATTACATAATGGATCATTATCTTTCCAAAGTGCATCACTGTTATCGCTGTCAGTGATAACATGTCGCCCATTGTGATTTTTGAGTTAGTAACATATTATATAGGTACACGTCGTAATAAATACAATTAAATTACCTATTCGGAGATTATGAATAGGCTCGTTATAATATTTTTTCTTTAAAAGAAAACTGTGTTTAAACAACGCAAATTTCTAAAGCAATTCTTTGAAATTTCATAAAAGATAAGGGAGAAATTATATATTAATTTTTTGTCAAGTTAAATGATTTACAAAACAATAAGGAAAACAATAAAATAATATTTTTTTAACTAAATGGGAATTTAACTAATGGGTGTTAGTTTAATTATTTTGTGTCTTCTGGATTAGATCGCGTATTTTGTTTATGGCTTGCTCGAAGAAGCCTTGGTCGACTTTTCAGTAGGGTGGCACACATGCGGGAACTTTTAATGCAGTGCAATGCAGGTTAGCCTTGACAAGACAGGTTTGACCGTGTTGAGGGTTTGTTGATGCTGCATTTTTTTTGTTGAAATTATAATTTTTTTCTCTCAGAATATAAACGTCACCATGAAAGAAAATCCAACTTGTTTAATAAAATAAGTAAATATAAAAAAATAAGACTTGCTTCTATACGCTTTCTTTGCATATATTCGCAATAGTTTTTTAACATCACCCAAGCAGGATCCAAATATTAAAAACTCTGTTTTAAGGTTTTAAACAATTTTCCGAACGGCATATTCTTCAGCTATTTCTGCTCTTGATTATTATTTTAATGTTAGTAACATGATTATTAACTTTAATCGGAATAATGTCTAAATCATGTCGAAATTTAATAATGTGTAGTCATCCACTTTAAGCAAATGTTGAAAGTTCCATTGCTCTAGCTTATCGAAAAGTTGGTAAAAAATCAATCACAAAATTCAACCACAGCAAAAAACAAATAAACAGATAAATGGGGTTAAATAAAAGCATGTAATAAAACTCCAGTTTGAATATCATTGAATGATTTGACAGTCACTTCACGGTGCTTTTATTAAAACTTTAATATATAATTTTAATTAAAACTTTGTATTACACACAATATTGGGTTGTATTTCACTACTCCAATATACAACTTAGTTATCATTTACACCTATAGATGGGAAGGACTTCTGAACTTGTAGTGAAAAATAAGTACTAAAGTAATAATAAAAATAGGAATAATAATATTTTAAACTCTATATTAATATGTATTATTAACTAAATCCAAGATCATGGTCCCATTGTATATACAATGCAAATGAGTACACTATATTATTGAATGTGCTAATAACAAAATGAAAAACAATTTACGTTTAAATAAAAAGTATTAAATAAGATATTACACTTTAAAGTTTCGAAAAATTTACTGTATATACATTGGCATTGATTTATTATATACAAACGTGTACATTACTCAAGTACACAATAAATATTGTTTTGTAATGAAATAAAAATTTAAAATGTAGACAGCCTCAAGGATTTTATAACTTTAGTACTTATTATTCATTTTTTATTAATTCTTTCATTTACATTTCATAGGCAACATCTGAGAAAAAAAATGTAAATCATAGACAACGAACAAGGTTTACACGATAGATGTATATTTATAGACGAAGGAAATATGATAAATATTGAACATGGGTACTTTTTGTATTTTGCTAATAGTTTTTTTAGTTATTTATTATATGTATATGATACGGTTATTAGGTTTGGTAAGGTTAGGTTATTAGGTTTGGTTAGGTTGGGCTAGGTTAGGTTATTATGTTAGGTTAGGTTAGGTTAGGTAAGGTTATTAAGTTTTGTTTGTTTAATTTAGATTATGGTTTGCGCTTTTTCTTTTATATACCCTTTTCTATGGTTCTTAAAGTAATTATTGACATTCAAAATATATGGTACAATTTTCGAAACTTTAAAGTGTAACATCTTATTTAATAATTATTATTTAATCGTTTATTATCTTTCATTTTGTAATCAGGACATTCAATTATATAGTGAAATACTCATTTTCATTGCATGAGCAACGGGACCATGATCTTGAATTATGTCGTATTATTATATATGAAGCTCTTAGTAGTAGTGACATTATTTAATAAATTTGCTTCTTTAATTATATTTACATACAAAAGTACGTAGGTAGCATTATTATATTTACATTTTTAGATACATAGCATAATTATATTTGCTTACAGAAGTACGTAGGCAGCATTAAATCAACAAATGAATTATGTACACCAAGGTTTAAATACTCGGTGTTGACACTCACCTTTGCTACAGATGTAGGTATAACTTTAACAAATCCAATCAACGCTTCACAATAAATGTTTCATTTTGGTGCTAGCTTAATGTAGATTATTTTGTGCCTCACTTTGTATTAATTAAAAATGAATCATTCTAAAACAAGAAACACTTTACGTAATGAGATTTCAAATTAGCTCACGTAACGAGGCGGCCACCCGGCCAGAGTCACCCGAACTAACTAACTGACTAACTGTTTGCTTCTTGATTCATAGCGTGATGATTGGACGAGTACACTTATTTGTACGATCAAACGAGTATTACTTTCTTCATAAATATTGTATAATAAAGAGTAATTCACTATCGCGAAGAATCCCGATGTAAGCACAGCAATCAGTTCTTCAAAATACAGCGATTGAATAAGATGGGAATGTTTGTGGGACATTTTGATATTTAAAATAAAGCAACCACTTAATGGATGTTGTAAAGTAATAAAATCTGGTATTTTTTATAAGTATTATTCGAAGAAATACCTATTTTTATATTTCTACAAAATACTATTTTAAATAATATAAATTCTAGTTCATGCATTCAAAAGTTAATATTCCTCATAAAACAACGCATCACTCCATATAAAATTCATTAATTTGTAATAATACATTTTATGGATTAATTATAATGCTATCCATTTATTAATCAGAAATCTAATAATTTATTTGTTGTAGAATTATGATAATTTAAGCATGGTTATTACTTATTTGATTAGAACAACTACGAGCATCATAATTACATGTCGTATTACACAGTGTTTCTAAATTTGCGTAGCTACCAGATTACCTAGTTGCATGCTTGTCATTTACAACCTTCTGAATAATTTTATCACCATTTAAATGTACATATATATTTAAAATACAGCAAAACCAATATATGTATATACATATGTAGCTACATATGTAAAAATATTTACAAAAACAATTTCGTACGCATGTGATAATAAAATACAATAAAACATTTATAACACGTGTTACGCTCGTAATGTTTGGATAAACATTTTGATTCCCGCATACATTGCCATCTATTGACAAAATCACTAACAGCGTTGTAAAACTTCGCGTGCAACTCTATAAAATAGTTTTGAATAATCTCAATAATTAAGTTTTAAATAAATTTGGTATTTCTTATTTCCGAGAGAATATATATATTATATATATATATAATTATCCTATATATATATATATATATATATAATCTATATAATATATATAATATATATATATATATATCTATATATACTAATATATTAAGCCTGATAAATACCTTTTTTATATGAATTTACTATTTATTTAAATATTTTAAAAATACATTATTTTCATTAGTAAAAGATAATGTGACAAATACCTACATATTTAAGTAAAGAAAGATAAAATTTTTTAGGAGAAGTTATTATTATTAATTAGTTAGAAGAATAAAATGTTACGGGTTACAATTTTTGTGATTGAAATGTCGACAGCACAGTTATAAATATAGATATCGAAAATGACAACATGAATGTACCTAGGTACATACAAGTATTTTGTGTTTCCAGCTATAAATGTGCATACATAATATTAGGGACACAAAAGCAAAGGCAGTAATGTCCCACTAAGGTTTTTCTGAAATAAATACAAAAAATCTGGCACTAATGAAGGTATTTTTATTTTTCTCAAAAAAGTTCTCAAAAATAATTGCCACCCAAGTTTTCCTTTTATATATGTCTATAAATAAATATTTACCTTTCAATATAATATATATATTGGATTATATTTTTGGATATATTGCTGTGTTTGCTACCCAATAAGGACAATGCTGCCTTTTCTATTTACATAGGTAAGTGGTATTGCTGTCTTGCAATGATCAGTCTGAAATCGACATCAGCTATCTTTTTAATATGAAGCGGCCATTTTACCAAGTGATACATCCTTGGGGGTTGATTGGTTAAAGTGGATATTACTGCCTTTACTTTTAGTGATTTGGAAATATGATTTTGTAAGGGATAGGGCTACATTTCATGTAAAATCCCAAATTCAATACATTGACTTCATTCAAAACATTTTTTTTGTATTTTGCTGCCCTTGCTTATATAATGGCTGCTGGTATAATATTCATTGGAAAGTTACAAATAGATTATTGTAGATATATCTGTATATAATATTGCCTAGTTCATATATTCCTGATTGCATAATACGATATAAGTATTGATTAGCAAACTGGTCATGTGTAGATAAGTTAGCGTTGAAATAATAATTCCCATTGCTCCCACCTTTAAACCAGA
This sequence comes from Agrypnia vestita, assembly GCA_016648135.1. Lineage (NCBI taxonomy): Eukaryota > Metazoa > Arthropoda > Insecta > Trichoptera > Phryganeidae > Agrypnia > Agrypnia vestita. The sequence continues at coordinate 365,089 of JADDOH010001290.1, read as the reverse complement.
AACATGGAATAATGGTACCAAACTCTACACTCTAGTGTTATTCCTTTGTACGGTTATATATCAAGCAATTCATATTACGTAACCAACGTGTTCCCTAATCTCTTGTACAAATCGAGCGGCAAATCTCTTTGGTCATTTCGTGGGTCGTATCGGGTTACACTAATGGATTCCCCGTGATTTGGCTAATGTTCTGCTTTAATCCACGTATTTATACATAAACACTATTCGGTTCTTGAAGTGTGATATTCACCAATGTACTCGGAGAAAGCCTTAAAAACTAATCTCTAGCATCTCAAATATAAAATAACAATGGTGTTTGAAGATTACAAGAAAATACCTACAAAAAGAAATAAAGAAAATGATCAATAACTAATACATATAAAACACCTAAATAAAATATTTTAATACAATCGTAATGCATATGGACGAATTTTTTAAAACATTTTCGTCACTATTTTATTTTATTTATTTAAATCTATACAATTAATAAACCTATAAATGTAATACTGATTGTACTGAACACTATTAACATAGTCATCAATTTATAATAAATTTTACCTTTTAAAGAAAAGTTCCATTATATTAAATGTTATTAAAAAAACATTAGTTAATAAAGTAGAATACAATATCAAAGTTTGAGTGGCAACAGTAGTAAAAAAGTGCTAGAATGGAATCCGAAACACAGGTTTTTGGCTCAGTTTGTGAGACCTATTACAAGAAATATCGCAGGAAGTAGCTGAATACTGAAGATAGAAAATAGAGAGGGACGGACATGTAGAATAAGATTTCTACTTAAATACAATACACATGTTTACAAATTATGTCTTAAAAATTAAAGAAAAAAATCATACTTCTTTCAATTTGAAATATCGCTTAAGAAATACTTTCATATACCAAACTAATTTCATTAATAACCACAGAAAGCTTATAAATGACAGAAGAATAAATACTGTGAAAGACAAAACGTCCAGCATATAATATTCAAAAAAAGACAAATCTAATATAGGAGATTTTATGAAAGCAGCTCCTTTATGCCTAACAACATATTCCATCCAGAAAATCATAGAATCCATTGGGGAATTCTGTCTATCCCGGAATCTTAACGAGTATTCCTTCGATTTTTTATAATATTTAGGATCTTCCAGAATCATATCCAATGCGCTTCTCAATCCTTCTTCAGTGAGACTCGAAAATTTTCTCATCAAGCCGAGACCACACTCCTGGATTTTTTGTATGTTGAGAAACTGATCGGCATAGAATGGTATGCCCAAAATTGGCACACCATGGTAAATTGCTTCCTGGGTACTCAGTAGTCCACCGTGAGAGATGAAAGCCTTAATATTTGGATGAGCTGAAAAAAATTTTTTTTTCAGTTTTATTTATAAGATGTACATTAGTAACATTTGGAAACATAAACTAAATTTCCATGTCCCATCTTGATTACAATCTCTTTTTGCTCCCTTTCTTTTAACTCGTAGCGTCTGCTTGTCTACTTGTCGTCTTGTCTGCTTATTTGACGAAAAAACTTTGGATCGATTTTTAACCCTTTTCCCGTGATTCAATCCAGCTGAAACTTTGCGATCAGACTCGTGGCGACGATCAAGAAGATCTATCAAATTTTCGTTAAAAAAATTAATATATTTTTGGATTTTTCAAATTTTGAATGGTTTTTTCATAGAAATTATTAAGTTGTATGAAAATATTTTAACGCGTCTGGTAGACGCGAAACCTGATTATAGTATAATTTTGGATTTTTGGAAATTTTTTATTACTCCCTTTCGTAGCGTCGCCCGAGCGAAGCCCAACGCGTAGGTTAAGCGCCAAACCAGTTTCCACTAGTAAATGAGATAGAGGTATAATAAAAACTTGGTTTTATTGGGTTACTTTTTTAACATTCAAATAGGACTAACTCTGGACTTTCAATGATTTGGACACTGACATTATGCAAAAATCAAGTAATCGGTAATCGGTATACCATCAAACGGTATACGGGGTGTCTCATAGCTACTAGAAAAAACTTTGGAGGAGTCTTCTTCATGCAATTTTAAATAAAAAATATTCTTTACACTTTGGGTATAATGTCGACAGTTACGGAGATATGCGACAGTAATGTTGGCATGTCAGATTTCTTTAAATTGCATCAGCGTGCACGCCACGCACGCCGCACGAGAGGATTATGTAAGTGGCACGAATTGGCGCGCTCAGTCAAATTTGGGGTGTCGTGGCTCGTAAACAGTAGGTCTAATCGGACCAAAATAAATTTTACACGATCGCTAATAGCGCTATTTCCAATACTTCCATACAATACAATAGAAATATTGTGAGGCTTTTAAAAAGTGAGATTACTTCATAGTCTAGGAATAAGTTAATATGTTTTTAACTCTTATATATGTTATCTTACAATCTGTAAGAATTTGTCCGATTTAACAGTAGATCTAGGAGTATTCATGTAAGATTATAGGAGATATGGAGACCAAATAATATTTTCTATAGGATTCTTTATGATTTTTGAATTCAGGTATCTTCGAGAAAAATAATTCAATTTATTATTAAAATTACTTTGTTAATAATATGTTAAATTTTACCTAGAATATCATTTTGTGGTAGCCATTTTCCGACCATGACGCTGTCTGGCTTTCCTTCAAGCTTTTCGGTCTCCCACTTCCATATAACACGCTGTTTTAAGTCTTTGAAGACATTCAAAAACATTTGCACTTTTTCCGGGGGCATTTCATCGCTTTGAATATTTGAGCCAAAGCTAAAGAAAATTGCGCCATCTGTTGATTCATCCAAGAATTTTTTTAAATCCTAGAAAAAAAACTGCATCGTGGAGTGTACCTAATTGTTTGGTTGACTTTATATAAAATCGTACATTTGGTACTAATTGTGTTGCTATGTGTTATAAGCAAAATACTTTTTTAAGTATTAGATATTTAAGCATAATGCTAAAAGAATACATTTTTTAAACTACTATTTTTTTTTGTTTAATTAAATCAAAATTACTTTGTTTTTACCACTTTAATTGATAAAATGTCTACATGTTTCGAAAACAATGTTCTCATCTTCAGGATAACGAGTATACATAATATTTTTTTTGTATTTATTGTAACGAGGCTAAAAATTTTTAGCGTGATAGTCTTTGGCTTTCGGGAAGCATCGAGAAACATCTACAAAAGCCTGGAAGCCACGAGAAAGTTCTCGTAAACACTAGGAATAGGAATAAGTTGTTGTTTTTAGCGTGCTTGACAGCGGCACCGAAGCAAAGCTAGCCGCGAGCTGCGAAGGCCAGGGTGGCCAAGCGAGCGATAATTCGACAGCGAATAATCTGGAAAGTTCTTACGTAGCGAAATAAACCGGAGCGAATAATGTTCTAGTGAATAGTGAATAAAGTGTGAAAGCGATTATAAAGTATCTATTTACGAGTGATAAGTTTACGAAATAGTATAATTTAAATCATAGCGTTAAGTCAAATAGTGTTAACTGACTTTGTACGTTTGATTAAGCAATTAATCAGTATTGAATAAATCCGTTATTAAATTCCAGCGTTTTCATTCATTGCTCCCGCAGCAACGACACGTGACATTATTATTTAGATTTGCCTAGAATATACTTTCCGAAATTTCAATTTATTATTATTTTATTTTATTATCAGACGAACGAAATAATTTTTTAAATTTAAAACGAATTATTTAGACCAAATAGAAAGACGATATTCAAAGTTTGTAAATTTAAGTGAGTTAAACTTTTGTGTTAAAGTGAAAGATAAACTTTTTTTTTCAAAGGGCAGATTTCTTATAAATATTTTTCTATTTAATCGATCTGTGCTCTAAACATTGCAACCTCATATTTGAATAATGTTTTTTAAATAAAGTTAAAATACAAATAGTAGCTTTGAGTGTTACAATCTCTTACGAAATTGTCTTTAAAGTAGTCTTACAATAAACAAATTTGATATCAAATACCAAGTGAAACTCAGCATTAAAAACAACGTATAAAGAAAAGTGGGAAATATACTTTAAGCAACAGTGATATCCAAATTAGCTTATGTATTCAAAGTGAAATAAAAATATTTCCTTTAATTAAAATTAAAAATTTAAGTTTTAATTATGATCGTTTGACATATTTAGATATTAAAATAAAACGGAAATTTTGTACGAACCGTATGGATGTGTAGAATTACGATTCTCCACGTTTCGCTGGAGTCACATCGCAGCATCTTCAGAAGTGTGCCCTCTTACCACGGGTGTCAAGAACAAACGTCGAAAATTATATTCCTACATAAGTATACATAATATATACCGTTCCTATAAAATATCCATTTTATTTCAATTCCTGAATAGTAGATGTTTAATCATTCGTTTTGTTATTGAGTCAATGTCAATAACATAACAATGATTGAAATTGATTCACGAACTATTTGCTTATGTCGAAATAATACAGAACCAAAAAATTACACCAAATAATAATATATCAAAACTATCATATAAATTCAACTAAAATAAAAACAGAGCAATTGAGACTTATTTGCAGTGGATTAAAATTAAAAAAAAACCTACTACAACTTATGGAATTAAAAAAACATTGACCGACCTACTTAAGACATAGACAGAGGTAACAATTGTAAATTTTGTTAAATATGTAGAAGTCATATATACATAGATGTGAACGTTAGCTTCATATGTCTTCTGTGTCTCTTTCATTCATAAAAATAAGTATAATAATATAGTTATAATTCTAAATGTGGAGACCTGTAATTGGCCATTCTATATTTCATCAATGTTTTCTATGCTTCTTTGTTGTGCTGTTGGTCTTCCATGAATATTAAATAAATAAATAAATAGTTCTTACTGTAGGTAGATCTCTTGGCTGTTTGATATGAATCCCCCCTACTTCAATTATGCCTGGAACACACGGTCTCACCGTATCATAACTGAAATGCGTATTAACAAATATAACTGAGATGTTCTTCTCGATTTCTCCAATACTTGGCAGGGGTCCTGGTAAATGCTTAAAATATTTTTCTGCCAACGCCTGATGCTTTGACATATATAATTTTCTCATAAATATGTCATAAACTGTTATATAAACGTTTCGCATTTTTTCAAACATACTAAGTTTTTCTCCGTAATTTAAAAATTCGTGGGTCATATAGGACAGGATCAGAGGGTTTCCAATGGAATATCCAACGTAATTAGAATATCCCATGGTGTGAATTCCAACAATTGGCGCTTTGTACTTCTGAGAAAACATGTAGAAAGACTCTTGGTACAGTATTTGCGCCAAAATTAGATCATAATGCGTATTGTCATTTTTTATAAAGTCTTGTAGGTTCGTTGAATTCAGCGCTGCCTCCGACGTGAAGAGTATTCCATCCAGAGCGAGATGCAGGGTGTCTTCTGCTGTCATACTTTCAAGGGAAACTTTAGCAGTTTGATGACCGTCTAAAAAGTGTTCACAAGCATACATTATACAGGGTGGCTAAATATTGAATCGAATATGTTCAACCGACAATGTCTTAATATCAATAGTTTCGGAAATAAGCAAATTTGAATTTTTTTTAAATATTTCTGACTTAGTTTTTACAAAACGTTCAATTATCGTGAACTTATATCGAAAATTTAAAATTCATTCGTCTTTATTCATACATAATAATGTAAGTGAAATAAAATGATAAAAACCTTGCAAAAAAATCATATTTCTTTATGACAGCGCTCAATCGCCTCATCTCACACAACACATAATCCTTCGATAGTAGTTATAACGGTTTAATACAAGAAAGAGGCTAATATTTACACATTTACCAATTTTATTTGTATCGAAGATTTCTCAGTCCTAATTCCAAATATAATAATTGTGAAGCTCTGAGAAATATTTCAGCCGCGTTTAATAAAGTGAATTAATCATGATGACCAGTTAATTCAACGTCAATGAAATAATATACTGTTCATTATAATCAGTTATCAGAATTCATTATCATCATAAAAAAATATTATCACGAAATTCTAAAACGGTAAGAATGTACAAAATCGGAATATTAGGATATACCGGAAGATTCTAGAGAAAACATTTCGAAAAAATATGCGGTGCGACATAGAAACGAGTGAATAGAAGGGAATATGTGCGATGGAAACAATGAAATAAGTGTACTAGGCTTAATATTCTAGAGTTAGCAAAACAGTGCGAATCCGTAACAATATTATTTATTTTAGCATTCGCGATAGTCATTTTTTTATGTTCTTATATAAAAATTGATTTTTATTGTATTGAGTTAACTAAAGTAATCTGTTTTTTTAATGATCATCATCATAACTTTTTTTATTTTTTTTTATTTATATTTATATTTGTAAATTTTTAATCTTATTTGGAAAACTACTGTTAGACTAATGTATTAATTTATATAATGTATTTATCTAATTTAACTTTTTATTGTATTAATTTAATTAAAATATTTGTATTGTATCAATCTAATTTAAATTTTTATAATGTACTAATTTACTTGAACTTTAAATCATTAATTAATTATATATACTAATGAGTACCTATATTCGAATATTGTGTTTTAAAATGAAATATGTAACTTGCCCTAAAACAGGCCAGCCTAGTTGGGTAGTTACATATTTTATCATATGATTGTATGATAAATTATTATTGTATAATTATATTTGTAATGTAATTTAATGTAATGTTATGTTATGTTAAATAAAAAAACAGATTAGGTACTTTAGTTAATTCAAATTATTTTACTTACAATATTCCCAAATCATTCTTCTGTCAACAGTGATTTGTTTGTATCTTGGATTGCTATTTTTTTCTTCGTAAGATGCTATGGCAGTCACAAGATGTCCTCTGCTAATCAATTCGTCTATAATCGGCTTTATTTGCATATAATGCGATTTTCCTGAGAACGGAATTACTGCCAAAATTCTGTATGCCAAAATGTTTTGCAAAAAAATCCATATTACGATGGTAACAATGATGCACGCATTCATCTGAAAATATATTTATATTATAGTACGCAGCTAATATTTTTATATATTTAAAAAGATATAAAAAAACCACAGGGTGACCACAAGCCGCTAAATAGAAGCAGTGGCGTAACTAAAAAAATCAGACTGCGTTGGAAAATGGAGGGGACCTCTGCAAATAGGTAAGACTTAAGAATATTAAGCGTTTCATCATTTAAATAGTAATAAATATCTATTACATTTTTTTTTTTAAATCACGCTTATATTTAAATGCACTAACAAGAAAAAAAATAATTTTCGGCTTAAAAGTTTTGCCTCACTCTCCAAATATAAGGTGGGTACTAACGAAAGTAATACAGATTAGCGAATTCAGTTATTGCGAGGCAAACATTTGTCAGACAAACAAGTGAAGTTAATGTATGCCTGGCAAAAATTTGTCGCTTGCCTTCCACAATATTAATACTTTCGTGAGAAAGAACAAACGTGTTTTTAGGCATTTACATATATTCACTTTTCAACTGAAAAAATAATTTTTATTTGTGTTTTTTGATTTGCGGCAATGGTCCCTAAGCTGATATATGAGCGGGATACTGTTGCGCGTAAGGGATATAGGAACGAAACCTGCAATTAACGAATTTGAAAATGATATTGACTGTCAGATTATCATTTTCAAATCACATTGGCAATTTTACAATTGATATCTTGAATACATGTTGGCATGTTTTGGTAAAATTTTATCAAAAGCAAATAATTTTTTAAAATCTCCACTCTACTTACAAACCATAATATGGCAAATACAAATATAGCGATTTCGTCAATTGCATTGTGGCTATTTTGTTTCTCACTTGAATTTACTTTCAAAAGTAAACTAAATTAACTTTGTAATTTACACCTGATGAGTAAGACTGCTCTCAAAACTATAATAGTGATAATGTTGGCGTATCTTGACTTGTTCCTGGTAATACTTTTCCCATTTCATTATGTCTTTATGTATCCAAGAGTAGCGAACACGTCCTCATAACAAATTTTCTATCTGAACGAGACTCAAGCCGTTGGTACGAGTCGATAAAGCAGTGAGCGGCAAGAGTGGCGGCCGTTTTATGAAAAAAAAGTAGGCGGCCGAATAGGAAAAGTGATGCTTAAGATAGTGACGCACAAGATAAAAATTTTGACTACCAGTCATCGTCAAAAGTAAAGAGAGGACCGTTCTAACTGGTGAAGAAGAGATAAGGACGTAGTATTCCACGTTGAACTCCTTAACCAAAACCGGCCTGCAAACCCTCAACTGCTTGATGAACTTCCCCAGTATAGCCCTGTTATGGATTTCGATAAGGAGCCGAGTATTAATGAGGTCAATGCGGCAATAAATCAGCCGAAGAATCACAAGGCAGCGGGCAAGGATGGCGTTCCTTCAGAAATCTTCAAGCATATTGGAGACCCAGTGAGGGCTGCAGTTCACAACTTACGTGCTATGTTGATGAAATATTAATTGTTATATCACTACCCACATAAGTCGGCAGGCGATTTGAATATCTTTCAGGAAAATTTCGCAGCCTCAAAAGGTACGAAACATAAAAACTAATTTGATATTTTCATGGCAATTCTCTTACAAAATCTCTTACAAAAACTGAAATATCTGACATTTTAAAACTCTTCTACTTTTTACGTAACCATATAAGAATTTTTGAGTCATCAATGGCACATTGATGCGTGATGATGGCGAAAGAGAAAACTACAATTACCGGAAAAACACTGTAGTCTAGAAATTTGGGTGACATTTTGTGTGCCATATGCAGCCAAAACCATTCTATATATAAACACCCACATTTCTTGAATTTTCTTCAAGCGCAAAGTAAAATAGAATCAAATAATTAAATCCTTGTTACAGTTGCTTAAAATCACATCGATTCGGTGCCTGCCAGCACAAATCTACCTGTACAAGTAGCGGTAAAAAACATCACTCACTTTTATATTTTGAAATGCTTAATATGAATTTTCAGGCTAGTACGTCACTAACAGCGATCACTAATCCAGCGTCCAAGAGAGATGTGCGCAATACAATTTCTGTTCTACCAGGAACCTCTATTGTACACAAGCAAGACAGCTAAGCTAAATACAAAGCCGTTAGCATTGTTATTGATAATGGCAGCCAAGTTTCCCTCACTTCACAGGGGTGTACCAAGCGGTTAGGACTTAACGGATTGGGACATACAAATGTCACTTCATGCATGGGCATAACTTCGTGTATTATAAAACCAGTCAAACTCACATCTTGCATGTTAACCCAACGCGTGTCACTCCATCTTTGGATATGTTAACCCAGGGAAAGTTGAACGTGACGAAAAGTAACCTACAAGATAACAATTTCGACCACCAGCCATCAACAACCTAATTATTTATTACGAAACTTTAAACTTCCAAACGCGTGCGTATACATTTGATTATTTTTAATGCCGTGCGTACTGATGAGAGAATTAAGAAATCGCCAAAGAAGTAAAAGAAACTCTCGTTCCTTTATGCGTCAATGAGAGTAATGTATTGGTGTCCAGCTCGAAGATATCCAGGTGAGCCAGATCCCATTTCGATTCCCGTCTAACCTGCTTCCTATCCTATCGGGTTGCGCTAAACTCAACCTTATGATTACAGTCCATTCATGAATATGAATCCCTATCAGGGGAACATAAGTTTAACTCAACGTGTGTGCATTACAAAGCTTAATTAAGTTTTAATTAAAATAATCATGTTTCACCACAAAGCAACTGCTAAATAAATTATAATACTTAAAAAAGAGTAATATTTTGTTAAGTAAATGTCTACTAACCTTTTTTTTTACTTGGAAGGTTCGTGATTTCACTTTGTTTTTAATACAACATTAATAATCAATCGAACAAGCACAAATTCACGGGATTCATTTGTTATCTATCAAAGATGCTGCTTCATAGATTGTATCTGAATTCTGTAGGTTTAAGAGAAACAGAATTACAGTTATTGATTGTAAGTACCTATGTATTAGGTTTTAACAAAAGTATTTGTCTACTTTTTTCCAAATTTTTAAATGTACGCCAAAAGTTGAATACGTTGGAGAAAAAATTTTCTGCTCTACAAGGTGCATTTTTTGTATTTATTTACATAAGTTAAATTAATTATTTTATTTAATTAAATGCCTTCAAAATTCAATGTCAAGTAGACAAAAGTGAGCACTTTGAACACCTCTTTTTGTCCGCCTTTAATCAAGGGAATAAATAATTTTCTATCGCAAAGGCATCGAAAAACTTATAGATTCTTGGCATATTGTTAATTAAAAACGAGATTACATTTTTAGCTTATTTGTTTTAATTTTTTGTTATTGCCTTCTTTATCCTCTCCATTTAGAATAAGCGGACACAACTTTTGCTAACACCCGGTACATGGTATCAGTAGATAGGAAATGTAAGATATCTCTGTTTCCAATTGTTCATTATCGTGTGTGTCAAACTCAAACTACTGCAAGATATGGAACTATTTTATGTGCAATACAGCGATAACAGCATAAACTTTTGTATGTTTTTAGTTGTATTGGTGTGGTGGAGAAGGACTGTAGTGGATCGGACATAATTATTAATATAATAAAACTGACAAACTTTGTTTTAACCGCAACGACTATTTTTATTTAATTCAACCGGTTTTGATATCACTATATCTTCGTCGGGACATATTTTATTATGTGTCTGTCCTGATGAAAATGCAGTGGTATCGAAACTGTAGGAAAGATGTAAAAATATGTTCAGTGTTTTTTAAGAAAAGTTTGTTTGTTTTCTGTATTAATTTGTTGGCACTGAATAAATATAAGAATGTGTACCTTAAATGCACAAAGATAATAAAATTAACTACCACACTCCTTTGACCTGGCACACCACTTTTGCCTCATGCAATTTTATACGTCTTCTGATGCAAGCTTATTGGTTGATGAAGCTTTCCTATATTCGATTTATCTGGTCATGCCAGGTCTTCTGCTACCCTTTCCTCTTTGCTACCCTTTCTTTATTCTATGTACTCCGCTACAGCCAAAACTACATTCACTTTAAATTCTTAATCCTTTTCTATATAGTACAAAGTTTTTGCACACACAAGTCGGAGCGACCGCATTTCTATCGCGTTCTGCCTTTCAACAATTAAATAAATTTTAATTAGATTCAAATAAATACATATATACGAAAACTATTTAATAAATATATTACTTTGTCACGTTTAGATGTATCGAAAGAATTAAAATAACATGAGCAATTAAGCACGTAGTTATGTATGATCTATTTAGACACACATGTATTAAATCGTCGGCAGTTTATTAAGCTTACATAAGACTGATAAAATATTTACTCTCAGCTGAGTGGTAAGGTCACCTGACGTCAGAAGCTATCATGTTTAAGATATTGTGAATAATCAAAGTCTTATTTTAACTTATAATCATACATGTATATTTTATATAGATAATGCATACAATATAAGTATGTAGGTACATATTGTATACGATCATTGTTTCATGTTATCGCTATATTGAAGGTAAATAGTAGATATCAGAATATAACATCATTATTTTACGAAAAAAAATTTAAACTTAATATTATTAAAAAATTTATTTAAAAAAATTACATTTTTATTTAAATTTGTACATCAGATAACGTTACTAATTTTTCACGCATTGCTAATAAAAATATTCTTTATTTTGCAGTGGATTTTTTTTTTGCGTGAAGTAGAAAAAACTCTCGAACGAATTTTTCGATTGTTCTTAAAAAGATTGTTATTATCTACATGGAAAGTAAATACTATTTGCGTGGGATCTAAAAGAACGCACCGAAAAAATATTTGATTAAAGAATTTGTAATGAATTGATTTCTTTGGACAGAAATACAATAATCACAATTTCGGGAGAAGCCATACATCTACATAAAACTAATAAATAAGAAGAACGAAAATATTTTATTTATGTTATCTATAACAAAGGATGAAACGTAAAAATATATTCATATTCTTATTCAAAAATTGCATATTTACCATATCATAAAACTAAAATTTATGCTGTAAATAATTACAGAATTTTTTTTTACCAAATCCAAGTATTTGCTTTTCGTAAATTGTTCTAAAAAGTTCCATATTTTTTCGGCTGTATCTTATTACGAGAGCCAAAAGTCAAAGATTGACTTCTGGATCATTAAAATTTGTGAAGTAATAAATCAATAGTTATTTTCATTACGAATTTCAAAGAATTTTGACATTTGACATTTGCAATAATTTTATCAAATTTTTATTAGTTATGTTCAATATGTTCATCAAAATATTAGTATTATAATAAAAATTCATCAAAGTATTAGTATTATTATAAAAATTCTCAAGCATCTTGTAGTCCACCATACAAGTACAGTAAAAAATGATAAATTATTGTTCGTACCGCACATATCTGAACTTAAAATTTTACAATAATGCTCTTTGTCAATGAACATCATATGACTAATTCTCCGTCATAGCTTTGTAATGTACAAATTTAAGGTGGTATAGACTATAAAAGTAATTGTAATGTCTCTAAGGTTAAATTATACTGGTGTAAAAAGAGTAAAAATCCATCGACATTAGGTACGGGATCATCCTTGCTTTATTCGCTTTCTTCAAGCTTCAAATTTTACTGTCTGTCCAAATAAAAATATTTCAGTCACTATTATACCTTCAAAATGCATACAAAATGCTGAATATTGTGTGCAAAAATACAGGCGATGCTAAATCCATAGGTAAATATTGATATGCGGCGAATCAAACATAATAATTTCGTTGTCTGTCCGTCTGTCCGTCCGTCCATCCATCCATCTGTCTGTCTATCTGTCTGTCTGCGCCCGTAACTTCGTGTAACGTCCGTAATCTCGTTCAAATTCACTGCTAAGAAAACGAAATTAGACGGCCGGAGATGGGGCTTGAACCCCGGGCCAACAAACTCAAAGGCGGCAAAGATAGCGATGATGCTACCGCTGCTTCTCCGCGGACCGCCAAAAAGATACTATATATATATATATATATATATACTAGGGCCTTGCAAAGACGCGATTCAATGGTCTGTCATTTTTGACTGGTTACAGCTAGTATACATTATATATATATATATATATATATATATATATATATATATATATAATATATATATATATATAATATATTTTGAAGCACGTCCCGGCTGCATTCACACAAAAAATAAATTTATCGAAAAATGTAATTAGATAAATAAGTCCCTCTCCAATCATAAGAGTATCTTTTTGGAGAGGCACAGTAATAAATTTTATGTATCCTTATAATTTTAATAGACTAGAAAAAAATTAATTAAACTGTATGTAGGTAATATTAAAAAAATATCACTTTTCGCTTTTCCTAAACATTTAAAAACCAAACACTTCATACTTTACGATACGCCTGGAGTGTAACAGTTGGATAATATGTATATTTTAGGGATATTATAAATATGCATTATAATAATAATTGTAGCTAAATGTATAAACTTAGTATTAACTCTTTAACATAGACACGTTTTTATTTTTATATTTCTGATTAACGCTTTTGGTTACATATTAACATTGTAATGATAGAAATATACAACTCGCTTAAAAATACCTAGTAGGTATTTAATAAAGTTTTTCACCTTCTATTTCACAATTTCTTTAAAAAATTAATTTCGTTTTTTACCATTTACATAGACATTATTTTGAGACCTACTTTTTGGGCAACCGACTAAAACCTTAATGCATAAAAATGCAAATGAAAATATCAAAATCAGAACAGAAACTATCAAAGCTGCTATATCAATCATGTGATATTCAAACCAACTCATGTCCAGAATTGGAGATTTTAGAAATGGTGCCCCCTTATGTCTTATAACGTATTCAATCCAATATACAGCCGTGTCCATGGCTGAGTTTGGTCTGTCTTTGAATCTACTAGACAGCTCTTCGGCGTTCTTTTTGTATTTCAAATTATTCAAGACCTCTTTCATGATATTCAAAAGTGATTCTTCGGTCAGGTTAGCGAACGAGGCCTTGATACCGTAACCAGCTTCTTGAACTTTTTCCATATTCAGAAACTGGTCTCCATAAAATGGAAAACCTATGATCGGAACGCCATGATATATGGCTTCCTGAGTACTGAGGAGTCCACCGTGTGTGATGAAGAGCTTGACTTTCGGATGGGCTGTAAAAAATAAAAAATAATTATAATTTCAATTATATCTTAAACGGAAAGTTCAATATTCACATATATTTATAGGACGTCATCATAATTTATTGCAACCCAATTTTGATGTCCCAAGTAGACCTCTTTTCATTTAAGAAAGACAATGAATTAGTATGTGTAAACCGTGTTGTTATGTTCTGTTGGTGTTTATGCTCGTAAACATACGCCTGGTTTTCACTGAATGCCTTTCTTATATAAAAAGAGGTCTACTATACGTGTGCCGCTGAAATCTCGACGGTCCAGCATAACTACTGGTACACTAGTGGAACACACGTGACACCACAAACACATTTGTGGTCAGTATGGCAATAGCAATGTTTTAGCAGGCTGTTTGTTAAATAATTCATTTAAAAATATTATTGCGTAATAAAAATCCTAGTCCCTAAAATATTGTTACGAGACTGTAGAAACAAAAGGAATTACACGTAATCGAGGATTTCTCAGCACTCTGAAAGTTTTACAGCAAACTGTAAATAACTAAAAGTGTCTAGAATAAGCAGTAGAAATATCATCGCGAAACGTCTGGAAACCCGAAAATGTATACAAGCGGGACGGCGCCATCGAAACACAAAATTATTTTGTGACAGTTCAAGTTCGACGATGTCATAGAAGCGAACGAACCCGTGCGATTGACCATAAGGACGCGTTAGACTAAAGTACATTTAGCGAAATAGAAATGTACCTACCTAATTTTGTATTGTTGGAATTATCTCGAGTGACGAGTGATAAGTGCCAAATTGTGTGAATTAAATAACAGGGTTCAAATTTAATTCGTGTCTAGTGAATTTGGTGACGTAATTTGTATAATTTCAAATGTTTGATTTGCCTCCTACAGCCACGATAGTCCACTATTTAATATTTTTTTATTCATAATATTGTTGTACCTTGATTTTTATTTTTTGTTATAATAAGAAAAAATAAAATTTCTACGCGACATTCTTTTTAAGAAAAAAATACTTTTATGGGAATAATATTTTAAGAGCAAATTAAAATAAACAAAAGAGCATATCTCTGTTATAGAAATTGGCCATCCAAGTAATAATTAGAATAAAAGAAGACGTTATCCTTATTACACCCAACATCGTGTGAGCATTAATGTGTTTTTAATCACGAGCGATATACTTTTCCTTACCAAGAATATCATTTTGTGGAAGCCATTTCCCAATCATGACATTATCTGACTTTCCTTCTAAGACTTCTTCTTCCCATTTCCAAATAACGCGGTGTTTCAGTTGACTGAAAACTTTCAAAAATATCTTCAATTTGTCTTTCGGCATATCTTTGCTTTTGAGATTTGAACCAAGACTGAAAAATATTGCACCTTCATTTGAATCGTTCAAAAATTTCAGAATATTCTGTAAAATAAACAAAAATAGTCATTAAAATGTTAAGTTACTGAGATATTTTTTAATTTTTTTTTTTAAATATCTCTCACCTCTGGTAATTTTTTTGGTTTCTTGATGTGAACTCCTCCAATTTCTATTATACCAGGTACGTACGGTCGAACAAGATCGTAGCTGAAATGGGTATTGATAAACATAATCGAAATGTTTGTTTCAAGATCTGCTAATTTTGGTAGAGGTCCTGGTAAGTGTTTGAAATTTCTTTCAGCCATTTCTTGATGCCTCGGTAAATGATAGAAACGTCTCCAGAAATGATCGTACATCGTCATATAAAGGTTGGAAACTCTTTCTGAAAATGTCATTTTTTTTCCAAAGTTTTTGAATTCGTGGGCCATGTACGGTAAAATGAGTGGACTTCCCATCGTTTCTCCAACAAACTGCCCAAAGCCATAGGTGCACAGGCCAATAATTGGAGCCTTGTACTTGTAGGCGAACATGTACATGGACTCCTGGAAGAATGTTTCCGAAAATATCAAGTCGTAGTGAGATTTATCGTTTTTTATGAAGTCTTGGAGATTTTTAGAATTGAATGCCCCTTCGGTTGTGTAATAGGCGCCATCCCACACGAGGTTTAGCAAGCTTTCGGTGGTGGACTGCTCAAGCGCAAATATATTCGGTCTCCCCCCAACTGTAATCATTGAATTAAATTTGAAAATTGTTCATGGAATGAAAACAATTAAGCTACAGTGGATACGTTTAACGCAAAAATTCTTCATATGAAATATCGGTTAACACGATATACAAATATGCTTCTGGTAAAGTACGTAACCATTCCATATAAATGTTTTCTAGTAAAGCGAAAGATTTCATATCGCGGGAACAAAAAACTATAATTGCCGTACAAGTCGCGTTGTCGCTAAATGTTTTATGAATCTTTTTTTTATTACATCGACCAGTACAATAATCAGAAATTTGAAAATTTATCATTAGTACGCGCAGATATTTAGATAGGTACACTCAAAGAGCGAAATGAACCAAATGATGGACTGCGTTAAGCAATATTTAGATAATATATCGATAAATAAGACAGAACCAAAAAACTATCCTTTTTTAACAAAAAGTTATTAAAATGTGTCTTCTTTTTCAAAAAATGGAATGCCGCCGCCCCGTAAATTCACGCTGTCACATTTACGCATCTTCCGTCCCTCTCGCGCTCACTTAAGCATACATTATATGGATAGATTAACGTTAAATAAATAAAATAAGTTTTCTCATTACCAAAAAAATATAGGAGCGGTGAATAATTTTTGAAACGGTATAAAATAAAGTAAATGTAAGTAACAAAATAACAAGAGCGATAATCAAACTATCTCAGTTCTAATCTGTAAAGGTTCGATATTTTTTGAACACATGAACAAAGTAGCAGTTTTTTCTATGTACAATCGATTGAAAGCTGAGTTTAATAGATTGCGACTCTCCAAGGATAGAAAATTTAAACCAGTAAAATTTCCAGGGGCCAATACTAAAATAGTAATAGTAAATAAAATAAAAAAATTATGCACAGAAATCGATATTATTTATATTTATCAATTTTAAAATAAACAAATTTATTTTTAACTATATTTTTATACTAAAGTATTTTCTAAGAACACAGTTACTGGATTTGGTCCCCAGAGGGATGATTAATTAATTGAGAATAAATTTTAAAAGCCTCACAGAGACGAAGCTATTTATGAATGAAAAATAGATGAAAGTCTCTTATATGATAGCTCAGGGCTTACAACCTGTATGAGTTGGGTTAAGTGATCACTCTACACAATGCAACGTTCCACAATTCCATTATGTACCAATATCATTACCAGTTGCGAAATATATGTATACTAACTTGTTACTGACAAAAAATAACAACAGATGTCTCAAGTGCAATATATATGAAATTTTCTTGATTCGTTCTACCTACTTATATATTGAACTTTAAAACATTTGCTAATATGTGGATTTTCTTACGATGGAATTGGTGAACGTTGCATTGTGTAGAGTAATCACTTAAGCCAGCTTATACAGGTCGTGAGTCCTGAGCCATCGTATAAGAGACGTCCATCCACTTTTCTCATATATAAAAAGCTTCGTCTCTGTGAGACGTCTATAATTTATTCTTAATTAAATGTATCCTTTATTACTCACGACAATCCCAAAACTCTTTCCGGTCCACCACTATCTGGTCGTAGTTTGGCGGAGGATCATCGTCGCGGAAGACGGTGACCACGGTCACGTGGTGGCCTCTGTGCGCCAGCTCGTGAAGCAAGGGCTGAATGTTTAAGAAATGGGACCTTCCGGAATACGGAAGTAGAGCCAGAATTCGATAGGCATGAGTATGATGAGCGAACAATGCTAAAAAAGTTAATAACAGCCACAGGTTCATCTGAAAAAGAAGAATTGTTTATAAATGTCTCTGAATCAAAACAAATTATTCTTTGATTTCGTTTTCATAATAAGCCTACGTTTATGCTGGGAAATATTATTTTAAATTACTTATAATTGAATTACTTTATGTTGTATATATTAAAGGAAACACATTCTTATTGCGAAGTTACAATTTCAGAACAAAGTTCTGTCAATTATTAAACAATTTTTATTAATCAATTAGAGAAGACATACAGAAAAAATCAAATAAACGAAAAATATTTAAATGCCACCGGGACTCGAACCACGGACCTCACATTCTCACCGAATGGTTAACTTACCAGGGTGCCATGGCGAAATTGGATAACGCGCCATTCCCGGTTAGAATGTGAGGTCCGTGGTTCGAGTCCCGATGGCATTTCAATATTTTTTCGTTAATTAGATTTTTTCTGTATGTCTTTACTAATTGATTAATATTTTTTTTTACTTTATGTTGAATTCAAATTACTTATGGTTGAATTCCATTTCAATGACTTAATTAAAACACTTTTTAACTTTTTAAATTAATTATTGTTCGTTTGTTTTGCGTAAAAATGGTATAAATGCCCTAGTTTTAGAGAATAATGTATCAGTCTGAAGGTGGCTGTGATGTGCTGAAACCGGTACGGCTAAAAAAATAGTGGAAAAATGTTTAAAATTGTTTAGGCGTTTAAAATTAAATAGGCGATTTTAAATTTTTAAATAAATTTCCTGTTTTTATATAAGTATAAAATTACAATTACATCTATAACGATAAATATCTTGAAATACAAGTACGCATCATGTTTGTTTTTAAACTATTACCAAGTAGAGTAGATGATTGTTGCATGCTGTCAAATGTTCAGAAATAAATAAATTATACCAGAACATACCGCGGATTTGCATAGTCAACTATACTATTATATTATTGAATAGAACATTCTATTTATTTTCGTTAAATAATTTTATATTAATAAGAAAAAATGCGCATTTGTTTATATATGTACCTATTTATATCTATATTTAGGACCAACTATGCTCCTCAACTGTGGAATTGGAATTTTGTATTTCCCGCTTTGTATCGATTGTACCGTTGTTTACTTGATAATGGAAAGTGTTACCATACCGAAACATGTTTATGTTGTCCAGAAGACACACGTGTATATGTAAGAGGTAAAAATAATTTTCTCGCTTATCCCGCCAGTTGATTCTGAGAAGGACCAACTAACGCGGTCCTTGTAACTTCTGCTGCTCATGATAACGGTCGTTCTCAGGACCAACTGACGTGGAATTACCTTGAAAATTTACCTCCTAAGTACTCAACCAGTGAGAATTTAAAATTAAATATATATATGTACATATTTTGCATTCTTTTCTGTTCTGCGAAACTCAGCATACTGTTATTTTATTCAAATATTTTTACAATAACAACTGAGGATAATAGGAGAAAAATATATTTATATTACAAATGTATATGTAATAATTATATAATACCGCCTCGGCTTTGAATTAGAACGGTTACTTCTGAGAGTTAAAAACGACATAAACTGGGAAGACCTAACTTATGAATGTGAAAAAGTGTACTATGAATAATATTACATCATAAAATGTTAATAATGAATGCAATCTGACGGAAAGATATTTAAAGAATTTAAATATATAATTTAGAATTAAATTAAATTAAAATTATGGTATCTAAGATGTCTAATGATTATTTAATTACACAGATTCACAATCTGTATACAAAGCATATGTTAAGAGAGATTTTATTATACAGACAGAAATGCAGAACCCCATACAACCAGATCACGCTCCGTTTCTACTCCACATTTCTCAAACCCATACAAATATATATATTTATATATATATATATATATATATATATTATTGACTGATTTGGCGTTTACATTGCAGCGATTATTCATAAGAAAATAATGATATGTAATGTTAATCTTGTGACCAATAAAAAAATATAAAATATAATTTAACTTACCTAGAGGTAACAACGTTAATATTATTATTGTTTTATCTGATTTATATATATTTTATTAATTTTTTGTATCATTATTAAATTAAACGCCACTTTAAAGTTAAATTTTATTATTACTACAAACCGATATTTTTTTATACTCGTCGCAAAATTTTCCACGTGTCATGTTTTTTACGCAAAATAAAATACCACTATAAGTGAAGTGATCGAGTTATATTACAGAATATATGCAAGTTGAATAGTTGAAAGTGTATCAGGGAATCTCATTATTACAACATAAATTACGTTAAATCATTATGTTGCAGAAAAATATGATTTTAAGCGCTCGCTAGTAAAATATCTATTGTACACACGCAAATCATCAGAAAGATCAAAAGCACATATAAGTTTAGACATATTTTTTATATAGGTATATATTTACATACTATCTAAGTGTTAAATCAATTTCAAATATTTCAAATTTGTAATAAAATACACCTCTCTCAATGTAAATGTCAAGCAAATTCGTCTTTTATATACACAACTAAAACTTTTATTTATAATTTTTAACATAATTGTATAGTTGATAAACTATGTACATTTTATAGAATGAAGATATTGTCGACATTGCCTACCAATACATCATCAAAATTGTGTGACCTAATCCTAACATTTTGCTGTATTATCGTTGTTGTGTAATAACAATCGTTTGGCTGAGGCAATCTAAAACATACAATTATATTTGTTATGGCTAGTCATTAATACGACATGCCTGAGAGGTATTAAAATCATCCTTGCTCTTGTAAATATTGTAAATTAAAAATTAATAAAAATAAAACATCCAGAATATATTGATTAAGTTCGAATTTTTCAAGAACACAGTACTGGATTTTATCCCAAGGGGGTATCATTAATCAAGTTATATATTATAGGTGTCTCATAGAAAACAAAATGTTTTTATATGAGAAAGTAGGTCAGGAAAACTGGTCCTGGAAAAAGAGTTAAAAAATTGAAATGATTTTCAGGCGTATTTTATCTTAATGTTAATAAACTGGAAGAGTGCCATGACACAGATAAAGAATATAGCTTTAAAAACTCAAAAAAATATAGATATCTCATTAACAATAGTGACATCTGTACTGGTTTACGGGAATCACAAAGTTTTCAACTGCAGGTGGCGGTTGTAAAAATACAAATCACATATGTAACAATGTGTGCAAGTAAAATATATGTACAACTTCTAAAAATTTGATAGATGTGGTAGTCTACCATGGGTGGAACTGGTCAACGTTACATTGTGTAAAGTGATCACTTAAGCCAGCCCTAAGATAGGTCGTTCTATGAAGACCCAAAAATAACTTCCATACCTACTTTCCCATATAAAAACAGCTGCGTATCTATGAAACATTTATAAAAATATCTAGAAAAAGAAAACACTTTGTATGTAACCATTATTTATTAAATTATCCATGTATTTTTCGGTGGAAATAGTCCCCTAATTAGGATAAAAAGTATATAAACACTAAAATCATCCGGAATCTCAAAAATTATCAGCCTTCAATCTATGCTTAGTAGATTATTAAATAACTTTCACATTGAATTAAATATATGCAAAAAAATTAAGCTTTCCAATTTAAACTTACAATTTTTCTAACCAGATTAGCTAATTCTATTGGCAAGGTTCATTCGTAAAAAATATATTTGCATTAAAGACACGTTTATAAATTATAAAATTATTCAGGAACAATCTCTTAAAACATTTAAATAATGTTTTGATCAATCAATTTTTGAGCTTCTGTGAGCTTGATTAAAAAAGAATTGGCACCTTTTAAATCCTTTCAAAAATGTTGATATGTTTTGTGTGCGGTTTGTTTGTAATAAATTTAAAATCCAATATTAATTCTGAGGGAAATTTTGTTCCAACCACAGGCCACAGGGTTATTTGAAAAACATTAATAACCTCACAGGAAGTTATTAACGTTTCTGTTTTAATTATGAATCGATACGCGACATTTATGTTTGCATTTTTTTTTTCAATATTTCTGAATTATTTTTTGTAAAACGCTAGACTATCACTTATTATTTCGAATATGAAAATGTCAAATTAAATAATAAAAACCTTCAAAAAAATTATATTCAACTTTTGCATCGTAAGAACATCCACACATTATCAAATTTTTGAAAGTTGTGCATGTATTACATGGATTTGGTTATAGTTTCCTTGTGTAGAGTGATTACTTAAGCTAGCTCAAACAGTTTGTAAGCCCTAGGACATCGTATAAGAGACTTCCACACACGTTTCTCAAATGAATAGCTTCATTTTTGTGAGATATCTATAATTAATCTTAATTAGTTTGTCTGTTTTAGTATAGATAACGCAGTTTTAAATATATTCCGTGTTTGTTTTAAAATCGTCAATTTGGTCAAATTTATTCAAAATAATAAAAAAAAATTTTTGCTACTAGGTATGCACCCTGTCTTCTAATTAGAAAACATCCCAATTGTAAATTTTGCAGGGTTTTTATCATTTTATTTAACTTGTATTGAAACGAATGAACTTTTCGTAATTGATATAAATTATTGTAATAATATTTCAAGGTTTTGTAAAAAATACGTC
Source organism: Agrypnia vestita (assembly GCA_016648135.1). Lineage (NCBI taxonomy): Eukaryota > Metazoa > Arthropoda > Insecta > Trichoptera > Phryganeidae > Agrypnia > Agrypnia vestita. The sequence continues at coordinate 342,532 of JADDOH010001290.1, read as the reverse complement.
AGAAATATTGAAAAAAAATGCAAACTTCGATATTGCATAACTCTATAACTAATGATATTAGGTCTAACATATTCGACTCATAATTAAGACAAGAATATATAATCCTGCGAGGTAATTAATGTTTTTTTAAAATACCCTATATATAAACACAAACTAATGTAAATTTATTGGTACACAGTATGGTTTAACGGCTGCTTCCAATAAGTTTGACTCGTTAAAAATAAATAAAACGAGTTTTTAAATTTAGAATCAATTATAAAAAGGTTCAACCAAAAATATAATGGTTTAGTAAATAAATCGCGCTTTTGTAGAAAAACGCTTTTTTACTTAAAGAGACTCGGTTTGGAACAAAATTTTAAAATATTTAAAAAAATACATTTAAAAAAATATGTTTTGTTTATTAGGGGATATAATAATGCAAGAATAAATACTTTTACTTTATGATAACTACCTTAAATATAAGCGAGGCGTGTATTTTTTTCAGTGTCCCAATTTACTTGCCTAAAAATGAGTTTGGTTTTATTGGGGTTGATATTTGGGGTTATTGATTTTTTTGTTTCATTTCTAAGAATGCAATCGTATTACTGTACAAACTGCTATATGTCTAAAAAAATATATAAATATTCAAAAATAAAATAAAAACATTGTATACCTTTTAAAAGTTATAATCCACACAAATATAATATATTTAAACACACAGATTGCTCCGATTATTAAAACTTTAAATTCTTCAAATCAATATTTACTCACACTTGCGAAACGAGTATAGAAATGTAACTAATCACGTCTCTCCTTCAATACACGCAAAAGACTACTAACAGCTCGACATCTCAAGAAGATTTTAAGACATCAATTATTTTTTTTACCCGTGTCAGTACTCAGAACCATCACGACAAATGATCATTAAATATATGTTTTAACGTAGCACACATTCAGGGCCGAGAAAATATAAGTGGAGTGATATCAATTAAGGAAAATCGTTTAATTTACAAATTCTTAACTATTTGTAACAATAATAATCACAAATAAATAATATTGAGATTTTCCTGCATATGAATTTAAAGATTTTTAAAAGAAAAAAAAACTTTTTAATAATAAGTATGAAGAGAAAATCGCAATTTGAAAAAATATCCACGGCTCATTTTTTACATAAGAACTTTAAGATTAGATTGGGGTATAAAATTCCTATAAGATTATTATATTTTTTAAATTTTCAGTACGTTGTTCAATAAGTTTGGCTAACATTTATCAATACCTGTGAAACTCAATGTCTGACTTTTTGTCTGTTCTCTAACAAATCTACACCGTTTGACCGATCTGATCCGAATTTAGCAAACTAATTCTTAAGTACCCATGGGGTAACATAGGCAACATTTCCTTCCTCTCCCCATACCCCACTCTCTCCCCTGAGATATTTTTTTTACAAATCTATATCGTTTGACAATAATCTGACTCAAATTTTGCATACCTATTCTTTAGGAACCTGCGGAAATCACAGGCCGCATTTCCTCCTCCCGTTTGCGCACCTCCTCCCCTGATATATTTTTCAAACAAATCTGTACCGATCGACATTCAAATTTTGCATATGACTTTTAGACACTTTAGGACCCTGCGAAAAACAAAGGCATCACTCTCACCTCCTGTAGTCTATATACAAATCAACATTGCTCGACAGATTGCACCCAAATTGTGTATACTTATTCCTTGGGACCCGGTGAACAGGTGTACCATTTCCCCACCTCTCTAAATATACTTTCTATCTGACCTGACCCAAATTTTTCATAATTATTAAATACCCGGGCAACGTCGGGTATGGACAGCTATTTTATATATGTCACTCAAAGGTTAATAGCAATCACAGATGCATAAAAATTTACAGAGATAAACTAAACCCGTTGTTTTAGGAAAGGGGGTTGGGTCATAGCGGAAAAATGTCTCCCCTTCGTAGGTATGAATAAGATACATTAACACTGCAAATATTTATTGTTGTTAGTTATTATTGTTGTTATTGTTGTTGTTAATATTTATTGTTGTTATTGTTGTTATTAAAAAACTTATAAAAAAAACTATAACATCCAAAAGATTGATAGATGTGGTAGACTATCATGGGTGGAATTGTGAACGTTACATTGCGTAAAGTGATCGCTGCCGGTAGGTGCGTGTAAAGTGATAAAGTGAAGTCAGCCGTATGATGAGGTCTTAAGCCCTATGAACACCCAAAAAGACTTCCATACCTACTTTCCCACATAAAAATCGTCTCTTTGAGATATCTATAATATATCTTGATTAAAAAAGTATCTTATAATATGTACGTTGCTTAAACAAAAATGATTTCTTTCTTCAACTAAATTTTGTATTTAGTACCTGTTAGTAGTAAATTCATAACAAGTTTTAAATAAATACTACATTTTATCAGATAGTGGGGTTTTCTTTAAAGTTTTCCTTATAACGACTACAAGAGTGACTAGCGCTTCATGTATATTTCCCGGTTCGTTCATCTCCGACCATATAAGGAAAACTCCATTATCGCGTGTCCGCCATCAGTATATTATTGTCAATGTTTTTTTCCGCATGATCTATTTTGTTTTTCGTACAATAATCTCTTATCAGTCATCACAACATTCCAATTAGCATGCATCTTTCTCTACCATGTGCATATTAGATAAGGTCAAAAAGTCTTTGCAGATTTATATAAGATCGATACGAAAGTATTCGCAAATCGGGGAATAATCAAACACGTGCATGACATAATACATTAACTCTCAGGCTTCATGCTTCGGATTATTTATTGGGTTCATGGACATTTATGTATAATCTAAACATGACACATGATATTCACATAAATACACTCAGGCTAATTACGTATTATTTTTCAAAAAGCAAATTTCGTAATCATAATTATTTTGTTTTCACCATTTTTGTTGTAATTATGACATTACATAATTATGATAGTAGCCGTTCAAATAATCTTCAGAAAGAATGGCTAATTTTAAAAGATTCCTTTTAATTTACAATAAATTACACATATTTAGTTATACAATAGTTTTGAGACTAGCAATCCCTCTTATCAACAGGTATAATTAATAACTAACCTCAAACAGAATTTTGCCAACAAATTCGATTAAGACAGCGAGTCGCGTAGTTCAAGGATCTTTTGGTCACTAAGGGAAACAAATTTAGGACTGGAGACGTGTTGTCCACAAGTGTTTTCTCAGAACTGAAGTACTCTATAATTAGGTTAGGTATTATTTATACCTGATAAGGAGAGTGATTGCTCCTGCCGAAACTATTGAATTGTGTGTATTACAAAGTTTAAAGCGTTTATTAAAACAATTATTTTGTACCACAAAGTAACTGCCATATTAATCAAAAATTAAAGGTTTCCTCCATTTTGAGATTTTTTACGTTTTTATTTTTTATTATTTTTTAGCTTTTCTTTATTTCTCATCTCTTTTCCTCTTCAACATATCGCTACTTTTTTTAAATTTTACTGACACACAAATTATGATAGGCACTCGGTAACAATAAGACATAATTTTGAAGTATCTTAATTTTATCTTATGGCTATCGTGATATCATTTTTGAATTCCACGTAAAATTCGAAGAAATAAAGAATTTTAATAAATTATTTAGAGGCCGCCCGAAATTAAGCTACGTAGACCAGACGGAGATGTGCGCTGTAGCACCTACCAAGAGATGAAGAGGCTAGCAGGTGACAGAGAGGAGTGGAGAGGGCGAGTGCTTGTTGCAGACCGATCCTAGGATTGCGTCCCAAAAAAAAAAATCTAATAGTATGAAAAAGAGTAATTCAAATTTCGACAAAAATTTTCTCAAACAGCCCTGAATCATGTCATATTTGTAGGTATAGATTATGATATGCTATTATCTTTTCAAGATTTTTGTGAAAAAAATCATAGAAGATAATTTTCATCGCACGCGATTCCACATTTTTTGTTACAAACAATTACAAACCGATTACATCTCCTTACATTACATGATTTTTAATTCATCTTAATTGGGAGTTAATGATTTGTTCTCGTTATACATGTACCTGCTTAATATAAAAAATGTAACCATTGCATATAACCATGATTTATTTTGGAAATGTAACCAAGATTTGTCGACGAAAATAATAATAATTAATCAAATTTCTTAAATATTGTGAGCGTATCATTCTTAATGAATAAAAATCATCATTATCATTATTCATAAATAATGATAATTTTTATGACTATTGATGTCCGTGAAGATTTTTACTTTTAATTGTGGTTTTTTCATAAATGAAATCTGGGTTTTATTCATTTTTCAAATAAGTGTCAACCTTATAATGAAATAAATTCTAATACCTAACATTAGCTTGATTAATTCAAGATAAATCAATATTTTTTTATAAAGTGGGGAATATCATCAAAAATCAAATATTTTTTCGGTAGAAAGATATTTTCTGTAAAATATTGTCACGAGTCGTGACTGTGGAAGGTATATGAAAGCACTGGAAATTTATTATCGATTTATTAATTATTTTATTAAATGAACTTTTCTCTGAACACGAATTTAATTTAAACACTATTCTTTAATTCACACTATTTCTAAATTAATAGCTCATCTCTGTAACACTTTATTATCGGTTGCTAGCGCATTGCAGAGAATTCACGTCTATTCCCATGTAAGTAGTTGCACTTATTTTTCAACGGCAGTTAGATACTTCGTTTAATTTGTTGTCGCGCGTTAGTAACATTGTTTTCGCTAACGGGTTTTTTCGCAGGTTAATGTCACGCTGACAAACATTAAAATACACTTGATGCGACGCGGCACTGGGTCCGCCTTTTATATGAAACACGTTGGTTTTTCGAACCTCTGAGATCATTCTAAATATTTATAGTGTTTGAAAAATGTTCTCGTCGCATTCGGTGTTCGATCGTGTTGTTATCGGTTCGGACAGTGCGCAATTATCTCGTTACAATATAATTGCATTGAAAATAACTTTTTTCTCTTGTTATCTGAACCATAAAATTGGTATATCAAAGCTGCACTTCACACTTTTTAAATTTTTTTCTATGTGTTTGTCCAGTGTTAATAAAATATTGAACTGACCGATTTCTGTGTCTGATGTGTGTTTTATCTTGTCCACAGTTGACATTTGACACGTTCACCGTCGGAAAGTTCGTTTCCTTCACGTCGGAGGGCTGTCCCGACGGGCACATGAGCATCAGGGAGGAGGGCCTGCCCTCGCCGCAGGGGCAGTGGTGCGGCTCGGCGTGGGGGTACACCGTGTACTACAGCGAGAGGGCGAGCCTCAACCTCACGCTCAGGCTCGATCGACTGAGCCAACAGGTGAGACAGACATAAACAATTTTTGTTCAATGTTAATGGTGAAAAATGTTACGCAGGATTTCTCGTGGCTTTAAGAAGTCTTCTTCATTTAATTTTGAATAGAAAACATTATTTGGGCGGAGTGTCGAGATGTAGAAGATAAGCGAAATCAAAATTTGCATTTTGATATCAATATTTTTATTTTTTTATTTTATTTTATTATTAAATAGAGATACAATTTTCAAACTACATATTATAAGCTAAACGCTTATACTATGAAAATAGGACTAACTTTCTGGTGTCGTGGAATGGGGCTCATCACCGACCGACCGGCGTCCAGCGTCATGACCACTACACCAACAAGCTTCGCATACTAGCTTTCATAATATTTTTAATTCAAAATTGAATGAAGAAGCTTCCACTGAAGCTTTTGTAACTAGCTAAAAGGCGCCCAGTATTTGTATTTTTTTATTTAACGACTTTTAATTACAAAATAATATAAAAGTTAGACTCGCTTAATATCTAGCCAGATGCTTTTTGCAGGTACATATATGTTATGAATTAATTAACCTACAATTTTACAACTTAAAAAGTTACTTTTACATCAACTAGTTTAAATGCTAAAGGAACATTACCAGAATAAATAAATTAAGATACAACAATTAAAACGGTTTCATATGAAATCTACTTGATATATTGTCTTATTCAAAACAATTTATCCTTGATTATAACAATGACACATTATTAAATAATTGCACGTTTTTATTACCCCCTCCAAATACTATTTCTTATGCAACCAGATAATTTATTTTTCAACTTGGGAGCACTATCTTCCAATGTCCTCGTTCCATATTTAGGTATTTGTGATTTTAGTAATTGTTAACAACTCTATTTTTTATTATTGCAATTTTCTTTGATTAATAAGAAGAACGTTTACGGAAGAGTAAAATAATTTTAGATTATGCCTCGATTTAAAGTTTGCCGACGTACAATTTTCTAAACTAAAGCTGTTTGAATATTTTGAATTTGCTTTACATTGGATTTACAGAGGTTACCTCAAATGGATGCCATATTACAATTAAGACTCGACCAAAGAAAAATAGATTATTCGTTATACAGGCTTTGGTATTTATTACTTAGTGAATTTTATAAAATATACTAAAGATTATAAAATGACCTAAGATTATAAAAAATCTTATTTACTTGCGAATTCCGTTTAAAGTGTTCATCGATAATGAAACCAAGGTTTAAACGACATCACAAATTTAACATATTATTAAATTTTCGGAAAAAATAACTAAATATTTACAAAATTTACGAGTTATTTGAGATGCGTACTGACCGCGCGGTCAACCAACCGCGGCAACGATAGCTACTAATTAATATACGAATGCACTCTGTTTGAATTAAAAAAATACTAATTTTATTTTCAGTTTTGTTTGATTAAAATTTTTAACGCCACAGGCTACGAGGTTCATTAATTACCCGAGGAAAATCATTTTGATATTTTTTAGCGTTAGAAAATGGATCAGAAAATATTTAAATAAAAATTAGGTATGTCATCGACATAACGACGGCTCCCAAGTATAATATCGTAACCCATAAATCGACGATTTTGTGTTTTTTTTTTGTATTTCATATGTATTTAATTATACCTTTAATTCCAAGAAAGAAAAAATATATAATAAAAAAAAATTTTTAGTTATTTATTGCAATTTTTTTTCCTTTCTTGGAATTAAATATTTAAAATTAAATCCATATGAAATACACAAAAAACTCAAAATCCTCGATTTGTGGGTTACGATATTATACGTAGGAGCCGTCGATAAGCTTTTCAAAAAGTCAAAAACTTATCAGTCTGTAAAACATACATATATTATTATAGTATACAAAATGTTATAATATGATGTGTTACATGAAAACGTGTTTTATAGGAGTAGACTTGTTTCAAAAATGGTTCATCTCCTTTTTATAAATAAAAAATAAACATAAATAACTTAAACCCAAACGTAGAACATAGAACTGTATTTGAAATGCAACATTAAAACATTTGTATTGTAAAATATATTATTTGATATATTTGTAGAATCTTGCTAATCTTCTATACATTTCTGTGACTGCATAACATTGTGGGGAAGTTTTCCCATGGAAATACACGAAGGTTTCTAAAGTATTACGATGTCTCCCTGTATTACCCACTCACGTCTGTTCCGACATCTTCATGAAATATATCTTTATCACGTGGAAAACACGGAGAATATTTCGGGAAAGGCAGATAAAAGGCACACACACGTATCCTTCATATACTCGTTTGACAGGAAGTCTGGAAATTGTTTATTCATTCCTTGCACGTTTGAAACTCGTGAAGGTAATAACGATAATTATTAATTTACAAATATATCTTGAACTCATTTTATTTTTTTGCAAACACCTGAAATATTATAGCGGCTTTTCAATAAGGCCTACGTGATTTTACATTGAAACTTGATATAATCCGTTAAAAATGACGTTACTTTTCCATGTCGATTCCTAAAAAACAAGTATTTATTTAAACATACATTTTTATGTATATTTTTTAATAAAAAAACACAGTTAATAACAATTTATTTTAAAGTACAAACATTACCATAAGCATAAGTTACATGCTGCAATATACAAGATGTAACAGAGCTAGTACATAGTACTTTATAGGTCGATTTCTGCCTAATATCAATAGTGATGGAGCTATGCAATGTCGAAGTCTGCATTTTTTTCCCGATATTTCTGACATAATTTTTGTAAAACGTTGATCTTTCATTACAGTAATTTATATTGAATAATATGTCGAATTTATTCTCTTTAATATAAGTCAAATAATATGATAAAAAAACATTTCAATTGGAATTTCTGCATGGTTTTTATCATTTTATTTAACTTGTTTTGAAAAAAATCACTTTTTCATAAGCGATATTTGGTAACTGTAATAAAAGTTCAATGTTTTGTAAAATATAAATTAGAAATAATGGAAAAAAAATGCAAGATTTGATATCGTATAACTCCATAACTATTGATGTCACGGTTACATGAACATTTTTGACTCACCATCAAGGCAGAAATCCTTTAAAGTATTGTGGACTAGCTCTTCATACCCCGTATAACAACCGCTATAATTTTGTAATATATAACAGCAATCGTGAATTAAATAACTGACTGCTGTACAGTAGAGCTACCACCTGTAAAACTGTCCGAGGGCCCTAGACCAAGGCAAAAATTAGAACATTATGTTGAAATGTCTTAATTAAGAATGAGTACATATATATATATACACCTAATTTTAAATATAAAATGATTTCATGGTTCAACGTAAAAGTAATATTTATCTTAGAATAGTAATTATTTAAAAGTACATTTTTAAATATTTTTGTACCTGAAACAGTGAAGTATACTTAAATTTACACATTTTTTTAATCATTATTTCAAAGCTTTTTTATTTTTTGTATCGTAGTTTATTTTTTTACTTTTTTTATTTATTTATTAGTTTATTATATTACAGTTTGATCTCGTATCATGTTCATACTCTGATTAATTTAAATCCTTACTTATTACAAAAGTAAAGCTAGAAGTATTGAAAAAAAATGCTAACTTTGATATCTCTGTAACTTTCGACATTTCAACCAAAGTGTAAAAAATATTTTCTATTCCAAATTGAACGAAAAATTTCCCTCGAAGTTTTTGCTATTAGTTAAGGAACACTCTGTATATATTAGATTACTCGTATGCTTGAGTGTATTATTTAATAATTTTGGATTGAAATATGATTACACAAAGTGCCTCTAGTAACTTCTGTGTGCCGACATGTTGCTGGGCGGTACCGCGTCTCCAGCGCTCCGAAGGTTCTTTGTGTATAGTCGGGTGGTCGTGGTTGGCGGTGCCGCGTGCTGAGAGATGCCAGTTCAAAGAAGAGGCAACTATTAATGATGCTGTCTAGGAGCATTCTCGACATGCGCCCGAGCAAATGGAATCGCTCGTACCTGGCTCATGCTCTACGTGAGACGTAAATTGTCTCCCATCCTCGATTCGTGATTGCATTCCTTACGAGAAAAAATGCAAATGTAATTAAACTACTAAATACGTAAGAAATGTGTAAATAAAACTAAATCAATTATTTTCCTTTTGATTAAATTCATAGTTATTACAAACGTAATTATGGATGTTCTTAGGTTTCACGGCCACTCAGAAACATCTGGTTCGTGTCTTCTGGAGTATTATGCCGTGTTTTGACTAACTCTCTGACCGATGTTTCGGATCCCTAACGGGATCCCTAGAGTCATCTCATCCTAATCAAAACACGGCATGATACCTCAGAAGACAAACTAGAAAAAAAATTATACCAAAATTTTTTATGATTAATCAATTTTTTTTTTAAACAATTTCAAAACATAATTCTATGATATTTGAAGAAAATAAAATGAATCGTTTTGAAAATCTGGATTCGATAAGTACAGAGGTCGTATCCCAATGTATGCCAGACGTAATATTTTTTCTATATAGAATTTTTTTTCGTGTATCTTTTGAATATGTTAATTAAATGAGATGCTTAATATTTTATAATAATAAAATGTATATATGGCACCACTTTTTAATTTATGCAATTACTCACTTTGATAAAAAATATATAAGAAACTCACTGATAAGTTAGTAAGTACCTTTTTAAATATTATCTTAAAATATTTTTTTTCTAATTAATTTTATGGAATAAATTCGAACCGATTTATTTATTTGTTGTGTGTATAATTAATTTTGTTCTGATGGTAAATTTGTCAAAATATTATACAAAAAAGTCCATCAACTATTTTAACTAGGTACACTATTTTCTTCATCATGTAAATTTTTTTAACGTCATTCGGTTATCATTAATATTAACAACATTATTACAGGTAGGTATATTATACTACGCATCTGGGTAATTATTGAGTTATTCAAAGTTTTAACGTTTAAATATTTTTCTTGATATTTTGTAACATCGTAAATGATGAGTGATTTTAAAAGGCGTTCGACACTATTCGAGAAGACATTGTTGTCACCTGCATTTGCACAAAATACCCAACTGCCGAAAACAGGTCATAATTTATTGCTCATTAAACTTCATTTCTTATCACTATTTAATATACACAAACATTCATTTAATTTTCTTATATCGGTATATACCTAAATATACTTTTTAACTGTGCTATTATATATATATATTTTGTTACTATCCATGCATATGATTTTTTATATATATTACTTTACTTTACTTTCTTTATTGCTTTTGTATTGTACAATATATACTGTTCTTATTATCCACATTTTATATTTATATACTCAATTAATTAATTAATTAATCTTATAGTTATATAGTATTTTGTTGTATATCTTTACTATTTTTTGTTCTCACTGTATTGTTCAGCTGCTCATCTCGGCACAGGTTCTTCCTAGTGAGATGAGCGGCTCTATCTCTTATGTCATGTAACAAGATGAAGATAAATAAATAAATAAAAAATAAATGGATGATGAACCAGTTCAAAATAAACGAAACGGTGGATTTTCATAAGTGACATCACTTGTTTTTTGAAAATAACTCATACTTGTGAAACGTATATTGAATTACTTGAAGAAATAAATTGTAATATCATGTATGATAACTAAGCGCGCATTTGATTGAAGTATCCTCGACTGTAAGCGCGCTCACAAAGCTCCCCCAGTCTGGGACTGAAACTTTTGACATTTTCCGTACAGTAAGATCCTCTTTTAGTAGACTTTCTTATATTAATAGGTGATATGGGAATTCATATTACTCCGCAACATACTGCGGGGCGCAGCGGGTCGCTTCCACTTCGGGGAGACGCGCGACGTTTTTATCGTAATTTATGAGTGTTTGTAAATCCTTGAAAATTTGATATGAAACAGTGAACTTGTGCGAGCGAGTTTGCAACTTCTTTGAGTGCACGTACAGCAACGCAAACGGGAGGCGATTGAAATTAATATTTAAAATGAGAATATTACATTATATTAGAGTTGAAATAAAAAGGGACACGATCACACCCGTAGACCTTTTCTGATTTCAATAGAAATTTACTGTTCGATACAAACTAGATTTACCGGCCTAACCCGACGTTTTAAGTGTGACTGTTCACAAAATATCAATTTAAAAAACCTTACGGTCTTCGAGAAAAAATAAAAAAACAACATTAAGTACTCATTTATCTTCTCGCCTATCCAAGAAATAAACCTCTTTACTAGCTTTTATTTAGCATCACTTATCTGTTTGGTTGTCACCAAATTTATAAATCTAAATATCGATGACTTCCCGACTAGGTAGAATTCTGAATCTTTGGGCATTTGTGTGTTTCTTATGACAATGCAATATTTAAAATGATTTCTTCGATATTTTGAGAGATATTATTGAAAGATAAATTTTATTATTTCATATAGATAAAAGGAATAAATGAAAACACCAGGAAGAAAAATGTATATATATATATATATATATAGTCATATGAGTATCTTTTTTGTCACCAATTGTCAAAACTCTAGTAATTAATTTTCTACCCGACAGTTTCTAGTTTTTTTAGTATTAAAATTAATTTGTGGTCCCAAGAAATCATTTAAAAATGTGTCCTCAAAATTTTATTTTGAATTGTTTGTTTAAACTACAAATTTTTAAAATCAAAATATGTTTTCACTCACCGACAAAATAAAATTAATTTTTGTTGCCAGTGCCGAATTAATTTTGCTATCAATATTTTTATATTATGTTCTATGAACACAATTACTGGATTTTGTTCCCAGTTAGATAAATATTAATTAAAATAACTATAGAAGTCTCGCAGAGACAAAGCTATTAATGTAGGAAATTTTTATAGGAGTCTTTATAGACCCTTTACACAATTCCACCGTAACACATAATTTTTTTAAAATTTTATAATGTGTGGATGTTCTCAATCAGTTTTTTTTTTCATATATTCGAATGAATATGCTAGTCATCTTTGGTCCTTCCCATGACAATAGTATAAATATTCGTCTGTTCTTTAAATGTTATTAAGCAATATTCTTTTTAATGTATATATTATGATACTTTTCCGAATTATTTAACATTACATACTACACGCCTGAAAATTATTAATAAAAAAAGCTTAATTCATTTTATGGACCAGTATATATTTAACAATATTTTTATTTACCATATAAATAGTTTCATCACTGTGAGACTTCTACAATTTATCTTAATTAATAAATATATTTCTGCCTACCACGGTTCGATATTTTCTAAGTACGGTAGCACATCATAGGAAAGGGGTGAGGTGGATACGAGGAGGTGGGCTGGTACCTAAGCTGCTCGCGCCTGGTCCTTAGTAAGCAAGTAATCAATTTCAAAATTGATTTAGATCGGTACAAGTTTGTTAGGGCTCGGATAGAAACAGACATTAAGTTTTTAAAAAATCCAATTATTTTAATGAAAAAAAATCTGCAGTTCTTATCGGATCTCTCTTCAATTGTTGCGATTCACAAATCACTGTACGCACGTGTAAAGTTGCCCGGCTGCCTCATGAACTACTCACGGCGGCACCTTCCGCGTGGTTGGGTTTAAATTAATTTAATTGCAGCCATCTCTCACGGTGAGTTATTGGACGGAGCGCGCTGCAAGCAGCCCGCTCCTAATTGCCGAGGAGTGGAACTAAATCCGGAACCGGAACGAAAGCGGAAACGAGTAAATAGCACAGCTCTATCCAATGATTGATTCTCCTTTGATTCGATTCACTTTAAATTCTTTCAATCGACCATCGAACAACAGGGGGGGGCAATAAAATGCATGCACTAAATTCGCGTTCTAATCCAGAAAACAAGCGTTTCATATTATACAGGTTGTAACAGAGCTAGTCCACAATACTTTACAGGTGAATTCCTGTGTTGATTATGAGTCGAACATTTTCGAGCAAAGATAACCTGATATCAATAGTTATTGAGTTATGCGAAATCAAAATTTGCATTTTTTTCAATATGACTGACTTTTTTTTAAAAAATTCTTGATATTTTTTGAAAAAGTATCAATACAGAACAAACAAACACTATAAAAAATTGATATATGTATCTTTGTATATACATTGTATAGCATACATCTTTGAACTTTTCCGAAGATGAATCAAATTATTATTATTATTATATTATCTCATAAGATATCGTTACCCGTAGATATCTAGAAAAAAAACCCAATAAGCACTGCAGATACGTATCACATAAAATATATAATGATATATGGGGTATTAAAGCAAATGCAGAAATATCCAAAAAATAAAAAATGTTTTAAATGCAGTTAGCAATGATTACTGATATAAAATGTATTGAATTCTAGATTTTATATATATCATATATCCTATAAATTTATAGACTTCGGATAAAATCTCAAAATCAGTACGTTATAAATTACTAATCCTCGAGAACTGCATAAGTTTTTTTTCAATAGTTGCAGTCTTTGCTTTTATAACATTAATAATTTTACAAAATATTTTTGGAATCAATTACTTTTTCTTTTAGGTACTTTTTTAAATTTTATATTATTTCATTCTTGATTCTGAAAATCTTAAATTACCTTATCTTCTTTCAGAATTTTACATTACATTAAAATAAAACAGGAACTTTCAAAAGAAATCTACTTATATTTACCTTTTTTAAAGATTTAGAAATATTCTGAAAATAACTTTTAAAGTGTATTTTGCGTTTTCCCAGTCCATTTTAGAGCGTGGTATAGTTGGATGGGTTGGGCCTTTAAATCTAATATTGCCATGGAAAGGGTGCCGACATTAGTTATCAAAGTAATTTTGAAGAAGCCTACAATATTTCAATAACCAGAACTTCTTTAAATTTTCAAAATGTTAAATATTAATCAATTCTCTCTAAAATATGGTCTTCTCCAAAGCTGCAAAATATACTTAAACATACAATATTCATCGTTAAGAAGTTGCTTAAGTGACAGATCAAAGTTGGCTGAAAACATAAAACTGCCCAGGTTCACGACTAATACAAATATCGAAGGTTTAAATTTTTAAAGCCTTTCCAGGTGCATTAAGGGTGGAAATAAATTAACAATTCACCTGAGAAAATTAACAGCAGTAAAAGATTAATGTTTCATAGAAGTATTTTAAGTGCATGTAATAATAATGTTGATCCTGTATATTATCGGTAACCTTTTAACATAGATTGGCAGGCTTATATGTGACACTTTTCTGCAATACGTAATAAAATATTACAATGTCCCCCAATTCAAACACAAGAAATGGTTTCTCATCTGAATTGGGTGCATGTTTTATTTTTTTTATTATTTCTTAAGATATTTAAAATGGCATCGTATATTCACTAGTATTTCACATTTTATAGTCAACATTTTTTACTATCTTCCATATTTACTTACATATTTACATTTATATACTTGTTAATGTTTGCAATTGTTTTAAATTTTTAATAACTGTAGTGTAATATAATATACTGTGTGCAGTATTTAAAAATAAATATATAAATAAAAAAAGGAACCCATAAAAACCAAGTTTTTATTATACTCCCTTTCTTTGTAAAATATAATAACAATTAAAGACGAAATAAAACATATAACATACCACTAAACTTACAGTAATTTAATATATTTCTAAAATGTCAGATGTTTTGAGCTTTGATAAGACATTTTATGCTTTGTGTAGTGAAGTACCTATTATGTATACCGATGGAGTAATTCATTAAGAAAATATCCCGCGATGTTATCGGGCCGCCGTTGCTAATAATTAAACTTTTGTAATGATTCCAATTTGAAAAAACTATTAAAAATTTGAATAATCCAAAATTATACTATAATTGTTATTATTTTTTAACGAAAATTTGATAGATCTTCTTGATCGTCACCACGAGTCTACTTGCAAAGCTTCAGCTCGATTGGATCACGGGAAAAGGGTCAAAAATCAATCCAAATTTTTTTCGACGGCAAGCCGGCAAGCAAGCAACCAGACGCCACGAGTAAGTTCAGTAAAAAAATTTGTATGTGTGTTAACAGAAAAAAAAGCAATTTCCAGATTACAATTCACGATTTTTATTTTTATTTTTTTCAAATTGTTTTTCATAAACACATAATGATTTATTTTTAATACGTTTTATCGTTTGTTTTAGACCCCTGCTCAACATATTTGCATTTGTCGACCTCATGCGCGCGTGACGTTGCTAGGCAATAGAGTTCCATCCAGGTCTTGGAGAGATGACGAGATTTTCCGCGTTGAAGAATAAATATAAAGTCGATACCTATTCTAAAACAATGGAAAATTGGATAAATTTTATAATTTCTACGAAACTATTTTCCGTGATCAAAAATAAAATCATGTAGAATAATTGTTTTTATGGTAAATTAAAAGGAAACTGTCAATTTCCTTTGAATTTCAAAGTTTTGAAACCGGGTTCAATTTCATTAAATTTTCAATGGATTAATCTTAAGGTTATTAATCAATTCCTGGAATAATTTCCTAACATACATTAACGATACAATACAAATTAAAATGTTCTCATACATTTTAATTTATTATAAATTATTATGAAAAATAATATAATAATAAATAATTTATTGTAAGTAATTACGAATAACCTTGATTTTAAATGGCTTACAAAACCATTTAAAACCAAGGTTATTTTTATAAGGACATTAGCAACAAAACCCTTAATGTTCATTATGATTTTATTTCAATTATATCACTGTGTATTTCAAAATCTTTAAATTTGCCCTAGATTTCAAATAAGGACAATTTTTGAAATTTAAAATTGATTATTCCTTCAAAATTTTTGAAATTGATTTGAGAGTTCATTACGGTGACATTTTTATGGCTTGTTAAACTTACTTAAGGTTAAATAAGGTTAATTTAAGGGGGGGGTTAAGGTTAATTCTTAAAAAAAGGCATGTTTTTGTGAATTTTTTGTGACGACACAGTTAAAATCTCTTTATTAAAACCAATGATACATTAAAGTATGACATTTGAAGAATATTGTGTAAAATTTTCAATACGAAATATTAAAAAATACGGCAATGGCAGCAATTATTCGGACGTGTCTCGGAAAAAAGTAAAATTGCGGTGTCCATCATAACTTGGTGCTAGATCATCTGAAATCAAAAAATCAAAGTTCATTCATTAGATAATAGGTTTTCCCAGGTAACGCTGGGAAGGTTTTTTGAAATTTCTATTTTTCAATTTTTTGGAACACTTTGAAGGGAAAAACGCGATTTTTTGCGAAAAATATCGACTAATTTGTTATTAAAAAATAAAAATTAATAACTAATTTGAATAAAGTCTCCAGCGTTACCTCGTAAATTATGTACAGAAATAGTGTTCAAAATTTCAAAAGGATCGGTGCAGTAGTTTTGAAGTAATGATGGACACCGACTTTGAAAACGTGAGATGTGGGGAAAACGCTTTAAGGTTTTGCACAGTGTAAAATTCATAATAAAACTAAACACTTATTTTATATTTACACATTATCGTCGATGCCATGTTCACACAGCAAAGAGCTTCCATCATCAGCATCTTTTTGTCCTTGTCTACGCAAAACTCTTCCAATACAATAGCACGTCCGGTACTCCTCAGGTGAGCGCGTTTCTTAGCTGCCCGAGCAGGTATAGAAAATCAGTCTGAGTATCGCTCAAATGTTCATAATTTCGTCAATTTTGCTCCGATTGACTTGAAATTTTGACACAATATTCTTGCGATGTTATACATTCATTTAAAAAATTAATAATAAAATGCAAAAAAAAAAGTTAAAAACCTTACCCCCCCCCCCTTAAGACAATTTGATTTCCCGCCATTCAGATACTAGTACAAATTTTATTTTTCGGTTGAATGATGCTAATTGAGTCGTTAAGAATGAAAATATAACCATAAACCATATTTCTTTAGATTTGAATATATAAAAATGCATATACTCTTTCATTTTCATTTATTTCATTTCTTTACTTTTACATTTGTTTGAGTTAAATTATACTATGCCTGTCTCACTAGAGAGCTCTGTGTTGAGACAGGCAAAGTTTACAATTATAACTTATATGTAAGTACATTTATACAAAATAGGTTAAAACAAAAAGTACATTTTGAACAAATAAGTTTTAAAAAAAATTTTATAATCGCCTACACTCAGGCTCATATACTCTCTAAGCTCTATTAGCTAAGCTAAATTTTTTAAGTATTAGTTAACTATCATAAAGTGTCAATCTAAATTTATTGATTGTTATTAATCAGCTTATTCGAGTTAAGAACAGTATGTGAAACTGTTTGTTTTCTTTGATTTGCCAAAAGTATTTTGTTTTCGTATTATGGAATTTTGTAATAAATCTAAAAGGTGTCAATATTCTGGGAATGATACCAAAATAAATGTTATCAATGTAACAAATATATTATAAATGATTTTTGAACATTTAAAAAAGTACACAATATATATTGTAACTTATATATGTGATAGCATTTACAAGTCGTTATATGTTTCCTTCCTCTCGGTTGATCGGAAATTTCTACGTATCAACGTTTTTATTTATAAGTTACGCCTGGACAATTTTCCGTTTCCCATTTCCACAAAGAAATTGTTTTTTTCCAAACGAGACTTGATATGATTTACCGATATTTTTTCGTATATTTTCAACGTACTGGGTTATTATTTATTAAATAATATTATTCTCAGATATATTTGTTTGCCATCAAAATTCTTAATTGTTTACTTTACTTTAGATAAATTTTATTTTAAAATACTTTTATATTACACAGAAAATCTTTTCATCATGTTTATGAAGTATTCGCAATCTTTTAAATATTCAATATGTATGTATGATAATGAATGTTTACTTTAATTATTAGGATAAATATATATTTAGGAATATAGAATACATAATTAGGAAAACCGTGTTACAAAAATAATGTTGTCTAAACATTTACCAGCAGGCCGCTGGCATTCCTCGAATCTGGCACCTAGATAGAAAGGCACCCAAGAGGTAAAGACTGATAATACCATTTTATGATATTTCTACCCAAACTGTCACTTTTGGAAAATGTACAAAAGCCTTTGATGTTGGAGTTTGGCTTATTAACGTACCCGTTTAAATGAAAATGGGATTGGTAGGGAACAAAATATTGTTGAAACTGGTGAACCACTCTTATATTGTCTCAACGAATATTTTTGAATCGGATTTAAAATCTTGCACCAATTGAATCCAATATGTTTCAAGTCCAGTTTCAAAATAAAATGCAAATATGACTTGGGTATTTCAATTTCAATTTTCAATTTTTCAATTTCAATTTTTGAATCACAAGACTAGAATTATAACTTCCTCCCTAAACCAGTAGGTACAATATCAATTTACGAAATCCTGAATACCAGTAGTAATAAAAATCTTTTAATATAATCAATAACAAATTAAATACATATTTAAAAAAAATTGTTATTCTATTCTAAACTAAAACATTTTTAAATGCTTCTAATCATCACCATTTATTGACTATGTACCAAATAAATTATTATTTGTAATTCAACATTCGAAGGGTTTTGAATTAGCAATAAATATCTTACTAACGAGTATGTGTTATTTTTAAAAACTGAATTGTTCGAGAAAAAATATATTACGTGAAAACTTTAACTATATGAATTCATCGGAGCGAGCGACGGTCTCCGTAATTTCCCTCGGGGCTGAGGAAAACCTTCGTTTATGGCCCTAACTGGACAATATGAGATTTATGGCCGATTCTTTTAAAGCATATGCTTAGTATATTGGTCCTTTAATTCACTTCGTTTCTCTCTGGAGTTACATGTTATGTGGACAGGATGAAGATTATGAAAGGTTTCTCATGTCTCCTAAATCATATGAAGAATTCAACGAATAAATTGTATCAAAAGTATTTTTGTGTTATTTCCTAAAATATACTCGAGATTTTAGTGAAATAAAGAAATGAAAAAAAATACCACACATATTGGTCACATATCAATGTATATTTAATCGGTTTTACCACAAACAACATGATCACGGTGCAGTAAATTAATTGTTATTATTATTTAATTAAACTGTGTCACTAAAATTGTGCGTAAGACAATTGCGCACCAATAACCACGTGCAGGATAACTGTGTAATAATAGAGACAATTCTTTTTCTCTTCTTTTTTTATTACTTATTTCATGTTTTTATCTGTTATTATGTTTTTTATGTTTAAAATATAATTTTATATAACTGTTACACAGCTACAAAACTACACCGACACTCAGGAACCTTCCCAAAGGCTAATTGAGTGGCGATTCCAAAAATTGTACTCAAGTTAAAAAAAATAATTCATTGTAGAGTATTAAATTTCACAAAGTTGAAAAGTTAAAAACTAAATGTATGTGCTTGTGAATATAACAGTGACATAGCAGTGTGAATAAAAAAATATTAGAATTAATCATTTAAGCACAATGAGGGTGTATATTGACAAGGAAAAATTACTTTTGTTGAAGTTCGGCACTTTTCAATGCATTTTTTTTATGTGTTCCATTGTTAAGGATAAACTTTTCATGGATTGTTTCACAAAATTTCCACCATTGTTGCTGGACTATAGTTTTGGTGAATTAAGATTAGGCTTAAAAAGCTTTTTTTGTAGTTTTGTTCTGTGCGCTATTGTGTGCGCGCTGTTTCGGGATATCCTTTGAATAATTGAGTTTATTTATTTAAATTTTAAAACCACCTTTTCTTACATCAATGTGATAAAAATGACAAACTACATTTTGTTGCAGTAAATATTTAAAAAAATATACAATTTACAAAACCACTCATCTTTAAAAAACAATAAAAAAATTATATTTTAAGAAGATATTTATATTCTTTAAATATATCAGATTAGTATCAAGTACATTAAAATTATTTAATTAACAATTCCCTTAAGTTTTAAAAACAAAACAATTGCATAAATTCTGCTATGAAAACCATCCCCACGACAGAAGGTATGAGATAAATCTGTGATATTTTCTCTGCTCTGTCTAAACGGAAGATTTAGTAGGTACCAACCTACTGTAAAATTTTTAGAAAACGGGTCACTTCCGATTCCAATGTAAAAGATATGAATCTTCCGGTTCTTTTGGCAAAGACAGACCGCCACCCCTCTTTTAAAATCGGAACACGTAAAATTATTTGTAAGGCTTTCGAATAATTTAAAAAAATATATCCTTCATCTCTATTGTTTTTAAATGATATAAAATAAATATCATAAATTCAGTTAAGAATCTTCCAAAAAATATTCTTTGCGTAATATTCACTGCAAATGCATATTTCGGCGTTTTTTTTACAAAAATGTGTTTTTTTATTATTCACTTATATCAGAATGTATATTCTAGACTGAATTTTTTTTATGTCTTAGATAAAATTTTTATTCTTATATAAAAGTAATAAACTGAACATTATTTACAATAATTAGGAAAATATAAACATTAATTGACAGGCCGCGGCCAAAATATTCGTTTTTAGTGTCCTAGGTGGCGCAAATTTTTAATGAATATTTATATGTACGCATAATATGTTTTTTTATAAGTATAAAGTATACTTCATTATCTCGAATCCGTTTTAAGGAAATTAAAAAATATTAATTATTAATTAAGTTATAATGTTTTAAATTTGCATGAATTTTTTTTTTTGGTAATTTTAAATCGCTTTTTATTTTTATAAAGAGATGATTTTAAACAGTATTTTCTATTTATTCCCGAATTAACAACACTTAATTAATATTGAATATTTCTATGTTTCCTTAGTACGTATTAAAGATAATGAAGTATACTTTATACGTATAAACAACAACTAAAAACTCTTTTTTTGACCGCAGCCTGTCGATTAATGATTATATTTTGTTAATTATTGTAAATAATGTTCAGTTTATTACATTTTTATAAGAGCAGAGATTTTATCTAAGTTATTTCCCTAAAAAAATTGCAATCTAGAATATACATTCTGATATAAATGAATAATAAAAACCCAAAGTTTCGTAAAAAAACGCCGAAATATGCATTTGCAGTGTTGTCAGCCTTAAGGAATTTCTGAATATTTTTGTTTCCAAATAATTTTTCTATGCAGTGTTAAATATGTTTTAAAAATCAGGTGTTTTCTTTACTTGATGACTTCAATCTAAAAAATGAATAGGAAACTATTTTTCTTCTTCCTTGCACTGTCCCAACTCATTGTCTAGGCAGGCTGTTGGGGACGGCTCTTCTCGTTCTCAGGCTGTATCTTCTTCGGTTCTGGGTATCGTTTTCATCCAGGCTGTTTCTCTGTAATATTTTATAGCATTAAATCATCCAGGAGTTCTTTGGTCTTCCTCTGGATGCCTGTCGATGAAGCTTCATAGGCATTGCCCGCTTCACTGTGAGGTCTGGTGGTCTCCGTCTTATCTGGCCATACCATCTCAACTGTCGTTCTTCCAGCTTACTGTTTATGTCCGTAACACCCAGGCTACCATGAAAACCTGAACTTTTAATCTAATCTTTTATTGTTACTTCTGCCGACCATCTAAACACTCGCATTTCTGCCAAAATCCCTCGAACTCAAATGTCATAATATACAAATCTTCTTACCTACTATAGTGTCTGATATGAGAACGTGAGTCTGGCGGTCGCTGGCTCTTCCTCCATTACGTGTGTGTCTGGTGAGATACTGGTAGTAGGTGTGATAAAATTTTCTCATGTGAAAATTATTTATTATCATTTTCACCCGGGAAATAATAAATCATTTTTAAAGTGGTTTTATTAAACGCCTTTACACCGCCGTTTATTTTTACATCCTGTTTATTTACTCGTTGGTTAATTGTATGAGAAGAATTTATTGCGACGTGCAGCCGATTACCTTTTTTCTCTTCTCGAGCTTCCTCCTACTTTTCCAGGCTCTTTCCAGCGGCCACCTTCCTGTTTCATGTGATAAACGATTCAATTCATTCCGAGAAAACGTTCCATAGAGTGTCATCCCTTCGTAAAGGCACGGCGATGAAATATGAAGTAATCGAATATTTCAAAGAATACCGAGAAATTTCTGCATTTTCCCTGAAATTATTATGCTTACTTCGTTATTGTTTAGGACGTTCATTTATTTATTTGTCGAAAATATTTTTTTATATATTCACGGCAAATTTGAGTAGCTTGTTGGTCTTGTGGTTAGGACTCTCGCCTCGTGAGCCAAAGGTCGCGGGTTCGAACCTCACTCCAGACCAGCAAGTTAGTCCTATTTTCATAGCACAAGCGTTTAGCTTAGTTTTAAAATAGTAAGAATATTGATGTGACAGGTGTTTCGTATTCGCATCTCTATTTTTTTTTAAATAAAAAAAACACTGTTACCTATTTTAATCATATTTTAAATTAACTTTGCTCGTAACCGCTTGAGTAAAATAAATAAAGTCAAAAATTTTGGAAAATACGATTTCCATCATTAATGTTAAAAAAGCTGATTCATAATATAAATATATCATCTTTAGTTAACAAAATTCAATTGAAAAAAATAATTTTAATTAATTTGTTAACTAGATTGTTTTTCGAGAAGGTTCAAGCCTCTTTCTAGTAGACCACAAAATCTGTATTTTTTTTCATAGAAAAGGCGTTTGAAAATTTTGATAAAAAAAATCAACTTTTAATTTTTGAGATACAGTTACTTTAAGCAAAGATCACGTATAAAATTTAAAAAGTTTATTATACACTTAAATATTCAATCTTATTTCTATATCTGTCTTATTAAAACTAAATTATCCATACTTTCCAAGTTTTTTTTAAAAAAAGTACACTTGTAATAAAAAGCCATTAAAATTATCTGTATTTTTGAATCTATTAAAATAAAAATATTGACAGAATACCATAACATGTGTATGTAACTAGTATGTGTTTATTTTATTGTAAAATAAAATATTTACATTAATGTACATCCATTACCTAAATAAAAATAGTACAAAGCCTCACTTCATTTAAAATTGACAAATATGAATATCTGTCCATCGGCAGAAGCTTTTAATTTGGGAAAAATGAATATTTGATCTTTCGATTCATTGAATATGTATGTGGTCCATTTCTGTGCCTTCAAGCGGCTGTCCACTGTCAAACTACCGGGCAGTAGCGTCACTTGATACCCATAATATATTTGGCAGACAATAGTTTACTCCCATATATTCTGCAAAGCGCTTAATTTATTTACATATATTATTATATGTAAATATAGTAATATTCACACAGCTCACATATAGAGCTATGGTTGAAAGGTAAAAGCTTGAAAGTTAAATATTGTATTTTTTAAATATCAATTAATCAACAAATATTTTGGCAATTAATTAATTTTCATGTGCATATTTAATTATATATACAAAAATGTATATTTAATTCTAAATGTATAGAGAGACACAGAATTATTTATATAAATATTAATAATATCTATAAAAACTCTTATCAAAGTTGTTGGAGAATCCTGCTTTGGAAAACCCTTTCAGAGATATTGATCAGATCAACATTACGTTGTAAAGCAGAAGCTCTTTCAATAGGCATAATTTTCGGCAAGTTGGTCCTGTATATTGGAATATGAAACAATCTCTAATGACACAATCTTAGATAATTATCAGGAACTTACAAACCAATGGTCCACATAATTTCAGGATTATTGATCATATCGCTCTCGACCGATAAAAGTGCATAAGCAAAAATAAAATACACATTCCTTCTATTCTCTAAGATATTGTAGCCAAGCATACCCTGGAGAAACTCGGTTAGATAGGTCTAAAGATAATGCTTGTACTCTCACATGTAAAGATATCTCAGAAACTTCTTTTGGACTTTGAGAGTGTAGGTTTGAATCGTAACGACCGGCAATTTCTTTTTATTTTGGTGTTCTTTAAAACTTAATCATACGAAACAGTGTTACAAAAAAGAAAAATAAGCATCCAGAGCTTGCGGAAGGGTCTGTCTTCGAATATTCTTTAATATGGAAAGGCCTGAAGTATCTAGGCACTAGTACGGTGACAACTACGTATAGTTCGATAATCTCACACTGCTGCACTGCGCATTTGGTACTAAAGGTCACTGCCCATCCGAGCGACTAGTCACTAAAAATACTGGTGTTTATAGTGATCAGAAGAAGTGATCTTTTTTTGTGTTTTTGTGCTTTTGATGAAAAGAGAGAGAAATAAGGATCCGGACTCGCCGCATTATTTCGGTGGGTTTTTGAGTTTTTAGTGAAAAGAGAGAGAAATAAGGATCCGGACTCGCCGCATTATTTCGGTGGGTTTTTGAGTTTTTAGTGAAAAGAGAGAGAAATAAAGGATCCGGGGCTCGCCGCATCATCTTGATGCCCCTGCTCTCGTGTGGCTCAGACGCCGGAGCACATCCTCTCGGCTTGTGAGTTTATAAACGTTGCAAGAGAGACTGATTGAGAGATGGTAGCAGGACCGGACGGGATGAGGCACGGCTCCGTAGGGAACAGTGACCTCATCAAGAATGAGAGGAACCTTGGACTCTTCCGTGAGGTTACCAGGACGTGGTTTTCGCGTTGGAAGCTGCTTCGAAGGTGATTTCTCTGTAGACTGTGGACCGGTGGTGCTCGAACTTGAACTCTCAGTGTCTTAGTGCGATTCTTGTTTTGTCCTTTCCTATTAGGGAGTGTGTCCTTACCTTGACTTTCCCTCACTGTCCTCCTTCCTACCCAAATTCTATATGTGCTCTCTCTCGTGATCTATTGTTATATTTTAAATGAACTTTCTTTTTTAATGTTTGCCTTATGTAATCTTACTGATTTGTTATTTTACCTTTATTTTATATTTTTCGTTTTCTTTGATAATTTCTAATAAAGTGTGTTATGAGGAGGACGTACAGTGAATGGACTAGTCGCACCGCTCTTAACACGACGTGACACGAATATAGCCTTTAGAGAATAAAATTGTCAACCTAGCGACGTATGAGTAGGACCGATATGGGTTCTTAAAACGCTCATAGATATCAACAAAGTATTATGAGCGTATAACGCACTATATTGACGCACTAAACTTAAATACCGTAAATATATAGTTTTGACAATAGTTTTTTTGTGGTTTTGGATACCTGAGGTCATAATTTACCTTTCTAATAAGCTTGTTTAACGTATTTTCACAAAAATATTAAAATTTACGCATATTTAATTTACACCATATCCATCTTGGGTATGTAACATGTAGCTTATTTGCAGTTTTAAGGTTTCAACCATATAAAAATACCTCAAATAATAATAAAATAATATTTATTATCTGTATTAATTCATTATCTATTGACTGAGCGAAAAAAATGTCAAATTGAGTGATAAAAATTGCTAGATTCACGTTTCCTTGATCTACCTACTCAGTAATTTTTTAAATGAAAATACTGCTGTTTAGCTTAGTGGGGCAGTACACACTCATGATACACCCATACTAAACTAAATGAATGCTTATGTGAAACCACATGTACAGAACGAACGCAGTGCTCGTGGGCTACTGGGTATTAATGTAATATTGTTTCATGATGTAACGGTCATTTTGAGTATACCATTGTGAAATAGGAATATGTTTATATTATTTATTCATGCTTCATATTACAAGGGCCGATTTAGCTTGCAGGTATTCTGGTTTGAAACGTGCATGTGCCGTGTATTAAAATAATAAATTGTTCACTTTTCAAGTGCTTTAGAAATTTATTTTGCATGAAGGTTCCCATCAACGGAACGTAACATACTTATATTCATCCCCATTCGAATCTATTATGATCTATCGATATACGATTCATTTAGGAATATTCCTATCGTAGCATTAAAAAATGTTTCCAGCATCTAGTTTCACGATCGTTTTTCTCAACTGGACCTTCATTCATATTCACAACAGAAATATTTATTTGGTATTTTGACGTCTTGAAACGTGAGTTTGATATTTTAGCTTTGAAAAACGGACGGGGTGCCCCAGTAAAAGATTTGAAATTAATTGAAATTAAGAAATTTGTCAAGAAAACTGCTCTTTAAAAAATATGCATAGTATTTTTATGTTTCTTTATTCCTTTGTATTTAATTTTTACCATCGTCCATACCAGGAATGATACAAGGCGCTTATGAATCCTTTTAGCGTCAATAAGCAGGTTCATTGTCATCCTATTTATGCTCTGAGTAAGAAGTTAATCACGACGGTATTAAATAATAACTTCCAACGCAATATCAGAAATATTACTCTTTTTAAATTCCGTTTAAAAATTTTAATTTATAAATATATTTTGAATATGTGAAGATACCTATCGCCATGATTTGTACATTTGATAGGATATTGACACTCCATTGTAATGACTCAACTTCTTTTCAAATTTTCTAACGCGTAACACAAAATGATAATAACATTTTATGTATATGATGCCACACAGCACTTTGCCAGTAAGCACCTACTTCTAATAAATGATAGATAGTTAATTAATATAAAACCGATTAATGCTAAAACCGACATCCAGGTGGCACTGCAGAAAGGTAAATTTATTGGGCGATATAGACCTTGTTAAATTGTGAATTAGAGTAAATATATTCAAAATAAATAAAATAATATTTCATATAAATAAAATAAGTAAATAAAATCTATTTACTAAATAAAAAATTAAATTTATCGCGTAGCCCAATTCTAGATATGTTACTCTTTCAATTTTCCACGTACCCCCTCTTTCTCATACCCATACCCCTTGCCCATACCCACTCTTTCTCATCTATACACATACCCCCTACCTATCCCCCCTCTTTCTAATCTATTTTTTTTCTAATCTAATTCCCACCAACCTTTACGTTCTGTCTCTTTTTCTCCCCAATGCTTTCTTCATTGTTTGTAATTCTGTTTTTAATTAGTATATATTCAACCCCGACGAAAGCTCAGCTCTTAGCCGAAACTAGTTGCTTTTTATTCTATAAAGTGGTGTCAAACAATTTGTATAAAATTTCAATGTTGCATAAAATAAATTTAATATATAATCTTGATGAGTGTTTCAAAATATTATAATTAAAGCATAAACGAATAATGAATTGTTAGTAAAATTCCAATAAATTTTTGAAGTATTTTAGCAACCCCCTTTGAGTCACGACTTTGTATTACTTAGCTTTGTGCTCCGAAAGTTAAGTAAAAAATTTGAATATTTAATATCTAAACAAAATGTAACCATATTAAAAATAATACAATAAAGCAACATAAAAAGCTTTAAAATGGATTTAGATATTTAAAAAAAAAAAATCATTAGGTTAATATATTTTTTTATTTAACAAGTCTCTTACGTACTTTTTCGCAATTCACACTAATCGTACACGTATTCATAATATTCCACAGACAGGTAGGTACTCTTTAATCTGATTATCTGTGTTCTCTCGGATTTGCTATCCATTCACTATCTATGGTTTTCGCTGCCATCAAACTAGATTTACCGTACGTACAATTGCGTCGCTATTTATATAAGGTCCACAATTTCTTGAATGTTTCTGTATATACTCGTGCATTCGACAGATTTTCATGGTTTTCCAAAATCTTCTAAAACTATTCAAGCCGTTCGTAAATACTCATATTATATGCAGTACTTATGGTTTTAAGTCAAGTGTAAAGATGATTTAATTTCACACTAACAGTAACATGACCCTGAAAAATACATATAAATAAAATCAATTATGTATGCAAGTATGCACGTGTTTTGTGTTATATAAATATTAATCAAATCAATTAATTAAATTATAACCTGCAGATAATGACAATGTAATACAATATGGTTGTCCTGAATTCACTATGCACATTTATCAAATTATTTATTTTTAAAAATAAACGTTTAATTTATTTTAATAGATTTCTAGAGAAAACATATAAGCGAGTAAAGAAAATTAATTTTCAGCTCCATCACTATCTCCCATCATGTCACGGCGATAGGCCACACTCTTCAATTGTGATATACTAATCCTGCGTAGTTTATTCTCACACAGTGTCAGTTACCGTTAAGGCTAACAAGGCTATCCTCCGACATCTGATTTAATCTATGGTGATTTGATCATTTTGCATATTATCGGACATTTTATCAACTAAATAATAAACCAAATGAATAACGCTCTGTTACACATAAAATAAAAACAAATGCTTAATTTTTATTTATTTAATGGCCTTTAGGGCTTTTACAAAAATAAAGGTAAGGTTACACAATATTAATCAATAACACAAGCTACAGTAGGTATTAGTAGTATTATGCGTGGGTATTATTATTATGTATTACACAAGAACACTTCAAAAACCACATCAAATAATTCACACCGAGACCATAAAAGTTAACACTCAAAAAAAATGCCGGATGTTGGGAGTTAGCGTGAAGATAATTTGAAGAACTTTCTACTAATGACTCCTCGATATTAAAACACTATTTCACAAAGTTTCAACCGACAAAGTTTAGTGAACTTGAAAAATATTTTTTTAATTACTTCTTCGTCTTCTTCAGCTTATGTTAGGACTATATACTGTTTTCGGCTCTTGCTCCTGGGATATGAATGGCAAACTGATACGTTCTAATAAATGAGTGCAGTCAATAATTCCAGTTATTATTTTGTGAAATGGGGCAAGTCACTTTTTTTATGGTCTCCAATTTTTCAAGAGAACAAAAGGATCTATGTAAGAATATCATAATCGATGTTACTCGATGGTATGTTTAGTTTGAAATTGATAAATCGAAGAAATTTCTAAATAACAATTTGAACTCTCTCTAAATATATGAGCAGTATAATGAATACGCTTCTAATTAGACTCATAAATAAAAATATAAAAGTTAATTTTTTTTAAATCTTTTCCTAATTAAAGTAAGAAACCTAGGATTCTTAATCCTCTATCAATGATGCAATTGATTTATTTAATTGTCACAGGACGTAGCTGTGGGAGGCAAATGAAAATACTGAAAATTAATTATTTTAACAAATTCAAAAAATCTGTGAATATGAATTTGATTTAAACGTTTTGCAATCAATTACTCGTCTGCGGAACACTTTAATTTCGTTTTGCTAGAATATTGTGTTTAATTCTCAATTTCGTTCGTCAAATCTGGTGACACTGGCATCATTCACATGTTGGCAACACTGTTTTATCGCTGGTTATAAGAACCTCCGAGCATATTCTATACATTTCTAGTATCTGCGAGGATTTCCCGTTGTTTTCAGACTTTTCTAGACGTTTAGAATGAATGAAGATATTAAAGAGTTAAGGTTGTTATTACGGTCGTTAGACATATTTAACTATAATTTCGGATATTTTATGCGCACCGTATGTATTACCGAGAAGCGAATCTCGACGTTTCGTTGGATACTTATCCAACGTCATCAGGAGGACGACCTTTACCCGCGGAGGTGGTATAAAAAATAAACGATGCGTATAAAATATCCGAAATTACAGTTAAATATGAATGAAGATAATTCCAGAGTGTGGTAGGGCATCCCAGAATTCTATGGAATGTTCGATTGTGTTGTTGTTCTCGAGAGCCTTTAAAACTGCGTAATTATTTCGTTTTAAAATTAATTCGTAATTTTGGATTGGAATTATTATTAAACTATTGGTTTGAAATATGGCTTTGCAACATATATAACTCAATATGAAATACAAAAGTATTTATGATCGATTTTACGACCTCTTTTCAATTATCATATATTTTTACAATTATAACTGGTAATATCAAACTCATTAAGATGTACTCGCATTCTTCACAGACAACCGAAACCTGTTCTTGCAACATAAATATATAAATACTAAACATTTATATTATCATTCGCGTTGCTTAAAGTTTCCTCCCATAAATCAGTATCTAATAAAATTATTTCCTTCGAAACGAATTCCATTCCGGTATAAGTAAGTAAACGGCGGATCCGGCGACCTCGCGCAGCACAACTACAGAACGCTATTACGCCCTGGCCTGCTGCTGGCATACATTACGCGAGATTTATGGCGGAATCGTTTTTGGTACTCTTTATTTACATTCGGCCCGCCCTGCAGTACATTACATATTGCGGTTTTCCATGTAAACGTGCGCGCATTAAATGTAAATATCACTGGCCATTTGTTTAATTAATTCTAGCGCGCCACGCGCCGGGCGGCCGCGGCACGTAATTCATTATTTATCTGACAATTTTTTTCTTACTTTTCTCATTCTTCATTCAGCTCTTTCTCGAGTGTGTTCAATTTATAAACATATTTTTTACTATTCAGAATATTTTGAGTTTGTTCAAATCTTTCAGAACAGTGCTGGATTTATGTCACAGAGACATTATTAATCAATTAATGTATATTATAGATATCTCACAGAGACGAAACTGTATTTCTTATGGGGAAGTAGGTATAGAAGTTATTTGGGTATATATTTTTTACTATTATTTACACAGTTTAAATTATGATGCAATAATATAAGAGGTTTTTCACTAACTTAACATTTTCAAAAAATCAATTTTTTTGCTTTATAGTATTTATATTGTAGCTAGCTTGAAATATTTATATTATTCTTAAGAAAAGTTGCATGGATGATGGGCTTGGATATAGGAAACTATTCGTACGGTGAAATTGAGTCTTCTTTCTCTTTTTTTTAAGCCTTTTCCCCTCCACTGCTGGATGTAGGCCTCTTCTATTTTCTTCCTCTCATCTCTGTTTCTCCCCTTCACATCCAGGTTCTTCCTGCTTGCTGGACTACGTCATCAGACCATCTTTTGAAAGGTCTTCCGATACTTCTATTTTTCGTCCAGGGCCTCCACTGTAGGATTCTGGGTGCCCATATAGTATCCTCCTGTCGAACCATACGTCCAGCCCACTACCATTTTAGTTTCGCACTACGGTCCATAATATCGGCAATTTTTATTCGGCGTCTTATTTTTTCATTTCTGATTTTATTCGAAGGCTCACGCCGAGCATCTGCCTTTCCATGGCCCGCTGTGTACATTTTAATTTGTGTATGATCTTTTCTGTTAGTGTTGCTATTTCTAGGTCATATGTCAACATTGGTAGGATACATGTATCGAATTTAATTAATTCATTTAGTTAATTAATCGAATTCAAATGCCATCGAATATAAGTCAATGTTAAAAATTTATAACCTTCAAAAGCATAGGAAAAACACTGACTTTATCACCATATTCAAAAATATTAAACGGCCACACTAATGTGCCTTCGTTACTGGGCCAAATAAAATTCAACATCCCTTCTGATAGACTCAGAAATAATGAAGTGTTGTCATCATAAAACTAATTATGGATTCCATGCTCCATTTAAGTTAATAGTGATAATGCTCCATTAAGTCATCTTATAAACTCAATCTGAACTTCTTCGGTGTAAGTCTGTCCAGATTCAAACAATCTCAGATTAGATATTCCAGATTTGGTCTCCATCTTGTTAGTACTTTTCATTGGTCCTTTCTTTTGTTTTAAATTGCTATAACTTTTATTCTGATGTATTTTATGTTGTTCATGTTATGTATTATATTTTATTTGACTATGTCCGGTAATTTCAATAAATAAATAAATAAACTCCAAAAATAATTTTAGTAGTCACTCATTCGAAAATACCAAAAATTGTCTTAGTTATAGCAAATTGAAGGTAGCATAGTAT
Source organism: Agrypnia vestita (assembly GCA_016648135.1). Taxonomy (NCBI): domain Eukaryota; kingdom Metazoa; phylum Arthropoda; class Insecta; order Trichoptera; family Phryganeidae; genus Agrypnia; species Agrypnia vestita. Next base: position 310,598 of record JADDOH010001290.1, on the reverse strand, counting down.
GTGAATTTTAAATCTTATTTCATTATTCTCTTGCGTTTTTCTCGAAATTTTATAATAAATCATCTACCCTCTAGCTCACAATTTTTATAAAATAAAATGCGCCGTTTGCTAGTAATGGATTTTCTAATTTCTATTTTTTTTAAGAGGATTTTTTGCCCATAAAGGGAACAAGCAACTGTTTTGCAGTGTGATGATGTGTATTCATAAATATTTTTTCAGAATTCAAATTCTTTAAGATTTCAAGAGTTTTAAAATTGAAATTCCAATCCTTTATGAGGAATGGAGCGAAGTTATTTTAATTTTCAACATCGAAAAAATAGTTGAGATATCAATTATGTGGTTGGCGAATTCCGAGAAGTGTTCGTGGCTCGGCCTATACATTTTTTATAACGATCTCTACGCGACTCCAAGATATATTATAATATACTTTGAGTAGCTTGTTGGTCTTGTGGTTAGGACACTCGCCTTGTGATTCAAAGGTCGCGGGTTCGAACCTCACTCTAGACTAGCAAGTTAGTCTTATTTTCATAGCACAAGTGTTTAGCTTAGTTTGAAAATAGTAAGAATATTAATGTGACACGTATTGCGTGTGCACATCTCTATTTAAAATATATATATATATATATATATATAGTAGTATGAAATAGTTATGAAAGAATACGATGTGTAAATTTTTTTGACGAATTGATATTTTTCACCCCTAGGTTTGTCTAAACGATATGTACAAGATAGCAGAATAATAAAGCTAGGTTTTGTAGGCTTGGACAATAAAGTAAGACATGTAAATAAAGACTTTTTAGCCGATGAATGTTAAAAATGACTATCTGTGTTTTGCTTTCTTACTACAGAATTTTCGGTTTGTGTGCAAGAATCCGAATGTATACCTACTCCACATTGAACCCTATTCCCTCTCTCCCACTCAATCAGCCACCCGCGAGACACGAACGCCTCCCCCGAGAAGCGCTTGGGCCGTAACATATAGTAAATAAAAAAACGTGCAACATCATTTCATTTTGAATGTCCGTATGTAAAAAGTTTCCGAGGCATATTTATTTATAAAACTCGCGGTCAGGTAGTTGTTAAACACCTTAAAAGGGAATTTAGGATATCCGCTGAGAAAAAAGGTGATGTTGGCGGTTTTATACGACCGACCCTTATTACTCTTTCAATCTAATCTTCTCGCTGGAAGAGGTAAACTCGCCTTAAATATGCTCCTAAACCTTACATAGGAGATCCCGTATCCCGCGGGTTGGATTAAGTACTTCGCTTAAGGAGGCTGAAGTGTTCTTTTGAGAACACCTTTGTTGTATCTAAAAACCCAAAAATGGCCTAAGGATAGAGGACTATGGGGACAGAGAATCCCGTGGGGTTTTTAAATACTTTGTGAGCTTTCCGAGTATACAAAATTGTAAATAAATATTCTGTTTCCTCTTATATTACGTCAAACTTAAATATTGTATAGAAACTAGAGTTTTTAAGGCTGTCATTTTGACGACGGTTAAACCGGTGAACTGGTAAACGTTAAAACGGTGAGAACCTTATTTTAAGCAATTTTTTCCAATTACTTAAGAAAACTATTTTTGAGAATATTTTTAAATGTACCGATGTTCTGAAAACATAGGTACATAAAATTTTATATGTGCTTATGCAGCTTATATTCTTAAAAGAAAATTACTTGATTTTGTCTTTGTTCAGTGAGGGATAATTATTAATTAAGGTAAATTATTGAAGAGCCGAAGCTATTTATAAGGGAAACGTGTTTAGTCTTTAAAGAATAGCCATAGAATAATATTTTGTAATATAAATAAGATAGATATCTGATTTATTTTACAATATTATTTCTTCTAATTAATTTGACTTCTATAATTTCTCTTAATTAATATACTATTTTTACTATATTTGCGTACATTTCGCAGCTTCAAATTACGTTGTGTTATTTCACATTTATTTGTTTACAGTTTTGATCGATTGGTTAAATATGGTCAAGTTTTTTAATAGCGAATAATAATCCAATTAGCCACCTTTCTGAATTTATTTACCTTGAAAATAATTCTGATTGTATGCTTCTAAAGCTTAGTTATTGCGCGTTTAAATTTTAAATATAATTTATCAATCAATCATTTCTAACTTTTTTTACTTTAAGCGGTTGCTTGCCTTTTGTGTTTTACATCTAATTTTGACCGATAACGTGTCCAAGTAATCTAACAAGTTTAAACAACAACACTAGTACAGGTTAGCATATCAAGATATATTATAAATGTCTTATATAATCGAAGCTATATTTTTATATGGGAAAGTATATATGACAGTTTTTTTGGTTGTTAACAGGGCTAACGACCTATCGTACGGCTGGCTTAAGTGATCACTTTACACAATTTGTTACCATTTCCACCCATGATAGACTAAACTTGTAACTCTTACAAAAGTCATTAAGTTTAATTCTTCATCTAAGCATTTTTTAAAAGAAATTTACACCTATAGTTTATATGTACATTTAAAAAGTATGTCTATAAACAATGGTCACAGGTCATAATAATATAAAACGTCAGCAGATCACAAGTTCAACTAAAGAAAACCAACAACATTAATCTTTTTTTATCCATAAAATTTGTTGTATGTATATGTTAAAATAATACAACCTGTTTCGTATGTTGTATTTTTAGTCATATATTTTTCTACGGCCATATGCAGTCCAATGCTTTTTCATTCCCATAATTCAATACAGATGTCACTTTTGTTAATGAGGTATCTATAATATTTTGATTGGAGTTTTTTTAAAGCAATATCCTTTATGATAGATGCATATGAGATTCTTTCAAATTATTAACATAACACTAAAATACGCTTGAAAATTATAACAATTTTTAACTCCTTTTTAGACCAGTTTTTTATATTCTGAATATTTTGAGTACGTCCAAATGTTTCAAGAACACAATACCGGATTTTATCCACAAGGGATATCATAAATCAAGATATATTATAGTAAGCTTTTTATTTATTTGGGAAAGTAGGTATTTTATAAGAAATAGTAGATAGGCTAGCACATCACAAGAAAATTAGTTTTTCTCTGTAAAATGTATATTTTTCGACCTGTTTGGATGTTAAAATAACCAAAAACCTGTTACTCAAACAATAAAAATGATTCAGTTAAACGTTAACAATAAAAAAAATACTTTCAACGAGTCACAATGTTCACTTTTTAACTTTAATATATTTTTTTTAAAGAGATAGCTCAAATTCTTTTGATATTATTCAAATATGTTACGCTATCTCAGATACATTATACTTCCGAATTGCACGATGTTTTATTTATGCTTTACAGTGAATGAATTATGTTTCCAGATACAAACAACAGTTTTTTTTTTAACAAATTTTTTATATTTTTAATTATTTGTACGGAGAATATTAAAAATAAAATTTTATGTCTTAATTACCTGTTCTTATTCAAAAATGAAATACAATTTAATGTTGGACGACGCCTTTCTAATTGGAAGAATCTATATTGAGACAGGTGAACTTAACAAATTATTTGTTAGTACAATTTAGATATTTTCAAATGTGCTGTGATGAACAAAATAAAAATTATCTCCATAATTCGGTAGCGTAAATATAAAAAAATTAAGAACATTAAAAAAGTAGGATAAATATATATTAATGGTAACAAAAATTGGTACAGTAATCAATAAATAATTATGCAGCAATTCATTTGTTCGGGTGAGAGAATTTATTCTACGTGTGGCCATCATTTTAATCCAAAATTTTATTAAGTATTCGATATTTTTATTGTTATTTATCACCAGATTATATTTTTATAGATTTATTGCGAAAAAACAATTCTGGGTTTTGTCCATACTCCAGTGATAATAATTAATTAAAATAATTTATAGAAGTCTCACAGAATTCATTCCTTACTCTATCATAAATAGATTTGTCAAAGATACGTCTAAGTGATCTCATCTCTACCGCATTCAGTCTATTTTCATTCTTCTTTTGCCCTCTCTAGGCTTCATTTCCGTACATCAGTGTTGGTACCAGAATCTCGTTGTGTACCGCTTGTTTTGCCTCAGCAGACATATTTCTATTAAAAATTATTGCATTCAAAGCAACGTTCATCTTATTCCTTGTAGTCACCCTTCTCTCGATATCTTTCTCAGTCTTCCCTATTCTGTCGAAAATTCTTCCCAAATACACAAACTCATCTACTTGCTCCAAACATTAATTGTCCACTTGTATTTCACACGTGATCTTACTTTCCTCCCTCTCGAATACTATAACTTTTGACTTGTTAACATTCGTAATAAGGTCACTTTCCTTGCATAAATCGTACACCCTGCTAGCTGGACTCTGTAAGCCTTGCTCGCTATTTGCCATTAATACTGCATCATCCATGTACAGTAAACAGCATACAATCAAATCGCTCATTCTCGCTCCTATATTTTAAGCATTCTAGTTCTTTCACACAATTATCCATACACAAGAAAACAGTCATGGAAACATTACGCAACCCTTTTTACACCTTTTGTAATATGGAACCATGGTGTGAATGATCCATTGATTCTTACATACGCAGTACTTCCACAGTATAGGGATGTAATTACTCCATTAATCAATATTTAAATTTGTGTGTATGTAAAGTCATAGAATATATAAAAAAGAAACCTGAAACCTTCCTGTGATCAAAGAATATGAAGTATTGAAGTCCTTGGCGTAAGAAATAATACTGAAAAATGCTGCGGACCATCAATATAATAAAGCTTTAGCATTTTTAATATACTACAAGAGGACGGTAGTGTAGTTTTAACCAACTCATCAACCAGGAAAAAAATACTTTGTGTAATTATATTACAGAATCTAGATAAAAGCCAGTCCCCGTCATAAAACAAATTTTCCCCCGATAGGAGCATTTAAATTTTCAAATAGAGCACACCGCTCCTCCAATTACTCGATGCTAACGGCAAGTGCACACTATCCGAGATCAAATATGGCGGAGCTCCCGCGAACACGTACAAAGACGCGCCGCCAGCAGCGAGCAAGAAAATGCATCCCTCTAAAATGTGATTCGGCACTTAAAATGCAAACTCGATGAGACGTTTGCTGCCATCCTTTATGCGCGTCACAATTGCATGAACTCGGATTGTGATGCCATTACGGAATCCGACTCACAAAGCGACATAATAAGCTTCGAGTGTACAACTGCGAGCGGCCGGATTGACATCTCGGGGGCGGGGCCGGTTGTAGCGTTTTATCGCGTAATGCGGCGTTTCCCCGCGCGAAGGGAATTCAAATGCGATTCGATTAGGACTTTTTGAGCGTCGCTGATTGGATCGTTCTTGAGCGATCGACGATCGGAATCCAAATTTAATTAGAATATAAGTAATTAAGGATTAATTATAGAAGTCTCACAGAGACGAAGCTTATTTATATATGAGAAAAGTGGATGGAAGTCTCTTATATGATGGCTCAGGGCTTACGACCTGTATGAGTGGCTTGAGTAATCACTCTACACAACGTTCACCAATCCCATCATTATCAAATTTTGAAAGTTGCATATACATGTTCGAAACAAGAGCCTTTCATATATTACTATGTGTTGATTTTTTTATCATTAACAATTTAGTATTCACAGCTTTCGTTACTAGTAATGACACCTCTATATTTTATATCTTAAAGTATTTGCATTGTGTAGAGTGATTCCTTAAGCCAGATTGAAGGCCCTGAGCCATCATATAAGAAACTTTTCTCATATTTAAATTAGCTTAATCTCTGTGAAACTTCTACAATTTATCCATAATTAATTAACCATCGCTCTGGGGACAAAATCCAGTGACTGTGTTCTTCGAACATACTTTCATATAAAATATTGTTTAAGAATATATGTAAGTACTTAATGACATTACAGATACACGAATAGTGTATTAGTAGTGCTGATGTATCTACAATTTATACTTGCTTTCTTACTTACCATCATGCCGTTTGCTGCGGGGTTAGGCAGAGAGGATAGATCGCTAAACTCTTCTGTCCTGACATGCAACTCTAGCTTCATCCACATTCATAATACAAGCTTGACGATTGTTGAGACTCCTAACAGGACAATTTTTAAGATCCATAAATTTTAAAGTTAAATTTTTTTCGGACCATATTAATTATGATTTCTTAATGAGTGTATTTAATTTAACGAAGCTATCATGTGGGAGAGAAGGGAGCAAGAAAGTGATTTTATTTGTCTGCATAAAATTATTAACGGTATGCTGGACTCTCCTGAATATAAATCAAAGTAAGTAATCATTTAATGATTACTCACTGAGTACCTGGGCGGTCGGTTTTAAGACATGACGGGCTATTTTACGAAGCGCACTCACTGTATTATGAATTTGCCTATACATAGATTGCACCGCCTAGGCAATCAATACTGCTCTGTGGTATATTTTAAGCTCGAACACTATTCACATACAAAAGACAAATCAACGTGTCTTCTATTTTATAGTTTGTCTACATACTTATTCTATTTTTTATTGTATTTATTTTGCTAATATTCTTTCATTTTTTATTTTCTTACTTACTTGCTTACCATCACGCCGTTTCCCCGTGGAGGTAGGCAGAGAGGAGAGGAGAGAGCCATACTCTTCTGTCCTGACATACAACTCTCGCCTCATCCACAATCATACATCTTTGCATGCAAGCTCGACGGTTGTTGAGGCTTCTAACGGGACCATCTTCCCGTATCTGGTTAATCTGGTCACGCCATGTCTTTCGCGGTGTCCCTCTCTTTCTGGCGCCGTCAACATTTGCATATATATCTTTCTTACCATTCTTTACTCATTCACTCGCTCAAAATGTCCAAACCACCTGAGCGACCCTGTTTTTATTCTATGAATTTTTATTCTATGAATTTTTATTCTAAGATCAGCTTTACATTCATTCCTAATATCTTCATTCTTTACTCTATCATAAACGGATTTGCCACACATACGTTTAACGGATCTCATCTCCACTACATTCAGTCTACTTTCGTTCCTCTTCTGCCAGCTCCAAACTTCACTTCAATACATCAGTGTCGGTACCAGAACTTGACATATTTCTATTAGAAATTATTGCAATTCAGAGCAGTGTTCACACTATTCACCGCAGTCACTGTCCTCTCGATATCTTTCTCAACATTTCGTCTTCTATCGAACATACTTCCCAAGTACACAAACTCATCTACTTATTCCAAACGTTTAATGCCTACTAGTATTTTTATACATATTTGAATTACGAGAACAAAAATCTTTGAATCCAATTATCTCAGAATGCATATTTTGCTAAGATGATTGGTTTGGCACCATCGGTGCGATGTTATGGTCCTACTATGTGGGTGCTAAACATGTTTTCGTAAAACGTACTCATTACGAAATAATTTCCCTAATATCTGTTAGGTTGTTGTTCAGTAAACGGAGTAGTTTTCCTTATACATAATATACATACAACGTATACCTAATTACATAATGTACTCTGAACCACGCTTCTCCGAGAGACGCGGTGGAGGAATACAAACTCGAGCCACCCAAGGTGTGGAGGTTTGCAACGTTTTCGGTGCGATCCAACAATAAAGAGCTGGCTGTCGTTGCAATCTTCCCGCGGTACAAGACTATTCCATTTGTACTAAGCGTCCCGACTATTTGCGAAGTGCGCAATTACGGGCCGTGTCGGGGGATCTGAACACTAAATGATTGTAGCAATGCAAACACAAGCATTGAATTTTTTTTAAATATTTGCACATCTCGGCGACAAAAAACTAACCCATAAAAACCAAGTTTTTATTTTACTCCCTTTCTTATTAAATTAAGTTTACCATCGTGTAATTCAATAATTGATTGACTAAAAATGAAACAAGTCTAGACAAATATCTATGTCACAAATCTCTAAAAATATCTTTTTATTATTTGATTTCTTTCCAAAAAACCGAAATGTGCTGTCATCTGTGAACCAATTGTCATAAATTTTCGAAATTCGTAGTGAAGTACCTATTATACCTACTGACGGAGTAATTCAAATTTTAAATATTCCGTGACATTATCGGGCCGCCGTTGGTAGCTTTTGTAATGATTCCAATTTGAAAAAACCATTAAAAATTTGAAAAATCCAAAATTACACTATAATTATAATTATTTTTTAACGAAAATTTGAAAGATCTTCTTGATCGTCGCCACGAGTCTGCTTGTAAAGTTTAAGTTCGATTGGATCACGGGAAAAAGATTAAAAATCGATCCAAAGTTTTTTCGTCAAGGAAACAAGCAATCAGACGCCACGAGTTAAAAGAAGGGGAGTAAAAATATTATATATTCATCAGGCGCATCTCTTCAATATACATAATTCAAATAAATTTAATTTTTAACTGATTTTAAAGTCAGAGCGGAGAATTTTAAATTAAAAACGCAAATACGCTTTCAAAATCAGTTTTTATTTGTGAAATTGACACTATATGATGACAATCAAATACGTCACCCAATGATATGATAAACTTTAGATACGTTACAAGCGTGAAATTGTGACAAGTCAAAAATAAGGTAATTGCCTTACTTGCATTCGTTACCGAACGGATCGAAACAAAACGCCGATTACGAAACTACGCCGAAAAAAAGTCCCGGGGAAAATGGAACAGAGTATCGTACACTATTGTAAGAATGAGTATGTTATTTTAGTCACCGTGACTTCAAATTACATGATTTTCACGTGATTTTGATTATGTGATTTGTTCTCTCTTTGTATGCGATATTTGCTACATATGAAAGCCGGCTAGTATGGGAATAACGCGTCTATTTTATAATACGTCAATGACGTCACCTGTTTCTCATCATGAGCATAGTGGCGCTTTTGTTTCCAATCCACTCAAAGAGTTCTGGGATATTTCGCCTTTTAGCTGGGTTCTAATCTAACTAAATCTATCCCAAGTAATGTATTCGAACAAAAACAAGAAATAACAGCGTAAATTGGGTAGGTACGCAGACAGTGGCGGGGACATATTTTAAATTTTCATTTTTTTATAAAACGGTTACTAAGCATTGTTTATGTGTAAATTTATCTATGAAAAGACGAATTTAAAATGTATTAGTATTGTATGAGTATTAAATTATAATAAAATTGGATAATTTATGCTTAGAATGAATCTATAAATAAATCTATAATTAGTTATTTATATATTACTGCCATTTTCCTTCTCAAAATAAAATTATGCATTACTCATGCGCGGTTGTAAGACAGAATTATATGTGTATTAACGCTCAAAGTCTTGAGTTACAGAAATCTAGACTAATCATTCTCGTTTTTTTTTATCGAGTTTTATGAATTCAATTAAAATTCATACTTACAGAAATATAACCACGAATATTTTAAATGACTGGGGCAAACAAAAACCTTCTTAAATAATTGTTCGCGTCGTAGATGAGCCCTGCTCTTATAGTATAGTAGATTTTTTCACCAGACGTGTAATTTCGTTTTTTTAGCCGTGACTTCGGACGAAGTTATTATATTTAGATATTATCTACTGAACACTATTTTCGCTACATGCTGTTATCCGCTACACATATTCCCACTGCAATGCTAACGCCGTGCGTGCGCAACTTCCGTTTCAATAAAAATTTCACCATCATTGCGCTAAAATAGGATAACTTCAAAAAATATGTTCTACACTAATATTTACATTTATCGATTGCGATATTATGGAAAAGATTTTTTAATGAAGTGCGTTTTCATCATTTTTTAACAATATTTTTCACTCTTCCATATGACGGAAGATAGAAAGTTCCACACCTTGGGGCCTGCCACCGCAAATGATTGATCAGTTTTACAACCCTTCCAGCAGCTGAAGTAGAGGCTGACCTTTGAGTTTAGCGTCTACCGTTCGGGTTGTCCGGGATACAGAGCCCTTAAAGATACAGTGACGTATTTGTTTGCCTTGTAGATAATACAATTTAAATTCCACTTTGTCAGAGAAATGGAGCTAATGTCATTCATGCAAAAGAGATGTTACGTGCGAGAATTTTCATATTCCATATATTACCCGTGCTGCCGTATTCAGAATAGATTGTAATCTATCCAGATAAATTTCAGCAGTCCAGTATGAATGCTGTTACAGTAGTCCACACGTTGCAGTATAAATAAATGCATTTATGAGTAGACAGCCTACCCCTGAGGAAAGATGTCTCCGAAAATGTATAATTTTTTTTTCAGTTGATAAAAAAGTTCTTTGATGGTGTGATTTTTTAAAATTGTCATAAGTAATGTACCTACTTCATAAAATATATATTCGTTATTGTAACAAATTGGTAGTACTTATTTGATCATCTTTTCTAAGACTATTTAAACATCAAATATTTAAGTGAGAGGGGGTGCAGAACTTTGATATTTATTTACACATTAAAAATGAAGTTTGTAGTTTGAGCTATCTTTACTGTACTCCTCAAATTCTCTGATGTGGATAATTTCACTACATTAATAAACGATAAGAACTGCACATAATTGAGGGTTTACAAAATAGTCTAGACGTTTTGAAATGTTAAGAAAGATATGGAAACCAATTGAATGAGTGAGTATATGCTGAGATATTCGATAGAGAATTTGCCATATAAAAAACTAACCCATAAAAACCAAGTTTTTATTATACTCCCTTTCTCATTTGTATTGTTTCCAATTTGATATTCTATCAACATATTCCTCTTGCATTAAGTTCATGTGGAAAATCTATTCCATGTATATTCTTCTTCTTCTTCTTCACCAGCCTTCGTCTCTCCACTGCTGGATATAGGCCTCTTCCTTCTCTTTCCGTCCTTCCTTATTGTTTGCTAATTGTGATTATTATTATATGTATATTATTATCCTTAAAACATATAGAATATTGAAAACGTAATAATTGGGATGGGGGGGGGGGGGGCACGGCGTTGGCGAAACCGTCTGGTAGGACCCATGGCTCGAGTCAGACTAGTTGAAACAGGTTTCGCACCTTCTCCACGGGTCGGGCTTCTTTCTCATTTGTATGATTTCCAATTTGAAAAAACCGTTAAAATTTCGAAAAATCAAAATTATACTATATTTAATTTTTTTAAACGAAAATTTGTTGTATCATTTTTATTACAACATTTTTAGTATCACCACAAGTCTGCCTGCAAAGTTATAGCTCGATTGGATTACGGGAAAAGAGTTAAAAATCAATCCAAAGTTTTTTCGGCAGATAAGCAGATGCTCCATGTTCCAGTTAAAGTTTCCGTCCAGCGATTTGTGTTTGATAGAAGTTTGCTATTGCTTATAAGTATTTATTTTAATTCTCCGTCGCGGTAAACCCATGAAAATTTATAATCTCTAATAACAAGACACAATTTACATTACTGTTGAAAATAGACTTGAGTGCTCTTTGAAGTGCAATTTTGACAACACTGACGCTAATACAGATTACAATAACATTACTGAAGCGAAACCCGCTTGCGCCAATACAATGCCTCCAATAATTTCCAAACGTGACGCGTTGCTGCAACCTCACTCTGAAATGTGCATCTAGGGCAACGGAGTACAAAACAGTTAATATTATTATCATCGACATTATCAATCGACGTTACCGATCTTATTATTATTAGTACTAGCTGTAACCCGTCAAGGATGAGCCGCGAGTTAAGGCTGTGAGAAAAGCGCCATTTAGCGTCACCTAGAGTCTTGGCGGCGTTTTGTGACGGACATTGTTACATACATGTGTTTTAATTAGTATTATTATTCACCATCATCCCCATATCCTAGGAGGGTCTGTTGGCGTTAGTGATGAACGTTGTTACCTAGAGCATTATGTGTTTCCACCATCATCCACATATCCTAGGGAGGATCGGGGCTCCAGAGACTCGATAAGATGATTCCATCTTTCCCTGTCTTGCGCCGCTCGGTACTCATGCAATAATCAGAGCGTGATCTGTCTTCTTACAATATTTTGCTGTTTTCTTAGTTTGAGCGACTCTGACTACGTTGCCTCCAAAATTGCCATGAAATGCGTATTCACAGTAGTGATGGGTCCGCTCTGTACTAAGTACCACAATGTAATACTAAACTTCAAACTATATACTTAAAATTATGTTGGGTATACTTCAAACTACACACACTTCAATTTTGTGTAAATCTTTGGCCGATTTCTATGCAAGTTGATGTAGGTATAACGTCTTTTTGAAATCCTACCCCCTCTTCAGATTATATTTTTGAGAAGTTGATGTAGTCAAATAAATGAGGACATGTTTGGAAACTGAAACAACCCCTCCTCCCATGGTTAAGAATTTTTGTAGCAGCACCCTTTTCAAGAAGCACTTCATATAGGTTATCCGTAGCAGATACAATTTTGTCGTTTGATTTTTTTTTTTTTTTTTTTTTTTAAATAAATAGAGATGTGAACACGGAATACGTGTCACATCAATATTAACTGTTCGAAGAATATTTTTTCTTCTTCTGTATGAAGGCTTGAACTTTGTGGTGACATTATTATTAAAATAAAACACAAATCACTTTGTTTTCACCACTATATTAGATTAAAAAATCTACATGTTTCGAGAACAATGTTCTCTTCATCAGGATTATTGTGTACTAATCTTAAAAGTTGAAACAAGCAAATATGTTACGGTGAAGGAGCGGTTGAGGGGGTTGGTGAAGGAGCGGTTGAGGGGGTTGGTGAGGGGAGGGGGGGGTTCGAGGTGTTGATTATTATGGGTCATTTGGAATGTTAAGTGGAAAAATATTCAAAATAGGATTATGCAAAAATTTCGTCTGTGTATTATTATATTAGACTTAATATTAACATTTTTCCTAATTTTGAGTATTTCTAAATTATTTATTTGAGGTATCTTATAGTTGAAATGTAAAAATTTTAAGCCTGTGTTAATATCAAATGTATGGTCAAATTCTATTAGATGTTTTGCGAAATCAGAATCAATATTGCTAGTTAATGCTTTGATATGTTCTTTAACCCTAGTTTCAAAATTTCTTTTTGTTTTGCCAATATAAAAATTATCGCAATCGTTACAATTAAGTCTATAAACTCCTGATTTCATGATAGGATTATCACTATCCTTGTTATTTAGTATGTATTTTTTTAATTTGTTACTCGTATAAAAGGCCGGCTGAATTGAGTTAGGAATATTTTTAGTTATTATTTTTGACAAATTGTTATCGACAAATAAAATTCTACGCCATTGTTTATTTCTATCTGTTGACTTAGGATAGATATATTGTTTAAAAATTTTTTGTTTTATCTTTTTATGTAATAAATTATCTATTAATTTAGTAGAATAACCATTATTATATGCTATTTGTTTAATAAGATTTAATTCAGATGTATAATTAAGATCAGATAAAGGGATTGTAATTAATCTATGTAACATGGAGTGAAACGCCGCAAGTTTTTGGGAAAAGGGGTGATTCGATGAATTGTGTATAACGATATCCGTGTATGTGTCTTTTCTAAAAATATTAAATTCTATTTTGTTATTTATCAAGGTTAAATTTAAATCTAAGAAATTTAAACTCTTATTCTTTCCTATTTCTAATGTGAACTGAATGTTTTTATGTAATTTATTGAGAAAATTTAAAAATATATTTAATTGTCTTTCTGTCCCTAACCATATGCAAAATATGTCGTCAACATATCTTTTCCAACAAAATACATTTTTTAATAAAAGTGCACCACTATTAAAAATTCTTTGTTCTAAATTATTAACGAAAATATCTGCAATTAAAGGGCTTGTGCTACTTCCCATCGCTAAGCCATCTTTCTGTTTAAATATTATGTTATTGAATTGAAAATAGTTTTGTTTAAATATGACATCAAATAATAATGTTAAATCATAAACTAGGTCTTTTGTCAAATTTGAAGAATTTAACAAATTAGTGATAATTGTTTTACTTTCTTCAATCGGAATGCTCGGGAATAAATTGATTACATCAAAGGATACCAATAAAGCGTGGTTTGGAATTTCTAGATCTTGTAGACAATTAACTAATTCTAAAGAATTCTTAACCGTGTATGTTGGTTGGAAAATTAGACGTCATAATTACTTTATTAATTGCTGATGCCAATTTATAAGTTGGCGCATTACAATTAGACACTACCGGCCTAATAGGCTTGTTTAATTTATGTATTTTTAAAAGGCTATATAGTTTTGGTATTTGTGGGTTACTCAAAATAAGATTGTTGTTGTTTTTCAAATTCACAAAAATGTCACTCTTACAACGTTTCACAGCTTCTTTAACAAATTCTTGGCACTTATTAATGGGGTTCTTCTTAATTACTTCAAAATTGGCTCCTTGTAAAAAATCCATAGTTTTTGTTATATAGTCCGCTTTGTTCATAATGATCTCACTGTTTCCTTTATCTGCTTTTGTAACAATAAGGTCTTTTTCTTTTACTGTTTTCTTAATGTTCTTCACTAGTTTCAAGTTAGAATTAAATATTTGATGTTTATTGTTATTTGGTACTGTATTGTTTCTATTTATTATGACTTCTGCACATCTATAATGGTACAATTTAGGTTGTTTACTTAATGCATTATCCAAATCCACTGCTAGCATCTCTAGTTCTTTTTTATTGTTGATATTATTAGTGTTGTAATGTAAATTGTGATTAAGTCCTTTATTTAATAATTTTAACTCTTCCTCCGCAAACTCATGATTAGATAAGTTTATCACTCGATTATGAAATTTATTCTGATTATTTTCACATTTTGGCACTTCTACAATTTCTTTTGAGTTATAATTATGGCACAAATTTTTAATTTTTTTTTATCTAAGTCTATTTTCTTTTTGTATGCTTTTATACTTGCAATGAGTCTAACCTGATCATCAAATAAGTCCCATTCTATTGGATGTAATGCACTTGCTAATTCCATATGTAGGAATTTGAGTTGAAGTTTAATGACGTTCCGTTTCTTAAAAACATTTTGTAAATCCTCTTTTAACCAAAACACTTTTGCTTTCTTCGCCGTATATGAAGATGTTTTAAACTTTAAATTAATATAATTAGGTATCACTCGATTTTTTAAGCACATTTGTAAAAAATATATATTTAAGCATATTAATCGATATTTAATTGTCAACTTTTTGTACATTTTAGCCTTTTTTGCCGAACTCGCACATATTAACTGTTCGAAGAATATTTTTTTCTTCTTCTGTATGAAGGCTTGAACTTTGTGGTGACATTATTATTAAAATAAAACACAAATTACTTTGTTTTCACCACTATATTAGATTAAAAAATCTACATGTTTCGAGAACAATGTTCTCTTCATCAGGATTATTGTGTACTAATCTTAAAAGTTGAAACAAGCAAATATGTTACGGTGAAGGAGCGGTTGAGGGGGTTGGTGAGGGGAAGGGGGGGGTTCGAGGTGTTGATTATTATGGGTCATTTGGAATGTTAAGTGGAAAAATATTCAAAATAGGATTGTGCAAAAATTTCGTCTGTGTGTTTATTATATTAGACTTAATATTAACATTTTTCCTAATTTCGAGTATTTCTAAATTATTTATTTGAGGTATATTATAGTTGAAATGTAAAAATTTTAAGCCTGTGTTAATATCAAATGTATGGTCAAATTCTATTAGATGTTTTGCGAAATCAGAATCAATATTGCTAGTTAATGCTTTGATATGTTCTTTAACCCTAGTTTCAAAATTTCTTTTTGTTTTGCCAATATAAAAATTATCGCAATCGTTACAATTAAGTCTATAAACTCCTGATTTCATGATAGGATTATCACTATCCTTGTTATTTAGTATGTATTTTTTTAATTTGTTACTCGTATAAAAGGCCGGCTGAATTGAGTTAGGAATATTTTTAGTTATTATTTTTGACAAATTGTTATCGACAAATAAAATTCTACGCCATTGTTTATTTCTATCTGTTGACTTAGGATAGATATATTGTTTAAAAAATTTTTGTTTTATCTTTTTATGTAATAAATTATCTATTAATTTAGTAGAATAACCATTATTATATGCTATTTGTTTAATAAGATTTAATTCAGATGTATAATTAAGATCAGATAAAGGGATTGTAATTAATCTATGTAACATGGAGTGAAACGCCGCAAGTTTTTGGGAAAAGGGGTGATTCGATGAATTGTGTATAACGATATCCGTGTATGTGTCTTTTCTAAAAATATTAAATTCTATTTTGTTATTTATCAAGGTTAAATTTAAATCTAAGAAATTTAAACTCTTATTCTTTCCTATTTCTAATGTGAACTGAACGTTTTTATGTAATTTATTGAGAAAATTTAAAAATATATTTAATTGTCTTTCTGTCCCTAACCATATGCAAAATATGTCGTCAACATATCTTTTCCAACAAAATACATTTTTTAATAAAAGTGCACCACTATTAAAAATTCTTTGTTCTAAATTATTAACGAAAATATCTGCAATTAAAGGGCTTGTGCTACTTCCCATCGCTAAGCCATCTTTCTGTTTAAATATGTTATTGAATTGAAAATAGTTTTGTTTAAATATGACATCAAATAATAATGTTAAATCATAAACTAGGTCTTTTGTCAAATTTGAAGAATTTAACAAATTAGTGATAATTGTTTTACTTTCTTCAATCGGAATGCTCGGGAATAAATTGATTACATCAAAGGATACCAATAAAGCGTGGTTTGGAATTTCTAGATCTTGTAGACAATTAACTAATTCTAAAGAATTCTTAACCGTGTATGTTGGTTGGAAAACATTAGACGTCATAATTACTTTATTAATTGCTGATGCCAATTTATAAGTTGGCGCATTACAATTCTCTCTCCGTTTCTTTAAAACAAAGAATACACGAACATTACACTTTGGCGCATTACAATTCTCTCTCCGTTTCTTTAAAACAAAGAATACACGAACATTACACTAGTCCTAGCAAGCATTTTCTATTGGTACCTATGTGTATGGCATTTTGTCTTAATAGCGTCTTTGTAGAATACCACCATTTATGATTTCCAACATCCATTATGGGTCATACTCCCGGTACACATAGCCCATCCTACTCGCCGGAATCTGCAAATCACGTTACTAACTATTTAGCATTACCTCGGCATCAGTCGCGTATAACTAGATTTTCCCATCTACTTTTATGCATTTTAATACTGTGCTGAGTAAAACCAAGGATAGAGATATCACTCAAAAAGTATTTAAATTAAATGAACAAACATGAAAATATTGTGTTTATTTTCTTCTATTCGCGCTAAATTTTTAAAGTTTTTATTTTATTATTATAAGTGGGTGTATATTGACCAAATTTGGGGTATAAAAGTAAGGGCAGCAATATTCAAAAAAAAATGTTTCGAATGCAGTCACCGAGGATTGCTAATTTAAAATGTACCTTTCTACTCCCTTTATATTAACTCGTGGCGTCTGCTTGCTTGCTTCCTTGCCGGCTTGCCGTCAAAAAAATCTTTGGATCGATTTTTGACCCTTTTCCCGTGATCCAATCGAGCTGAAACATGGCAAGTAGACTCGGGCGACGATCAAGAAGATCTATCAAATTTTCGTTAAAAAAAAATGATAATTATAGTATAATTTCGGATTTTTAGAAATTTTATTGGTTTTTTCAAATTGAAATCATTAGAAAAGTTTTATTAGCAACGGCGACCCGATAACGTCGCGGAATATTTTCTAAATTTGAATTACTCCGTCGGTATACATAATAGGTACTTCACTACGAATGTCGAAAATCTAAATTGACTGACAAATATTTTTAGAATTTAATCTTCAAAGCATGAAGTGTCTTATCAAAGCTCAAAACATCTGACATTTTAGAAATATATTAAATTACTGTAAGTTTAGTGTAATGTTACATGTTTTAATTCGTCTTTAATTGTTGTTATATTTTACAAAGAAAGGGAGTATAATCAAAGCTTGGTTTTTATGGGTTACTTTTTTACTCGCTTTATATTAACTCGTGGCGTCTGCTTTCTTGCCGTCGAAAAAACTTTGGATCGATATTTAACCCTTTTCCCGTGATCCAATCGAGCTGAAACTTTGCAAGCAGACTCGTGGCGACGATCAAGAAGATCTATCAAATTTTCGTAAAAAAAAATAATTATAGTATAGTTTTAGATTTTTCAAAATTTTAATGGTTTTTTCATACAAGTTGTATGGAGATTCCGACGCATATGGTAGACACGAAACCCGAAAATGAGAAAGGGAGTATTGTAAAAACTTGGTTTTTATGGGTTACTTTTTTCAATTGATTCAACAGCATTGTAGATTGACATTTTTAAATTTTGATTGCATTATTTGTATGTATCTACTTATATTTGATTAAAAATATTTATTAAGTATAATTAATCAAATATAAGTAGATACATACAAATAATACAATCAATATTTAAAATGTACCTACTGAATTCTAGATTTTATGTATCTCTCCCTTCCAAAATCATGTTACCAATAAAATCTCGAATTCAGTACATTATAAATTAGTGATCCTCGATGACTGCATTCATTTTTTTACATTGCTACCTTTGTTTTTATACCCCACAATTACTGTAATTATTTTTTATTCGTGGTAACAAATTATCTTATGAAATAAATTGATAAAAAAATTCGCGTTAACTCGACGTGACTGAATGCCCGAGGACAAATGGCGCTTGAATTTGACGAATAATGATTTCCATACGATTACGATACGGCTGATAATATCGACACATCGATGTTACGAGAATAATATCTAAACATCGATACACACGAAGCCATTTAACGTAAATTAAGTGTACTACTGGCTAATGTAGTTGTTAACATTAGTTCACTTTCAACCAAATGTAACCGAACAAGCTGAATGAAAACTGTGATGGTCGACATAGAGATAGATTTAATAAATTTAGAAAATCTTAAAATAATAATATTCAAAAAAGTCAAGTATGGACATCAAAAATATATTTCTTCTGTTTGGAATCGTTTAAAAGTAAAAGCCTGATACATTTCTTCTCAAGATTCTATGTATTACAAGAGGCTAACAAAATATTGAATATTCAGCTATACAAGTAATATTTCTTAGATCTTTATTATACCATAGATATAATTCTGTGTTAAATTAATATTGTTTGCCAATCCTAATAGACTCGACCTTGTGAGTAGGTGCGAACGAGCCTTTATTATTTATGAAACGGAACAGCAAGTCTCGCGTGTAGCGAGTGCTTTACTCTTATTTTAACGAAACGGACCAATCACAGGCACGCGTTACCTTTCGACGGGTTGAGCCGGAGGCGACCGTCCTGATGACTGAATCCGGCCAATGGCGAGCGCCGGCGGTGAGGTCATCGCGCATAGGATGAGTCACTGCACTAGCGTGGATTTCGGGGATATGGTGCAATCGTTACTATAAAAGGAGCGAACACGATATACTCTGCCCCTTCAGTTCGAGACCAGACCTGCCAGCGGAAGCGCTGCCCGAGAGACTACTGCCAGAGACCTCATTTGGAGAACAGCATTAGCGGACGGAGTTGCTGCCCGGACGTATGAGGGAATCTACCATTCATCAGTACCAGAGAGGATCATACCGCCACTGTGTAACAGCTAAGGAACACATTTACATTATCTATTACGGTTAATTATTTTCACTATCGAAATGTATTTATTTTGGGAATATTTGAGTTCGGAATAATTATGTGTAATTAAATATCACGATTGCTTGTGTGATATTGGTTCAAATCGTACGAGAATTCCGTTCCAAACGGATGTATTTTTATGCAAAGCGAATTTCATACCGTTTATGCTAAAAATTGAATACACGGATTTCTATATGAATTACTTAGTAGCATTATAATAATTACTGTATTGCGTAGGTATTGCGCAATCATTACACTCGGTCTACAACTAATTCTTTATGAATCGAGTACCTCGGTATATTCGGCTTAACAAGTAGCTTCAGAATGACGAGTAAAGGACAGAATGGGGAGATCTAACTAAAGATTGGGGATATCTGGTTTGTGTTAGCCTAGCTGGCTGAGGGGTGGATGATTGCCGGCACTTGGGCGTGGAACCCGCACAAGCCCCTGCAGGGTCCCTTAAAGGCGGGGCCCTCCTTGTTGCTCGGGGTCGTCAATAAACCGACCACCTAACCTCATCTGGCGCAAACTACTTAAACCAACAAAAAGGTTCCCTATGTCTTTGGAAGGATTTCCATGCTTGAATGCTGTAAAACCTTGATAGAAAACGTTAACTTCTATTTCGTCCTCTGTAAGAAAGACAGGGCCAGAATAAATATAAAAATCATTCACTCATATGGAATAGCTGGGATATTATAAATATGTTACTAACACTCTAACATTTGTCCAAAGTAAATGTTGCAAGATGCAGAATCGTGGGACGCCGCTCTGAAAAGGCATAATGAGATTGCACAATAATTTGTAACATCGCTGACTATGCCCGCAAAGGAGGCTAATGTCGTCATCAATTTGTACCAAAAGAGTACGTGATTCTTCAAACACCGGCCTAAAAGAAAGGCGCCTCAAGACAACACCCATCATCAGAAACTCGTACCAAAAGAGTACGTACATCTCAATTATAAGCCTAAAAGAGAGGCGTCACAGGATCACATCTCGTAAAGAAGAGATAGAGTCTCGGGATGCAGTAAGTTCCGGAGGAACAAGGGGGGCCATTTAGTCACTTAGGAAGTTGGTCACCGGGTTTAGGCGGGCGCGGAGCCTCAACCCCTCTCAGCAGAGATGCTGAGGGTTTAAAAAACCAAAACTTAGCATTCAAAGAAACTATTATTTCATATAAACTCACGGGCTGTTGTAGAATCCTTTCGAACAAACCATCCCCGAGACCTTATCTACTTATTAATAAAGAAGTTTCGCTTCAAAAATGTCGTATTTCGTAAATAGCAAATATATGTATTATTTTCTCACGCAATTAATATGAACAGGTTCATACACGTCTAAGACGACACCATTCAAGGTAAGAATATGTTAATATAAAGTGTTTAAAATTATTAATTTCAGTGTTATTTAATATGTGTGAATTTTTCTCTTTGCGCCGTTCGAACGATTTTACTGGTTTGTCTCAAATCGAAAATGTTTTATTTCTAATACACGAATTCTTCTGGTGAACGTATTTTATTGTAACATAAATGTATAGATTATTAGGTTCGTTAGATGTTTTTATTACGTAATATTATGCAATTGTTTCCACACTGCTCCTATAAAAGAATTTGAAGTTATTACGATACACAACGGGGTCCTTCATCCATTAGACGAATCATGTGCCAATTCAACGACGTATTACGAATAGTATATATTGTATTTATCGAGATTTAGTCGCATTTATTATTTCTAGTGAGGTTTTTAGTATTGGTTCCAGGCGCCATTATGAGGCGGAAATAGTTCATATTCATAGCCCGACTGCAATAGGTATTTTTGTCGCGTAAGAGGTAGCACTTTTAGGAATATAACTGTGTTTTATGTTTCGTCCCTGACGGACAGGATGGTATAGCTGTAGCTATTTAGGTAATATACTTAGTAAATGCAAAGGGCATTAGGTATTATCGATTTCGTCTGCGAACCCAAGATGTTAGAAATATTTTTAATACGTATTTTTAGTTAATTTATCGTATAGAACAATTTCTGATAGTATAGAACATTATTTCATATGAAAAGTTGAAATTTAGTAGTAGTAATATTTCGGTATTGAATATTTAATTTTTAACAACTGTATCGCTACATCATATGGTTGAAGTCGACCGGTTGCATCCTGTCGCTCAATCGCGCGCGCTCACATATAAGATCGGAATGAAAAATATAATAATAAAATTCAACTCGCGTCAACTATTTTACGACTGTATAATATTTTTCATATAACAGAAAACATCTCTAGAAAATACCGTCATTTGACGAGGACCCACTCCCACTGAGGATTCATCACATTGTTAGCCGCGGCCAGGAGTTGGCAGATTAATTGAATGTAATAGCTAAAATTAAATATCAACTCGCGGCGATTAAGCAACGGCCTTTTAAATAAATTATTAATACAAAATTCATCGTTAATACGTTAGGAGGCCCCACTATCACGCAGACTCATCACAGTGCTTACCGTGACCAGGAGAACGATTTATATTGAAATACAATAAAATGCTTTATAATATTAATTGAACATCATTTCGACATTAAATACAGTCTGCTCGATTTGATTAGGATGCCCACTATCTACCTGGATCATCACAAAACATAATCCTTTGCCTTTCTTAAACCAAAGGGATTTAAAAAAATCCGCCAACTTCAATCAATTGACGTGATTTTTTAAATTATAATCTTTCTTCCTGTGAATGTGTAGCGAAAGCGAGTGTTACAAGACTGATTTTTTTGAAGTTAATAGAATGAAACTTCCAAAACGAAATAACAGTATCGTAAATCCTTATTCTGTCGTATTCTATTACTTTGTCCAGTAAACTTGTACTTTGCATTTGCATGCATACTATACTAAGACTAGACTAAGACTTTTTTCAAAAGCTGGTCAACGTCTGTACCAACAGAGAAATAGATTAAAAGGAACACTTCTAACAAAACTACCTTTTTTGCATAGTGTACCTAAAAAATACTGGGACTTCATTTTTTATACTTTTCCTAAATACCTACTTTTTTAAATATATGATAAATAAAAAACTGATTATAATTTATATAAATGAACTTTGTAAATACCACTTATTTATTAATAATAATATTTATTATTAATAAATAAGTGGTGTTTACAAAGTTAATTTATATAAATTATAATTATGTCATCATAAAATAAATTTGCTATATTTGAAGAAGAAAAAAGTGATTGTTTATTTTGCTCCCCAAAACATCGATGATTTTCCTTCGATATTTATCTCAATTAATGTATATTATAGATATCTCACAGAGACGAAACTGTATGGGAAAGTAGGTATAGAAGTCATTTGGGTTATGACATAGGACTTATGACCTATCTTATGGTTGGCTTAAGTGATTACTTTACACAATGTAACATTCGCCATTTCCCACCCATGATAGAATATACCATGCTTACTAATTTTTGGGAAGTTGTATATATGTTCAAATTGTGTGACAAGCTTTCACATATGAGCTTTCACATACAAAGCCATTTTCATTCCCCTAAATCCCCACAGATGTCGCTAATTATTTTAATATCGTTAATGTCACTAATGAGAAAATCTACACTTGATTGCGGATTTTGATATATAGATATCTATAATATACATTAATTAATTAATAATGTCTCTGTGACATAAATGCAGCACTGTTCTGAAAGATTTGAACAAACTCAAAATATTCTGATATTTATCTCATATCGATACTTTTGAATCGATGTTAACATCGATGTCAACATCGATGTCAACATCGATGTTTTTCTAATATCGATCATCCCTATCCCGGGCAGCTGGGACAGCGGGAGCCTTCCAGAAATCACACGTCACACCTGCTCGCAGGCTGACCCGGGAGGAGGGGGGAACCGGCGTCCAGCGGATTATCCGAGCCCGATACGGGCTTTGCGCAAGTATTTGAATACCTCTCGAGAACATTTTTTAAAATACGGAACAACACCTAACTTGGGGAAGCCGTAGTAAAAGATTAGCGAAAAATATTCACGGAGGCTTCGCGACGGACTTGGAAAGTCTTACGAATTTACGTGCGAGACCGGCTTTAGCGCGGGCCGTGTTCGCTACGACTAGCGTTCAGTACACATAAATAATGACATATAGTATTAGAAGATTGTAAAATAATACTATCATTTAATTCAGATTCTTATTCAGAAGTACATACGCTGATGACTACTACTCCTATTCATAATATACCATTACTATTCATTTTTTACTTACATTTACCACGATAACTAGGGGCTAGACCATCTTGATGCATCATTAAAAAAAAATTATAAACTTAAAACCAAATTAATTAATCAATTAGAAAGACATACAGAAAAACCAAATCCACGAAAAAATATTTGTTTGCTACCGGGATTCGAACCACGGATCTACTCCTATCCGGGGCAGGCGCGTTATCCAATTACGCTATAGCGGCCTTGTACATTTCCGTGAGTATATCGACCTTATCTGTAAGTCTCATTTATTAATTGATTAACATTTATTATCCACTTTTTCAAATATTTAAAACGTGGTTTAAAAAACCTTTTTGACGTAACTATATCGCATATAAAATTCGTTTTGTTATCATTATTTAAGGCATACATTGATAAATATTTTTAATTAAAAATATATTTTGAGAATTTTAAAATGGCGGAGTTGTGTGCTGTCCCGCTAAGGTCCTTCTCCGTGACGCGGCCATTTGGTGAAGATAATCATGTCCCCAGGGTTTAAATGAAAACAAAAAGCTAATTATTTTCTTAATAAACGATTTAGCGTATAAAAATAGAATTTTTGTATAAATAAGAACAGTTTGAAAATAACTTAATTTTTTTCTTAAAAAATCTATGCTAAAAAAATCATAATAAGCAAAAGACGCATTAAAAAAAAATCGTACCCCACATTGTAAATAATGTTATTAGTAATACTTGTACAAAATTTTAACGAAATCTGCCTAACAGTTTGAGATATCATCTTCAAAAGTCTTAAAAAAGGAGTTTCCAGAATAATGGCGTTCGTATAAAAAATCATCTATCACACCAGCTTCAATTTGCCATTTTTGAGCGAGCCAAAACTCTAATTATTTTTAGCAAAGATAAAGGAAAAACAAATTTTTGAAAATGTACTGGTAGTGTAACTTTAAGTCAAGTACCAGTTTTCTTATTTTGAAACCTATATTTGTATACCCCTAAAGAACACTTAATCCTGCTACACACGTAGCAATGTATCGTTACGATTTATCTATGCAAATTTATTGATTGTGTGTATCTGCAATCATTTTAAAATATCGGACTAACATGGCCGATCGGCGACAGTTGCATTTTCTATTGGATAGATCGTTGGGGATTACAAAAATGAGGTGAATGAAATGAAAAAATCTAATAAAGCTTCTGCGGAGAACTGACGATGCCAGGGCCATCCAAGTGTACTTTGCAGATTGAAAGCACTAGGATATATCTTTACATGTGTGGCCAGCTTTAGGTAGTTTAAAAATGTACGAGTCTACTTTCCTTCCCACAATATTAAATTATTAAAAAAAAAAACAATTTTTATTTATTTATTTTTAATATAATATTTACATTACAGACATATGTTTAATTCCTAAATATTATTAACACGTGAGAAAATTTACAAACAACAAAATATCAAACGTATATAAATTCATTCCCTTTCAAAACCCTCTCAGAGACATGGAACAGATCATTAATCAGAGTAATATTGTTCAGCATAGCAGTACTCTTCCAAAAGGCATAACCATTAGCAGAGTGGTCCTGTTTATTGGAATGTGAAACAATCTATGCTGACGCTGTCTTAGGTAATTATCAGGAACATACAAACCAATGCCCCGCTTAATTTCAGGATTATCGATCATACTGCGCAACAATCGATAAAAATGCTTAATCAAATACACATTCCTACTAGTCTCTAAACTATTGTAGCCATGCATACCCTGGAGGAACCCGGTTGGGTAAAGCCAAGGATATTGCACGTACTATCTCATGTAAAGATATCTTAGAAATTTCTTGTACTTTCTGTACCATAAGTGAGTACTTAAGCTCGTGTGTCCCCAAATCATCGAGCTACTCTCGTGTCTACTTCGCACCAAGGAGTTGTAAAGAGTTCTCAGTACGCGGGTATTTTCGAAAACCCTGGTTATACGCAGAACAAATCCCAGCATTCTCAATGCATTACCAATGCCCGCCTCTATGTGATAGTGAAATGACAGGTTGCTCACAAATCTAACGCCGAGATCCTTAACATTCGACGTTCGCGTCAGATTTTGGTCGTTCATTTTGTAGCGATAGAATTTTGGGCCCTAGTGAAAGATGTAACCGAACACTTGGAAGCATTAAATCTATATTTGATATATCTGCTTGGAGAAGCTTTAAGTCATCCGCGATTACCGGCAATCCATCTCCAAAGCTTTTGTCCGAAATATTTAGAATCACCATTGCACCGTAAGTTGACAGCACAGTTATTTTGTCGCCGACCTAATACGTAAAGTTATAATAAATCTATCAGCTAGATAAAATAAAAATTAGCGATAGGATAAACTAGTTTGGTACGCGTTGATTATGTTTGTTCAAGTCGATCAGACTATCGACAGAACACGTTCACCACCCAATCTGTTTACACTACACGCGGCGTATTATTAGAAACCCTTATTTAACTTCTTACACCTAATCGTCCCAAACTAACAAACTCTATTAACCGAAGTGTCGTGCGCAATGTCCCGCTTATACTTAGCTTGTCTAAATAATTAATCTAAATCTAATAAATTTACGTGTCGAGTTTTAGTATTTAACTAACTGCAACCCCTCAAAAATGATGGAACATTGGTTCGCGTCTTTTCTGAGCTCTTGTATATATTTACAGCGTCTTTTTGTCGCTTCACGTTACTTTTACATACCAAACACTCCTATATATAAGAGAAACATTCCCGTTTCTACAGAATTATCCACTTTTCCCTGTTTTTGGTAGGTACTTTCCTTTCTCATTATTTCGTATCCTTTCTTCAATAATATTCTTATGGCAATATCTTTAATTCGCAATGTTTATATTTAGTATAATTAATTATATTTATATCAACAATGTTAACTTTGTATAGATTGTGTACCATAATATCATCCTTTACCAGAATAGTGAGGTACATAGACAACACACAAGAACAAGAGACTATATAAGAAGTGATATACCGCGGACTAATGGAGAGAGATATGGTTTCCTATACACTGCGATCGATTTTTATAATGGAATCCCCAATTCTTCTGGGGTATAATTCCGTGATAATACGACCTTTCTGGCCGACGTTTCTGATTCCATTGCAGGGTCCATCATCAGGGCTGATGTGTTTTTTTGACTTGATTTGACTTGATCTCATGGCAATCAGAGTACCCGGTCACTAGTGGAGCCCTTACTCTTCCATCGTGATGTATCAGTGAAGGGGTTTATTTACTTCACTATTAGAAAAATAAAATATGGGGGGGTGGTGTTTCTGCAATAGTGGCGCAGGATTACTGCGGAGGTGGCGCAGTGGGGGGGGCTCGGGGGAAGGCCCCCCAGGAGGACCATCTTGGGTCTCCTGATTCGTTCTGGAATGATCTCGTCGTAGCGCGATAGAGCGTTTATGGTGGGGTTGTGGTGTGAGATGATGCCTGCATAGAAACACTTGGCCATGTCTCTGATATAGTCTTGTAGGGACGGGATGCCTGAATCGTGACATAGTTGTGTGATCTTGATCCAACGCGGCACATTCAGTGCTAACCGAATGGCTTTGTTTTGTAGAATCTGTAGTCTTTTCATGTGTGAGTGTGCAGCGTGGCCCCATGTGGGGGCTGCGTATGTCATGATGGGCCGGACTATGGCCTTGTAAAGGAGGAGTTTGTTGTCTATGGCCAGTGCGCTATTCTGGCTCATGAGTGGGTAAATGGCGTGAAGTGCACGTGTCGCAGCTTCAGTTATGTTTTGTATGTGTCATTGCGGAATGTATGTTATTTTTATTGTTGGTGTTAAGGTTAAGTATTGGCTTGCAATACCGTGTCGAAAGCAGGGTGAGAACGTTGTCAGTGTTGTGTTAAGTTGGCTAGCAATACCGTATCGAAAGCTTGGTGTTTCTGTTTTTATGTATTACGTGGCAATACCGTGTCGGAGTCAAGTGTTGTGAATATGTTTCATCTATTGTCTGATCACTATCTCTGCGGGAACTGCGACGAGATTGACTTTGAAGCGCCGGATACCATGATGTTTTTAATTTCCAATTGAATCCTCAGTTGCATAAAGGAATTAAATAGTGTAGAGCTATTCAATAAACAGCTGAAGGGACTTGTATTGGGGAGGAGATAACTGTTTAACAAATCAATGTGCTGATATTTAATATGTGTACCTACCCACTTATTTTACTTTATTTTTTGTCCCCTTATACCAGCATACAATTGCTGTTTGGGGGCATGCTATTTAATTTTAATACAAATAACTAATTAATGTAGTGTGATCACATAAGAATATGTAAATAAAATAAATATTATTATAAAAAAAAAATACAAGAGAGCACATAATACATTCGTTTTGCGGATGACTAACTGTATTCCTTCCCTTGGCAATATGTTAAGCAGGTAAACGTAGTACAATGGCGGCAGAAAGAAAAGAAAATGATAAAGCCGTTTGCCCGTCCCGGGGCCTTAATTAAAAACCTACAACGCATCACGTGAAAAACAACGCCGGCTTAATAACCTGTCCACTTTATCTCCGAAAGACTAAACGAGGGGCGGGCAGGTGGGTGGGGGAGGGTGCAGCGTTAAATGGGCGGGAAAACTTATTTTTCCTCTCGGGCGGCCCTGGGCGGGCTTTATTTCCACGTCCGAGCTGACTGATACCCGGCGTGACCGGGAAGAGAAGCTGACCCGCCAGGCACCAGCTTTGCGACAGGCCGCGCGCTGTTCGCGATAACGTGACGCTGTAGACGTACCAGTATAAATTGGCGTACGAGGGAGGGCGTCCCTGGAAGTGTCAGAACTAATGCATTAGCAAACTCTGTAATTCCCAGATTACACTCATTAGGGAATGAGCATGCAGAGGCGGCTGACATTTTTGCTGATAGTATAACTGTTTATAGGACAAAGCTGATACAATTGTTTACATCCCAACAAAATGGAAATGGACAATAAATCTTTCTATTTTACTTTTAACTATTATTATTTCTACCTTTAACTTTATTATTATTTTATCTTATGTTTTTATGTTTTTCTTATGTTTTTCTGTATTATTATTATTATTAACTTTTAACTATTATTATTGTAACTTTTAACTGTATTTTAATTTTAACTGTCTTATGTTATTTAAAAAAAAATTATTCTGTATATTGTAAAAGCCCGCAAGGGCGTTAAATAAATAAATAAATAAATAAATAAATAAATTAAATAAATAAATTTTCAAATAAAGCGGTAACTTTTACCGTTTCTCTCAACGTATTCTCGGATAAATGATTCCTCATTTTTTGACACTTCTAAATAGTTAATAAAAAGTAACCCATAAAAACCAAGTATTTTTAACAGAAGTTTCCAGGGTGTAAATTTATTACACAATAAGTAACGTACAGAATGTCCGGTGATCGGTGTCGAAGCCTGTAATGTTTCTCTACCTTTCGTGTACGCCTTCTTAGGTGTGGTATACTAGATGGGGGCTTGTAATAAACGAACTCCGCGTCTTCAGACAATGCGTTTATTAATCACTACAGCGGTAGCAACACCTGTTCTATATGAGGCCCCGAAATCGAAAATGGCCTCTCCCAATGCGCGTCCCCACTAACCTCCCGCGCATCTCATGCAGTGCGTCGACGCCGCACGCAAAACCAATCTTACACCTTCCCCCACTAAATTTTTGGGTCCCCTCCTAGCTACATATTTCATTTATACATTTACATATATCATTTACATTTCAAATTATACCGTATGTACATTTACTAAAATAATCGTATATAGTTAAAGCCTTTAATAGAAATTTGGTCGAACAACACTAAAGAAACGAACCAGTAATGGCGGCCGCTCTATCTGTCAACCTGTCAGACGGTAATATCGGTCCATTATTTGCGTTTTCAGCTGGCGATTAGAGCCTCCAATTCGAATATTCGAACCTCAAATATATTCGCCCGTTTTTAAGTATTCGTTATTCGAATACTTTAAAAAGTATTCGTAAAGTATTCGCTCATATTTATATTATAAGATTTTTAATATTTTTTCAAACGAAACAAAGGTTTACGTACCCTGAAATGCAAGCGATGAATGTCATTTCACGTATACCGCTATGGGCTATATAAGTCTGGCGTCTTTTGCATTTATTTGCCTTTTTTTAAAGTCATTCTTATCTTTATACTTTTATTACAATAAGCGCTTACGTTTAAAACACTTTGTTTTGTCGGCTTTATATTATTCTCATAAATATTTGAGCCGACAAACAAGAAGTTATATACAAAATAATTTTCAAGAAACTTGCACGTGGGGAGTGAGATATGAACATGAATATAAACATATCTAAAAAATTTCAGTTATCGAGATATTTTTTTTGTTTTTTTTTAATTTGTATTTCTTAATTCAACATTATTTTCAATCCATTTTTTGTTGTTTTTTTTATAACATACCACAATTATTGTGTTATTTTTTAATATACAGGGTTATTTTTAAACATTAATAACCTCGCAGGTCTATATTCCTGCCTTGATTATGAGTCGAAAATGTTCAAGCTATTATGACCTAAAATCAATAGTTATGGAGATAAGCGACATCAAACTTTGCATTTTTTTCAATATTTCTGACTTATTTTTTGTAAAACGTTGGACTGTCATTGCAGTAACTTATATCGATTATGAAAAATTCATTCGTTTCAATACAAGTGAAATAAAATGATAAAAACCTTGAAAAATTTCCAATTGTATTTCGAAGGTTTTTATTTTTTTATTTGACTTGTATTAAAAAAGGGAATGAATTTTACACATTCGATGTAAGTTAATATAATGATAGCTCAACGATTTACAAAAAAATATGTCAGAAATATTGAAAAAAAAATGCAAACTTTGATGTAGCATATCTCCATAACTATCGATATTAGGTCATGGCTGCTTGAGCATTTTCGACTCATAATCAAGGCAGGAATATAGTCCTGCGAGGTTGTTAATGTTTTACAAATAACCCTGTATAGAATGTATTGGCGATGGTTCGCGGGATCTGCGAGGAAGTGTGTAGGGAGGTCCGCTCACCTGCAGGCTGGGGTGGCAGGCCAGCTCCAGCAGCGTGCGCACGACGGCCAGGTGGCCCTTGTTGACGGCGATGTGCAGCGCGGTCTGGCGGCGCCTGTTGCGCGCGTTGAGGTCGGCGCCCGCCTGGCGCAGCAGCCGCAGCGCCGCCGCCTCGTCCCCGAAGGCCGCGTGGTGCACGGCGCGGTCCCCGTCGCGGTCCTCGGCGTCCGCGTCGGCGCCGTGCCGCACCAGCGCGCGGATCACCTCCAGGTGCCCGTTCTGCGAGGCGGCCTGGCGACACACAAGCAACCCGTTACACACACGGTAATTAATCGTGTTCACCAAACGTGGACAGTAAAATAGAATATCATAATGTCGCATGTTCTACGCTGCAATGTATCTTTTAAATTAAATAATAAAATTTTCATCACTTTATTAGATTAAACAACGTTCTCTTCTTCAGGATTGTCTGTGTACTAAAGAAGAAGAGAAGTCCTGTCCTGAAGCAGAGAACATTGTTCTCGAAACATGTAGATTGTATAATCTAATAACGTGGTGAAAACAAAGTGATTTGTGTTTTATTTTAATAATAATGTCACCACAAAGTTCAGGCCTTTATTCAGAAGAAAAAATATTCTTCGAACAATTAATGAATTTTTCATCGAAAAGAACACCCATTTGCTGCTGCTCTAGCCTGGAAGTTGGCCATTCACTGATTCCATATCGATCGCTATTGCTGGGTGGAAACACGTTGAAAATATAATTTATTACCAATAAATCACAAGTACCACAGGAAAAACTGTCAGTGTTAAGGACTTGGAAAGAGAGGGGCTGCCATTTTCGCTGAACAGAAAAGCGGAGGAATCTAGAATTGGCTAATAAGACTCGAGAGAGAGATCAGTGAAGAGGGCCGTTCTATGAGCTATATAGATAGCTCCCATATCGTTTCACGGTGGGGACAGTGAATGACTTATTTCTGCGGCCGATAAGAAAGCTTTTGCTCTTAGAACGGTCCTGGGTAAGCGGTGGATACCATTCGCAGCTCCCTTATCGGCCCTACACTTTTGCCACCCATGTTCGGCATTTTATTAATAATGCTTACGTGACCGTGCTCACGTCCCGCTGACACTCGCGTGTGAATGCGAGCGGAACGGGGAGACATCCACACAAAACCGCTTCCCCGTCTCTGGGCGTAGGAATAAATAAGAAAGGGAACATGCTTAGAACCTGTCCAGATAGCGCGTTTCACGCGCGATCCATTTTATATTGCGTTCAGATGCCGCGTTTTACGCGCGAGATCACTCGCGCGTTTCAATTTATATTGCATCCAGAAATGCAAATAATTGTTTTATTTCAGTAGATGTTGGCGCATTTGGCCAAAATAATGACTCCACAATTTTTAAAAACTCTATTTTATATAAAAACTTGTCGAAAAAACTTGAGATATTCCAGACCCAAAGCCAATAAATATTGCGCATCTCTACCTCGGACTCGCGCGTAGTTCTGGACGCAACAATGCCGCCCGAGTATCTCAATACGCGCGGCTCTCGCGCGTTGTACGGATGTATGTAGCTCCAATATCTCCAATATGTCTACGCGCGAGTGCACTTGCGCGTAAAACGCCTCATCTGGACAGGCTCTAAATTATCCATCGAAACAGAGATCAGAGCGTCGCTGTTAACTAACAGGCTAACTATGTATCGATATCCAGCGGAATAGGGTTGGCCAGAAACGTGGACCTGAGTGCTGCAACCGCAGAACTACTGGAAACGATCTGCGAGCGGGGCAAGTAAGGGGCGGGCGTCCCCTGAAATCAATTCGTGTTCGTATAAACGCCGGTTAAAAATGTGCATGTGTGACGAATCTGTACGCTTTCCATAACGTTTAACGATTTAAGGGAGAACGGCCGGGGCCAGACCACCAATTAGAAAAGGATCGATGGCCGCGAAGCGGTAAAATCAATTAATCCAAATCAATTTTCCGAATTACCAATTTACCCAAATAGCGATTGATCAAATAACAGTTTATCGAATTAGCAATTTGTCGGATGACAAGTATTTCGTTTATCGGATGTTTTCGATTTATTTGGATTTCGGTCCGGATGCTTGCTCGAGTAATCGAGGAGCTGAGAGTTGCTTAGCAACCATTTAGTGTCATCAGCTTTGCTGGCTTGGGGTTCGTTTTAACCTATTTTATTTCATTTTTTGTGTTTTAATAACAAAACCTTTTTACTAATTCTAACCATTTTTGATAGTTATTTTTTATATTTTTTTTAATCCCTTTTATGCAATTTTTGGGAGAATTTTTTTTCACTAGTAACGGAATGGGGGCAACTGAAAAGTTGGGAGCTGCGCTCCCTTTAACATATCCGATCCATGAAAAAGGAGAGATGCGTATCCAGAAGGTACGTCTTCTCCCAAAAAAGCAAAAGAATCCGTGATGGCAACGTATAAACTTTCCGACTGTGGTCTGTTTATAACCCACGTTCAGAAAATTAAAGATGTGAAATTTGCCTATGAATGTTGTTGTTCTTCTTTGTCAATTAGCCCATACTTGGCAGTAATTACGACATACATAAGACTACAATATAAAACTTGATAGTGCTACATCTTCCACCTTTCATCCTTTAGATAATTGTATTTAATTATTATATAACAAAATGTTTGGCATTCTTAAAAATGTATCCCAAAAACATGTCCCTTTTACTATGTCAAATTTACATAAACCATATCCTGAAAAAAGCATACAAAAAATTTAAATGTACACAGCGGGCCATGGAAAGGCAGATGCTCGGCGTAAGCCTTCGAGATAAAATCAGAAATGAAGAAATAAGACGCCGATCAAAAGTTACCGATATTATGGACCGTATTGCAAAACTAAAATGGCAGTGGGCTGGACATATGGCTCGACAGGAGGATACTAGATGGGCACCCAGAATCCTACAGTGGAGGCCCTGGACAAAAAATAGAAGCGTCGGAAGACCTCACAAAAGGTGGTCTGATGACATAGTCCAGCAAGCAGGAAGAACCTGGATGCGAAGGGGGAGAAACAGAGATGAGTGGAAGAAAATGGAAGAGGCCTACATCCAGCAGTGGAGAGAAACAGGCTAAGGAAGAAGAAGAAGATATCCTGCCCCCTGGTGGAATCTTGATTACACTCTCACTGTAGATAAAAGGAGAAAATCGAACAAATTATATTGTAAAAATATAACTTTCAAAATTATCTTGAATTTAATAAAATGCCAGTGCTCAAACTTAGCAACTTTTTGGAAATAAAAAAGAGCAAGATGAGTTTCGTTTTGTGAGGCCTTATATCCACCACTTTATCTACTATTTGGAAAATGATTTGAAGGTTCAGAGCTTCACATAATTCTACAATCCATACCATCAACTTGCTCCCACTTCTTCCTGCTTCAATAATTTTATGGATAAACTGGCTCCGCCCTTTTGTCCTTCAGATTAAGAACTTCGTCAACTTCGTCTTGTATTAATGCTCTCGAAAGCCGTTTTGTTATCTCTGAACAAAAATTTGTTTTTAACATTTAAATGATTCCCCCCTGGACCAGTTGATATTCCATATTCAGTAAATAAAATTAGCTAATTTAAAATTCTATGCATGGTTTTTTTAACAATATTTTTTCTATGGGTTTGATTGAATTTTAGTACATTATTTCAATTCTCAAATAAAATAATGACCCGTCAAATGGAACCTCATACCATCATACAGCATTATCATTGTGTCTTTGTAAAATAAAATAACATTTAATTAAAAATAACTCCTGGCAACCCCGGAAGGAAGACGACCGGTGGGTCACCGCAGATTAAGCTGGGAGAGGCAACAGAAAAATGTGTATGAAAACCGAATGGGTCGAGACTGTTTGACTTATACAGAAGCAGCGCAAGACAGGAGAACATGGAAACACCTTGTCGAGGGCCCCCGACCCTACTAGGACAAGTGGATGAAGATGAATGAATAAAAAATAGGTTAGACTGGTTTATAGAATATAATCATATTTTTTCAAAATTTCAATTCAGTTTTCGTAAAGATAAAAGTACTAGATAATTTTTACCACTGATATCAATTTTTCGTTTTCTAGAAAATAATATTTAATGTCTGTTTTCTAAAGTATTGTTGGTGGATATGATAATATTTTTATTTCCTAATTAATTTAATTTGATTTAATTTAATGTTTAATATTAATTTGATAGTTGGATAACTGCAAAAGACGAATATTCCAGTAAAAATTATGAAACTTATAAAAAAATCTTCTGTGCTGTAAGAGATCCGTCTTGTTATATTTGTACAAGGATGTATGGTTGGTTCTAGAGTGCTATGGAAAGGACTCCCGCAGGGGTCTGTCTTATGTACTATATTTTTTAATTTATACACATCAGATTTAGAAGCTGTTATAGCTAAGCATTTTGGAATTATTTCATTTGCCAATGACATAGCCATTTATATTTCAGGAAAAACCTTGGATTTCCTTGGCTTTGAGTCAAATTGAAAAAGCTTTGAATTACCTAAGCTTGTAGCTTGTGAATAACGGATTGTGTCCACCCCCAGAAAAGAGCAATATTATTGAGTTTTTTTCCAAAAAGAGAATCATGCGAAATTTTATTGTAAATTTTGAGAAACATTCCCTTTAGTTAAATTTCTCGGACTGAATTTTCAACCCTCTCTAATCATATTTCTGAAGTCTTACCAGAATGTAAACGAAGTTATATTATTAAAGCAACAAAGGCAATTTGGTGTGGTTCTCATCCTACAGTTCTGAGATTGATGCAGATCATATCTAGATTACTTTATTTCTTTGGGATACTTTGGATATTTGGATGCATGAATTGACTCCAATTAACATTTTCCAGTTAGAAAATGTCGAAACACCTTTGGAAATAAGATGCCAACTTTAGTCTGACAAAATTTTTCAGCGACCATCTTAGTCGACTTTCTCATTCACTAACCTCAAAATTCCAACTTTCGCCTAGTTACTGTCACAATAAACCCTTTTGGCAAAACAACAATCATACTTCACTTGTAAGAATCATGCTTTTTCTTACTACACCCTATAATTTTACCAAAGTCATTAATTTCATCCTCTTCTTTGATATCCTGGATTTGTATGTATGTATATGTATGGTTCTAAAACAGTCTTCTGCTTTGGCAGAAGCAGTGTTCCTTTGTATAAATCTACATTCTAAAGTCTTTTTGTTCCCAGACAATACAAATAGTTTCACTGCCGAATCGTTAACAACATTTGAAGATAATCAGTTTGATGACCTACATGAATAAAGTAACAATTTCGCTCAATTATCTCAAATTATTAATATTTTCAATCTTTAAGTCAAATTTATCACTTATTTTTAGCAAAATTAAATTTCTTTAATGTTTGTCTTTCAAAAGTTCATGTGTTTCTTAGCGTGAAATCCTAGCCACATCGGTATAATGAGATCACTGACTCCCTGGCAAGGGAAGCTTATCAAGTCAGGAATCTTAAATATGATCGACTCCTTGTTTCAGATATGAAAAAGTTTTAAAAAGAAAATGTCAAGATACTTGAATATCTCAATGGTTAAGGGTATATTTGTAGCTATATAAATCCAAATATACTCGCTAAACCATGGTACGTAGATTCACATCTAAGTAGGTATAATAGTATATACAGATATATTGCTTAAGATTCAATCATTGTTGCTCTACAACTCATCTTTTCAGAATACAATGTAATAACTCAATGCCAATAGACTCAATACAGTTTATTTCAAAAGATTAGAATAACCTAGTGCTATGTAATTCAGAAAAATTAAGATGCCTGAAAATGCGAAAAACAGTGTGTGAAGCGTGTATCTGGTTCAAAAATGGATACCATTTTAATAAATTTTTACAACATAAAGGAGTATAATACAAAATATTTTTTTGTAAGATATAAGTCAAGCAACAAATTAATTTTTTATGCACCACAGAATGGATTGACCCTATATATGTATATAGAAAAGTATACTAGTATTTAAATTTATTTAAATATTAACCAAACAAATTAGTAGATTGACCTATTTTAAATAAGTTATCAGATTAAATAATCAGAACCGAATTACATGACACCTATCATTTTATGCAAGTACATGGTGATATTTTATTTATTTGTTTTTAAAAAATTGTGGTTAATTAGACTACATATTTTATTTAATATGCTCAATAGGAATATATTTAAACTGTAATCCTCAACAGAAACTAGTAATTCCCACCTGTAATGCAGTATGCCCTCCGAACACTCCATTAACATTGGCTTGGGAGGGTGCCGGAGGTGTAACACCTCCTTGCGAGACCCCAGCCCCAGTCCCTGCACCACCGGAGCCTCCGACAGCCAGGATCTCCTCCACTTTGGCAGCATCGCCATTAGCTGCGGACTTCACCAACTCCTCGTTAACGTCTCCCGAAACGTGGGTCTCAAACAGTTTCTTCAGGAGGGCAGAAAGTCGTTCCCCTGAAAAATATGATAGCATAAAACAAACTGTAAAGAGAAGATAAAAAATAATTCAAATTTAACTTTAACAAATAAGACTGTAACTTATAATATGGAATAACTTTTTTAAATCAAATTGCACATTTACTATTCATTTATTATTTTATAAATATAATAAAATTCCATTGAACGATTTCTAAACATAAGTGAATTTCAATGAAATCAATGACTCGCTAACCTGAGGAATTGCCAGGCACACTGCCATCGGAAGAAGCCACTTTAGTGACAGCATTGGGATTGTACGTCCAAGAAGTGTTACACACTTCCACCTTGAGGTCGTTGTCATGGTATATTTGTTGGACACGCCCTATCTTGCCCAAGGTCTGGAAATGAGGAAAATCATTATTTTTAAGTTTTATATATAGTTTAAAATAAATTATATAAATGTGTTGGATGACAATTGCAATGAAACATTTTACATACTCAATAAAATTATTCTGTATTTTAATGACTTACCGGTAACATGGCTTCAGCCCATTCCCCATGGCCACGCTGCAGGGCCTTTACCGTCTCGGGGTCTCCACACACCTGCACCAGGTCTCCTACCACGAAGGCTGTGCTTCCTGCACCACCAGCCGCACCGGTAGCACTGCCACTCAATGCATTCACCTGTAGTACATTACTACTTCTAGTACATTCAATTTTACTTTATTGTTAATCTTTTTTTTGTGTATTTACATAAAATGTTGCCTGTCAATTAAAAATATTTAGAATAGTAGGCATGTATGTAGAATATAGAAGTTAGATACAGCTATTATTCTAAAAATAACCATAAATTTTAATGAAGAGATAAATAGTAACCTATAGCCACAACAAATGACGAAGCAATCTTTGCCAGAGTCTTTGATTCAGCCCTGTAAATGCGCAGCGGATTATCCAACGATGGCTTGTAATTGTAAAAAATCTATACTGTTGTATTTTGCTATAACTTTGTGGTTATTCATTATGAATATAATTAAACTAGTTAACTTTGTTTACACTACTAAAATTTATTTGGTAAAACCAACCGGTTTCGGAAACGACATTCCTTCGTCAGGGTATACTTAATACTATTGTTAAGTATACCCTGACGAAGGAACGTCGTTTCCGAAACCGGTTGGTTTTACCAAATAAATTTTAGTGGTGTAAACAAAGTTAACTAGTTTAATTATATTCGTAAAAAATCTAAATTAACTTGTATTTCTTCGTACAAGTGTACAAATAATAATTGTAAAAATATGAATAATTGATTATTTGTATTTTTTTCATGTATCTTTAAATTTGCTTTTTCTCATTAAATAATTTTTTAAAGAACAATTTAAGACTTCTTTATTAATAAATTTCTATTTTAATTTTATTTGACAATCTATTATTATATTTAATTATTAAAAAAAACAACTAATGACACTAAAATCATCATTAAAATAGCTCAATAGCATGTACTCAAGCGATTTACTTACTGCGTAAAGGGAGGGGGTATAAAAAAAATTGGACCAACAGGGTTTCTGGCAACATTCATATTGTTAATTTATAAGCCATTCTGAACATGGATCAATTGCCAGAATGCGGTCCTCATATTATGCATACTCAAGTCCACCCAGCTCCCGGTCTATATAGAATAGCACGCATTCAAACACACCACTCACTCATTGCTAATTAAAGTCGTTTCTCAGTTTATATCAAACTTGAATCAATAATTCAACTACCCAATTTCTAAAATCTTATCTTCAATATGTTGGCCCAAAATGCAGATTGATGCTCCTCTAGTTGGATAAATCTATGACTATGATTTATTTTCACTCCACTTTTTAAATAGTCTATTCAAATTCAAGATTATTCGCTCGATGACATAGCTTTAAATGTTTAATTAGAGACGCATTTCTCATAAGAAGGTTACCTTAGTGAGCACAGCGGGATTAAAGGTCCAGCGGTTTGCACTAGGATAAGAGACAACAATGTCATGGTCCTCATCTATCCCCACCACTGTCCCGGTGGTCCCCAGGCATTCGAACATTCCGTCTGTCCACCCGCCATGACCATGCTGCAAAGACTGGACTATTTCCAGCTCCAAATCCACATTCACCTGAAAATATCCAATAGTTTAACTCTTTCTTACATATTATTATATTATTTAAAATGAAAAATTGAAGACGGAACTTGGGTTAATAAAACAAAAGAATTAAAACATACTGCAAAACAAAATTACGGAAACTATCTAGACGCTATATAATATCATGCAGTACTCCTATGTAATGATTAGCATAGACCCCAAAAACCTATCATTACACTTTTCTCGAATAATCTATATTATACAGCAAGCTGTTGTACTCAATGCCATTGTTATTTTTGGATTCTTCTATTATGGGTCTTGGTTATTAAAGAAACTCCGAGAATAAAATACAGTCCTTTATTATTGAAATACTTAGCTTGCTAAGTGGTAGAACCAATTCCATCGGTATGTTTTCGATTTTCTCAGTTTTTTCCCATGGTTTTTGTTTTTTGATGTTTATTATAGTTCACTGTCAAACTCCACCTGAAGTGGACTTTACACTTAGCCCACTTTTGTGGCGGCGAGGAGCGCAATGAACATGAATGTGGGCGATCAATTATTGTAGATACGTCACATGTACTGAACAGTACTGAATGTACAGGGAGCGCCAGCAGCCATGGTGGCTCCCTTTGGCAGTTTTTCAAATGGAAGTCAAAGGACTGGCAGCACAAGCCTTGACAGCTGTCAATATGCAGACAGATTGAATGGATTTTTAGAACTTTACGCGAGTAAGAGAGTTCTATAAAATTCAAAAAACAAACAATTCAAAGTGTAGACTAATTTTAGTCAATTTATTAAATTTATTTCATACAAATTCATATGTCGAATGCAAAGTATAAAGCAGCAATGTAAATATCCACTGCCTTTGACGCTGCTACACAAATATTTTGGGAAGTAAATACAGAAGGGAATATTTTTTTTTTGATATTTTGAAAAGATATCCGTATTTGAAACATATGGAACCAGATGAATAAATTTTAATATGATATCTTTCCATACAAAAATGTGATAATAAACCCAAAAAAGATATGAGAAAAAATTGTTAATTTAGCTCACTTTGCCAGATGATCTGCATAATATTTGAAGGAAGGTTAAATTTGTGCCACTGTCACAATTCCGCTGACCACTTCTCTCTCCCTAGACCTGTGATATTATTTACGGAAGGCGCCTATGTAATAATGTACTAATGTATTTCTGCTCCGTTAGCACATTAATATTATAAAGTATGTAAAACTGTATACAAGGACAGAGTGCAAGAGTAAAACAAGGCGAACAGACCACATCCAAGAAATTAAAAATTTGAACTTAAGGGGATCTCTGAGAACGGAGGCAACCTGTAAATTTTCAGAATGTGTATACAACTTACAAAATATTAATTAATGTAACTTATGAATTTGAATGGGGTGAAAAACACCAACTATATTATATGTAGGTCGACCATAATCAGCCCTGATGATGGACCCTGCAATGGGATCCGAAATGTCGGTCAGAAAGGTCGTAATAACACGGCATAATACCCCAGAAGACACAAACCAGAAGATTAAATCAATGACATTTTCATCAAAATTTTTCTGTGGCATTCCAAAGGAACAGGATCTCTAAAATAAATCATTTGGTGTTGAACATTCTGTAACACACGAGTACGCAATACGGACGATCCGTTTAATTTGGCGCATTGCATTTAAAAACATGCGTGACGTCGCTGATTTTACATTGTTGGAAGATCCGCGGGCAGAGAACCGAAAGACGCCGAAGCGAACGTTCCGCCAGAGGATCAGCTCAGTGTGTTCGATAAGCGCATATTGTATGGAAAGAAATGCAGCGGCGTTCCGCGATGGAAGATACGCGTTGTGTGGTGCCGGCCTTAATACTTCATCCGTCGAGGAGAGATTCTGTTACTCTCTAAACTTAAGCAGTAAAATATAAAATTATAACTAAATTCACGAAGAGGAAACATAGTTTGTGATTTTCATTGAACTTAATGTTCATCATGAATAATCTCTACAAAGTTAACACTAAATCCTTTGACAACATAAACTATGTAAAATTTAAATTTAAATACCTGGTCACCAATTTGTAGTCCATGAGGCCCTGCCCTGCCCGGGCCCTGCTCCCCCAACAGGGGCAGGTGCTCCTTGTATACCGTTTGTCCCTTCACATCATTCACCACCTAGAGTCATGAAGTAAAGCCAATGTTTAAATGATCAATTTATGTATATGTTTATACATATAATTTTAAACATCCATGTACCTTTCATGGCGTGAACTCAACTCTCCTCTTGTAACTTGTAATTCAATAAATTAATTATACCCAGCGCATCCTGATAGATGACGATTATACTGTTACCGTTCAGAGAAAAAAAGTATTGTGGTCTTGATTAAGTAATTCAAATTTTGTTGTTAAATTGGCAATGCATGCAGGTTTTTGCATTTTTCTGCCTGCCAGTGTAGAGACTTTGATATGTTCTGCTGCGGTACCTGCAGACACACCACATGCCTGATTGTACTTGCTAGCAACAAAAACGTAAAATTGACAATTTTCATGTAGATTGATATTAGCATCTGCCGCACTTATTTTTAATTAACAAAATTTGCACCTTTGTTCACAATTTTTTTGTAATTTCGCAATATTTTCGCAACTTCCAAATCCATTAACGCAGTAAAAAAAATGTTTTGGTTCCGTCCTTGCTATGTGAGTCAGTTTCAGGCGGTGAATGAAAGTGGGCGCATCGACCCATGTTTACTACTTTATTTGTTATCAATATTTACAAATGTGCACTTGGGTCAAAATGCAGAATTTTATCCAGAAATGGCACCCAAACATCGCTGACTAATAAGCATGACAATTCATTTGATGACAATGTGTTTGTACCCTTTCGGAAAGCTTACAAAAAAAGAACATTGGATAAGATTTTAGAAAAACGAGTGCTGGTGAATCATCAATAACCAGAATTGACATTACCTGATGTCATAATGGAAGGTTTCCAAACAATCGACTGACCTCTATAAAATAAAAACCCTTGACAAAAATCATTGTTTTTTTTCATTCGAAAGTTAAATTTCTGGTTAAAATTTTATTTATGTAGGCCTACTGCACAAATATTTATGGCATTATGACAATTAAATCTATGTAATAACGACAGAGCATTAATATAATAAATAGTGGTTAATCTTCTTCTCCTAGTGTTGTGTCAGCTCCTCCCTCCCAAACACTGACAATCGCTCGAGAGTAGTTCTCCTCTACTCTCGAGCGGCTCTAGCGGCTCAAAACAGCTCTTCCACAGTCCTTATTCCTGTTCAATCTCGTATATTACGGAGCCATGAAATCTGCTTCCTCCCAACATCCCCGCACCCACAAGTCCCAAAATTTTAATTTCATAGAAGATTAATCCCAAGAATTCAAAAACCCCGGTAATTCATAATTCAATATAATTTTTAGCCCCATGCGTCATAAATCAATACATTTTGGTTCATATAATTATTTTTTTTAAATTTGATATAATTGAGGAAATATTTTAGATTGATTCACAAGTTTGTAATGTGTAGCTTGTTGGTCTTGTGGTTAGGACTTCCACCTTGTGATCCAAAGGTCGCGGGTTCGAATCTCACTCCAGACCAGCAAGTTAGTCCTATTTTCATAGCACAAGCGTTTAGCTTACTTTGAAAATAGTAATAATATTGATGTGAGATGTATTCCGTGTTCACAACTCTATTTAAAAAAATATATATATCAATATCGGGTTCTTTAGTAATAAAAATGTCGCAATCTTTGTACTAGCATAATAAATGTTGCGTTATCAGAATGATTTCTTGAAATACGAAAAAATACAGATGTTTTTTCAAAAAATTAATGGCTTTTTTCATGAATTTCAGGATTTTTGGCGAATTTTGCAATCGCATTACGACTTTTTTTTTTCTTATACATACTTGAATTTCAGATTAACGGGGTTCTGCATATTTTGAAATGTTTTTGGGTCCCTTGAATATCAAATTAAGAGGTTCTACTGTGTTAGTTAATTTCTATGGGAAAAATTTGGTTGATATTGTTCTTTGCGATATTTATCCTTCCCTCGAAAATAGATTAATAACAAATATTAAGGATCTATTTTACTACTGCCTAATTTATTAAATGTTACCTTTAAATCGGCCATTCCCTCGAAGCCGACTCGGTAGAGATTCTTGGCTCCATTATCCCATACAACATAAGCAGCGGAACGAGGACTTGCGGCTGACCAGTCCTGGACTTCGTTCACTTTCCCTCTGCGCCCATTTCCTCCATCTTGGTCTTCCCATTGCCAGTCCACCTGAAAGCAATAATTAATTAATACAATGAACCAACTTCATATGAATATTAAATTAAGTTCTCGTACTGAATATTTGGCCCCTGATATCAGATAAAATTGTTATTACATTATTTGGAAGTTTTATTTTTAAGAGTTGCCTGTAAATTCCCAATGATTTTCACCCCACTAAGATAAGAATTTTTTTGTAATATTTCCATACAGAACACATACACACCCATATTTGTATAGTTAGTCATGACATTAAAGTAGTACCCACCATCTAAATTTTATCACATTTTTGTCTGCATAATAATAATTAATCTGTGGCATGGTAAAAATTAATGATTGCCGCGACATTTGCCAGCACTGCCTGTGAAATATGATATCCAACTGAATCGTAACATACAAAACCAAGCTTACGTAAAAATTCCTTTACAATGAGTAAAAATGTAGTCTCGATATTCACCAAGAAAGTGTAAATATAATATTTTGAGTTTGTCCAAATTTCTCAGAACACAATACAGGATTTTTGTCACAGGGACGTCATTAATCAAGATATATTATAGATGTCTCACAGGGACGAAATTATATTTTTTTATGGGAAAGTAGGTATAACAGTCTTTGGGTGCTCGTAAGGCTTACGACCTATCATACGGCTAGTTTAAGTGATCACTTTACACAATGTAGCGTTCACCATTTCCACCCATGATAGAATACCACGTCTATCAAATTTTTGGAAGTTGTATATATTTTGTACATGTTGTAAAATGTCAGAATATGCTCCATGATACAAAGCCAGTTGTCAGAAATTATATAGCCGATACTATAGTGATCTCTCCAAATGCATACAGAAAAACACCCAAATATTAATTGACAGTTTATTACACTAAAGTAGAAACCACCAGAATACTGTGTTGCGTAAGACATTAAAATAATAATATTTTAGCCACTGACCCCCCTGACTACACGAGCCCCGGGAAAGATGC
The DNA here is from genome assembly GCA_016648135.1 of Agrypnia vestita. Lineage (NCBI taxonomy): Eukaryota > Metazoa > Arthropoda > Insecta > Trichoptera > Phryganeidae > Agrypnia > Agrypnia vestita. The sequence continues at coordinate 265,947 of JADDOH010001290.1, read as the reverse complement.
CCCGCACTGCCTGCTTCTTGCTCTTGCGCCTGGGCTCCACGAGGCAACGCTGTCCTCCGGGAGCACTGATACGGTAGAAGCGATGCCTGAGCTGGTGCTTGTCCCCGTGATAGCACACCGAGCAGAGGTCGTAGTTAGTACACTCCCCGCACTTCCAACGGATCCCTGAAACAGATTTATTTTGGATTTAAACAAACGAAAAGCTCTATTTAATACTATTGATAATAATTTTTTATATATGTATAATGGAAATAAAGGCCAAAATTAAGATGGAGTGACAACATGCTCAAAGACACTGCCTTAGAGCTTTGGAACTGGAGAGAGCTATTAGAACTAGGAGAGGCACTAGACCGAGATGAGTGGAGGAAAATCATTGAGGAGGCCAAGATCTACCAAGGGTTGTAGTGCCAAGAGTGATGATGATGATGATAATGGAAATAAACATAATACAGTGTTTTTAAAATTATAATCAATCTAGAAACATTTATTAGAAACACAAAAATAGTTCCGCTAAAAACAAGTTGACTTAGATTTAACATAGAATATCTACAAAGCTGTGATCAGCAGTAGCAAGTGAGGTAGTGAAGATTTAGAAGAAAAGAACTATTGTAAATATTTGGTCCAGTTTCTGTTTTCTCCAGAGTTAATTGTCTCATAGTTGCTAGCTACAAGTTGACCGGGATTTTGAGAAAACCCACATTAAAGAAAGTGGCTTAATCGAGGACTAATGATGAAATATTGATACAAAATTTGAATATCTCTTTGACCTCTTCTACTTTTAAAATAAGTTGAATCTAATTTAAAAGATACATCTTAAAATCTAGAATTTAGAGTTAGCCTTCAAATAAATGTTAAAAGCTGAAATTTTGGTAATTCAAAAACCCTCTTTTATATACATATTATGTAACCTGAATTACAAATTTGTTGGCCAAGGCAGATTGTACAAAATATAATTATTTACATTAGTGATATGGTGAATAGTAAATTCTTTACCGAAGATAGGTTGTTGCCTGCAGGTGTCGCACATGGTGCCGTCGTGCTTCACACCTGTGGGGGCGCTATCCAGCACTCTGAGGTCGTAAGCCCCGCAGCAGCGGTAGTTGGCAGCCGTGCCATTGTCCCACACCACCACCACCTCCTCGGGGGATTCAAAGTTGCGGACCGTGCCCACGTGACCCTCCCCGCCGTCCTTCAATCATCGGTTCATTAATATCACAACTTTGGATAAACTATAGTAATTTAACACTAGGGCAAGATCTGCGCTTAATTGAATTATAAGTCCGAGGGGGACATAAAGATTTAAAAACTTTAAACATTCAATCGTAAATGGCACTTTATTGCCAAGTATAATAGATAGTAGACAAAGGTGATAAAAACATGTTCATTCTAGTATCTTCTTCTTCTAATTTAGATTGCAGATAATCACTGAAAGTTTAATGTTTTCCAACATGTGAATAAATTATTTAGTTCATTTGTTTACCAAATGTGTAGTAGTATTCTTAATTAATAGATATCTGAGAATCCCCGACTATCTTTCTCACGGAAAATATTCATATCATCATTATTTCTAAGCTTCCAAAAGATTAAAACAACTTTTATAGTGTTACTGAAAACTTGTTATTTATTTAAAAACTTTTTTTAACCTAACCTGTTTACCCCATTTCCAATCTGGGCCCCTTATGACCCGAGCCCCAACCCCTTCCATCATGAAGCGGGTGGCTCTGCTGGCCGAAGGTGGCACGGAGGTATTAGCAGTTTCCATCAAGAACACTTGTCAATATTAACCGTAAAATAATAGTCGTTGATTAGTATTTGACAGTCAGTTTGACAGCAAAACACCTTGAAGTCGGTGTTACCATCTAATGTAAACGTAATTCGCTTTTCATATTGAAATATTTATGTTCATGAAACCATTCGAAAAAATAAATTCACAAGTCACTTCTCGTGGATTTATTTTTATTCTTTTTTTCAGATTCAGAGTAACTTGTATTTATATCTTTGGAAGATCTCTCTTTCCTTTCGGAAAATCATGAAGTAGTTCTCTATTAATCAGCTTTGACTACTTTCAACGATTAAATATCACCCAGATTATTGTACGGTACGGTACGATACATATATATTTACAAAATACAGATATATTTATAAAATAAATCCAAACCACATAGTATAAAAAAGCTCGCATCTAATAATGTCACTCCTATGTGATAGAATGTTAATAATGGTTTTTAGCCGAGAGAATCATCCAAATGTGTGTCTTCAATTAAAGGGTGTCAACATTGATAGAGTAAACAGTTTAAGTATTTGGGCAGTATTATTACTGACAATCTGGACCCTGATACGGAGATCAAATGCAGAATAGAGACAGCCTGTGTCTTTTAATAAGATGAAAAGTCTACTCTGTAATGACGACTTAAACTTGAAGCTCAGATAGAGATCGATCAAATGCTATGTATGGTTAGTTCTACTTTACGGTGTTGAAGCATGGACGCTGAAGGTAACTACTCTAAATCGCCTAGAGGCGTTCGAAATATGGATACATCGTAAAATGTTAAGGATATCTTGGACTGACATGACTAGTAATGTTGATGTTTTACGAAGAGCAAATACAAACAGAAAGTTACTCAACATAGTAAAGCTCCGTAAAATTTCATATTTTGGTCATATAATGAGAGACCACAAATCGCTCTTTGAGGGCGGATTGCCTTATTTTAAGAAGAAGAAGAAGAGAGGCGAAAAATACTCCATCCTTCAGCTCATCATAAAGGGGAAGATTGAGGTTCGCAGAGCGGTCGGAAGGAGGCGGCATTCCTGGCTTCGAAACGTCCGAGAGTGGACCGGAATAAGAAGCGTGGAAGAGCTGTTCTGCACTGCCCTGGACAGGGAAACTTTCTCCCAGATGATCGCCGACGTCGGGGGGACCCGACAGGGCACATAAAGAAGAAGAAGTTTTGATAGAATACATCCAACCCAGATAGAACAAAATAAGTACTGTTTTCTGTACATTTAGAGATTTTGTAGAAAAAAATCCAATTTGTAAAACGCCTCATACCTTCATAAATATTTTTTTCTTATAATTACATAAAAAAAAATTAAAAAATATCTCTACAATGAGCCCTATGCAAAATAAATATGCAATAATGAATTAAATATCGATGTGTTAGGTTTTTGTAGATTCAAATTTTTAGAAGCCATTTTCTCAATTCGATGTTTTTTGGGTTGGACTCATTCAGTAGAGCTATTCCCAATGCATAAAACGGGAAATGTGGGAAGGGAAGGGATTCAATTAAAGTATAATATAGTATCTGTAAGTGTACAAACACATATACATTAGCAAGCGTAAACAGATGTAAGCTTGTAAATACATATCGAGGGTAGAAAGTCAAAAGGGAGTTAGTGATTATTTCGAACTTTACAGGAGGACAAAAAAATGTTCTGTCGTTCAGATTTTATCAATGTTTCTTTTATTATTAAACGATTTCTATATTTGTTAATCCAAAACACATATGGAAATTTTTAAATAATAAAATAAATATTAACGAAATCAGATTGACAAAACATTATTTTGCTCTCCTGTAAAGTTTGATATAATCACTAACGCCCTTTTGGCTTTCTACCCTCGATATGTATATACAATCATTCATATTAAACGTATTAATGCACCTTATCAAATCAATGGTATATCGAACATACACGATAATATCAACAATATTTAGATCTGAATTTTCAGATGTCATGGTCAGGATTCTCTTACACACGCAGCTGAATGAACAACAGAAGAAGCCGTACCCAATCGGTACCGTATTTTCATTCCCCCTAAATCCCCACAGATGTCGCTAATTATTTTTAATATCGTTAAACCTCTACAATTGATTTACAGAATTTTGATAGCAACATATTTTTTTTTGTGTGATGAAATTCATCCGAATTACTAGCATTACACTAGGAATTTAATAAAAATTCAAATAATATTTCTGGCGTATCCTAGTGTAATGCTAGTAATTCGGATGAATTTCATTACACAGAAAAAGTATATTGCTATCAAAATTCCGTAAATCAATTAGAGCGGTCTCATTAGTGCCATTAACGATATTAAAAATATTTAGTGACATCTGTGAGGATTTAGGGGGAACGAAAATGTATAGGCCGCATGGAAGGATGTTTACAACACACATGTAAAACGTAGCACGCAATTCAAATATATACAACTTCCAAAAATTAGTAGACATGGTATATTCTATCATAGGTGGAAATGGCGAACGTAACATTGTGTAAAGTGATCACTTAAGCCAACCAACCATACGATAGGTCGTTAGTCCTATATACACCCAAAAGACTTCTATACCTACTTTCCCATAAAAATACAGTTTAGTCTCTGTGAGACATCTATAATATACATTAATCGATAATAATTCAATGCAATGTCTCTTCATTGTTTCACGATAGCGACATTTTGGTGATCTCAGAAACACGATAAACGAAACAACCAGCTGGCGGACGGTGACGAACTAAAAATGGCCGATCCCAGCCGAGCAACGCCATTGTTCTTTCGATGTGTGCTCGAAAAACCGACAACTTCGCCAACCTCCGCCAACTTCCACCAACCTGCGCCAAAACCACATTGAGCCAATGTGTACAGGGCTCTTAATGTTCATGTCTCTTTTCTACTTATATGCTTTTTTCTATGTTTATGTTTTGTTATCCGTTCTATGGTAAACGTGTTAAAAGTAAACCAAACAGCAGCTGTCAAACTTCTGTTGTATTTTGCTTTTGCCTAGTTTGGTCGGTTTCCATATAACAATGGGAAAACATAAAGATAAAAAAAGAAGACGTCGATCCAGGTCGTCCTCCACTAGTAGTGCGGACAGTGAAGAAGAATCGAGGAGAAAGGATTTAAAAGAACGAGACGAATTTTCAAGAAGATTGAAAGAAAAGGATGATTCCAAAACACGCAAAGTTATCGAATCATCGGAGAAGCGTTCGTTTGAAGAAGCGGCAAAGAGACTTAAAGTTGAAGCGGAAGATCGTGATAAAATACTTCCATCACTTCGGATCCAATCTAGGCGAAAATACTTGGAAAAAAGGAAAGATGACAAAGTTGCTGAATTGGAAGCAGATATTGCGGATGATGAATACCTGTTCGTGGATGATGTGTGAGTTTTTTATTTTATTATTTCGTGAGTAAATAATCTCAACAACATTTTTATATACGATTGTTGTACTTGTTTTTTTATAGTACTTACTATAAAAACAAGTAAAAACAATCGTATATGAAGGCATGTTGCCTTCATATACAATTGTTTGTACTTGTTTTTATAGTAAGTACTGTTGATCACTATGGGTGGTAGAGCAAAATATTTTTTTTTTATTTATTTCGTATCATTTTATACATATAAATAAAATTATACGAAATAAATAAATAAATTTTGTTCAACCAAAATGTCTATTAAGAATGCTGACATCAGATGGGTCAAGATTCATATTTTTTCCCACACCCAAAGACTGAAGTAATTTCCAAGTTTTTTGTGAGTTAGAATGACCAACAAACTGACTAAAATATCTCTGCTTTTTTATAACTTTTTTATAAACTCTACATTTCGGTTGCTGTTTGTGCTTTGAGAAAGGATGTAGGGATCGTTTCAAGATTAATTTATTCATGATATGGAATATTGTGGTCTTGAAATAAACTGACTCACAATGAAGAAAATGTCCCTGGAAGTAGAATTAATGAATCACAATATTTAATGGAATCATGAATTACAAATAGAATAACACCAAATATTTCTATAAAATTCAACATTGCAGAAAACGTCACAAACCCATAATGTGACATCATTGAAGAATGAAACATTTTAGAATGTTTGGAACTGAACAAGCTCAGTGAGATTTTCAAATGCTTTGTTTATTTTCAGTTTGACCGCTCGAGAGAAAAGAGATCGTGAACACAAAAAAGAACTCCTCCGTATCGCCAAGGAACATGAAAGAGCTCGTGAACTTGAAAATGTTCAACGGTACCACATGCCACGAGATCTCAAGAAAGGGGAAAAAGGTAACGCTTGTATTTTTTTAAGTAAAAGAAGCAAGAAAAGCTTGTTTTAACATCATTACAAAATATTCATTAAAGAATTGAAATCATTGAATATCTAATGTATAGTTATAATTGTAGTTTTCTAAATATTATTGATCTTAACATTTTAGGTGAATATGTGGAAGTTGATGACAGGGAAAAGCTTCCCCATTCTGAGCAAAGAAAATGGGAACAAGAGCAGATGGCATCGGCCGTGTATAAGTTTGGAGCTAAAGGTGCTGGGGCTGCTAAAGACGAATATGAATTATTATTGGAAGATCAGATTGAGTTTATTCAAGCCCTGCGTATGGATGGGGATAAGAAGGAAAGTGATAAAAAGGATGAGAAGGTTTCCATTACAGAAAAAAAGAAAATGGATATTGCAGAAACAAAAAAATCCCTCCCCGTTTATCCTTTCAGAGACAGCCTCATCCAGGCAGTTAGGGAACACCAAGTGCTTATTGTAGAAGGGGAGACCGGATCAGGAAAAACCACTCAGATTCCCCAATATTTATACGAATCAGGCTTCACCGAAGGTGACAAGTGTATCGGCTGCACCCAACCCCGGCGAGTAGCCGCCATGTCTGTAGCGGCGAGGGTCGCGCAGGAGATGGGGGTCAAACTCGGGAACGAAGTAGGTTACAGCATTAGATTTGAAGATTGTACATCTGAAAGAACTGTTATCAAGTACATGACGGATGGTACATTGCACAGAGAATTTCTCTCTGAACCTGACCTTGCTTCATACAGTGTAATGATCATCGATGAAGCTCACGAAAGAACACTACACACAGATATATTATTTGGCTTAGTCAAAGATATCGCTAGATTTAGACCTGACCTGAAATTATTAATTTCGAGCGCAACTTTGGACGCTCAAAAATTTTCAGAATTTTTTGATGATGCTCCTATATTTAGGATTCCCGGAAGGCGTTTCCCAGTCGACATTTACTACACAAAGGCTCCGGAAGCTGATTATGTAGACGCTTGTGTCGTATCGATTCTTCAAATTCACGCCACACAGCCTCTGGGTGATATTCTAGTCTTTCTCACAGGCCAAGATGAAATTGAAACTTGCAATGAAATGTTACAAGACAGAACAAAACGCCTGGGATCTAAAGTGAAGGAGTTAATCATCTTACCGGTGTATGCCAATCTTCCGAGTGAAATGCAAGCTAAAATTTTTGATCCAACCCCTCCAGGCGCCAGAAAGGTGGTTCTGGCCACAAACATCGCTGAAACATCTCTGACTATCGACAACATCATATACGTAATCGATCCGGGCTTTGCCAAACAAAATAACTTCAATTCCCGCACAGGAATGGAGAGTTTGATAGTGGTTCCTATTTCTAAGGCATCGGCTAACCAGAGAGCGGGTCGGGCAGGCCGAGTAGCCCCGGGGAAATGTTTCAGATTGTACACGGCATGGGCCTACAAGAATGAGCTGGAGGACAACACCATCCCTGAAATACAAAGAATTAATTTGGGTAATGCTGTTCTCACCCTCAAGGCGCTGGGCATCAACGATCTAATAAACTTTGACTTCCTGGACCCTCCACCACACGAGACACTGGTATTGGCTTTGGAGCAGTTGTATGCACTGGGAGCCTTGAATCATCACGGAGAACTCACTAAAGCTGGGAGACGCATGGCTGAGTTTCCCACCAACCCGATGATGGCGAAAATGTTGCTCGCCAGCGAAAAGTAAATTTTTTTAATAATAAATTAACTAATAATGCCATTTCTCCATAGGCGTAGGCAGGAAGGATAGAGTGCACACTCTTCTGTCCTGACACACAATTCTCGCCTCATCCACATTCATACATCTTCACGTGCAAGTTTGACAATTATTGAGGCTCCTAACAGGACCATCTTCCAGTCTGACCATCTGGTTAATTGGTTGTGCCAAGTCTTCCACGGCTACCCTTCTTTCAGGCGCTGTCAACAGTAGTGTTATATATCTTTCTTATCATTCTTTCCTCATTCATTCGCTTAACATGTCCAAACCACCTGAACGACCCTTTTTTAATTCTATTCACTGCTAAGACCTGCTTTACATTCATTCCAAATTTCTTCATTCTCTACTCTTTCGTAATGGATTTGCCACACATACACATACGCCATAAAATTGATACATTTTCTTTTTAGTAGAAACTTTTATCAAATTAGTATGACCTTAAAAAACTTAAGCAGCATTGTGTTTAAATTGGAAATTTACATTTTGTAACTTATTTGTATCCAAATTCCAAAAATAAATTTTTTCGCAACTAACATTGATTCTCAAATACACAAATATGTATGTACATGTTTTATTAATGTTTTCAGATACAAATGCTCTGAAGAAATAGTGACTTTAGCAGCAATATTATCAGTAAACGGGGCAATTTTCTATCGACCCAAAGACAAAATAATTCACGCAGACACAGCCAGGAAGAATTTCAATCACCCCGGAGGCGACCATCTCAGCCTGATGAATGTGTACAACCAGTGGGTAGAGTCGGATTTCTCTATACAATGGTGCTACGAAAACTTCATCCAGTACCGTTCCATGAAGAGGGCGAGAGACGTACGGGAACAGTTGGTTGGCCTCATGGACAGGGTGGAGATAGAAATGGTCTCCAGTCTACAGGAAGACACAAACATTCGCAAGGCCATGACGGCCGGCTACTTCTACCATATCGCTCGACTCTCCAAGGGGGGAAATTATAAAACTGTTAAACACAATCAGGTGAGTGGTTTTTATAAAATTGAAGAATGTTTACATAGCTGCTATCAGGATTAAGTCACCAATTTTTTACATCATGCTCAAACAACATTTGAATTTAAAAATTTCTGGGAAATTATTCCAAATGAAATAGAATTTGCTAGAATATCATGATATGTTAGAAAATAAATACATCTACACTAATATTTTAAGGAGATAAAGTTTATAAGTTTGGATGTAGGAGGTAATCTCTGAACCTACTCATCCAATTCCAAAAATTCTTTCACCAATATTTAGAAGGGACTTTCCGGACATAGGCTGTATATTATCCTGTTTAAGTAAAAGGGCTTTTCGTGGAGACCAGTTTTGCAACATAAGTCGACGAAAAAACGATCGAGCGAATGCGTTTCTTACGAATGCTACCTTGGCGGTAAGAGCTGTATGAATGCTTTCTATAGAAAAGTTGCAGAGCCTAAAAACGCATGTAAAAAGGTCACGCAATGGCATATCTATATGTTAAGTCGGCACATTCACTGCGAAATCATAATTTGGCATTTTTAACGAAAATGTGGATTTTTATTATTCATTTATTTCAGAATGTATATGATAGACTGCAATTTTTTTAGGTCGATATCTTAGATAGAACCTTTGTTCTTATATAAAGTAATAAACTGAACATTATTTACAATAATTAAGAAAATATTAACATTAATCGACAGGCCGCGGCCAAAAAAAGTCATTTTTAGTGTTCTTGGGTTCAAAGTTTTAATTAATAATATGTTTTTTTAATACGTATAAAGTTTACTCAATTATCTAGAATTAAGGTAATTAAAAAATATTCAATATTTAAAAAAGTTATAGGCTTTTAAATTTCAAGAAATTTTCACATTTTTTTATGATTTTCAAACGCATTTTTTTTTCATATAAAGAGATAATTTTAAACAATATATTGTATTTACTCCTGCACTTTGAGACTTCAAGCGTTGTTTAAAAGTTTTTTTATTAAAAACACATTTATTAATATGTAAAAAATAAAAAAAGTGTGAAAAGTAGCTTGTTGGTCTTGTGGTTAGGACTCTCGCCTCGTGATCCAAAGGTTGCGGGTTCGAATCCCACTCCAGACCAGCAAGTTAATCCTGTTTTCATAGCACAAGCGTTTAGCTTAGTTTGAAAATAGTAAGAATATTGATGTGACACGTACCCCGTGTTCACATCTCTATTTTTTTTTTTTAAAAAAAGAATAAAAATGTCAACAAATGACGCTTTCAGATTCCGCGTACTGTCGGTAGAGGCGGAAGTTCTTTCGAGGCCCATTTACTTTTTATAGTGACTGTACATTGACAGAAAAAAACTCACGCGAAAACACGTCTACCTCTTGCCATGGCAGCGGCACACTGATAATATTTCAATACGTATTTTGAAGCATAATCATATTGTGATTTTTTCATTTTTAATAGTAATTAATTATGTAACTTGTTTTTAACAAAAAAAACTAACTTTTAAATAGTGGGTGAGGATTCAAAGTGTAGGATTAAGTTGAGTATAATGGCTGCATAGCAGCTGGCTGCCCAGCGGCCAGTATAGCCATTCGCAAGGCTTGGCTTCTATCTACTAAAGTATATGATAAATAATCTTATTGTTTCAGACTGTACTGATACATCCAAATAGTTCACTGTTTGAAGAGTTGCCAAGATGGGTGCTCTACCATGAGTTGGTGTTCACAACAAAGGAGTTCATGAGGCAAGTGACGGAGATAGAAAGCAAGTGGCTGCTGGAGGTGGCTCCTCATTACTACAAGTCCAAGGAACTGGAAGATTCAACAAACAAGAAAATGCCTAAAGTTATAGGAAGATCAAAACCAACTGAAAACTGATATATAATAAATTATTTTCATAATTCATGCTTTTTATTTTCTCAATCCATTTTACATTTGACGGTAAATGTATTTTTTATTATAGACTCGTGGAGACACAAAATGTTTGGTTATATTTGAGTTTACGAAGGCTTCTTCAATATTCACTCGAATTTACTTTCTCATTTTACCTTTTTCCAACTCTAGTTATTAGAAATACGATCATCAAGAAATAAGTGAAATATTAAAATAAGTCAGTTATAACTTCTTCCAAAGAAAATGAAACATTTAAACAACACAAACACAGTTATTAAAGAAAATAATCGAACTAAAGAGGAATTTATAAACGTGAAAAACAGTTTCAGTGTTCAGGTATGAGGAATTAGCACAAATGCCGCAAACTAAAACTATCTGCGCACATCAAGGCAGCCAACTGAAAAAAGAAACAGGATTCCCCAGTTTTAGGAATTGCGACATAATAAATAACATCCTACACTGGTGAGCGCGATCAAAAAGCCACACGCATTATTGATTTTTTTAAATTTTAAAAAATTTGTATTTTGTGACTTTTTTTTTGAGAATATTCTTTTGCATTAGGGACTCTGGTGTAGTTCAAAATACAGAAACTCTTAAATTCTGACTAGGATTACATACTTAAAAGATATTTTATTTATCAGGAAGTTATTATTATTATTAGTCTTTTAGTGCATGCTCAATAATAAATTTTCTTTCTACAAAAAATATTCTATGGTCATATTGGTTTCCATGACGATCCTTAAGTTGTTTTTATTTTATATTTTATTTTACTTGATCAATAGTTTCCTTCACTTCATATGTTCTTTTATACCGTTTGATCAATATTAAAAAATTTATCAGTTTTAATTCAGGTCATTGTTAACATCATTCCTCTATACGTATTACTCATATAAAGTATTCTTAACTAAAAGTAAAACTATTTTAATTGGATCAGTCACAATGCCCGAAGAAGAGAAAAAGATTGAAGGTTATAATCCGGGAGAGATAGTCCCAATACCCACTCGGCCGTGGCAGCCGCCCGACACTCCTCCATGTTACCTACCACAGAGAGACAGCAAAGTCCCTGCAAAAGATATGGTGATGGGACCTATTGGTAAAATATATTTCATTTTAACTGATGAAAAGCCGGCGACATAACCCTTTTCTATTAGTGATTTTCTCTCAAAATTCTTCCAAGGCTATTATATATAGCAACATTTCTAGGCATATAATCTTGAGTTTTCTTAAAATGTTTGAATATTTCTCCCATTTTTTCTTTACGGACTTTCTTTAAAAAATGTATTACAAAGGTTGTAATTCTTCTTAGAATTTATTACCTTTGCCTTACCTGTATCACCAAGAGGTACCTCTTGGTAATTATAGAGGAAAATATAAGTTAATATATAGCATCAAACCTAAAACAGAACTATACACTAAACATGACAGTCATTATCAAATACTCGGTGATAATTTTTATCAGTCTGATGCAGAAGAACCTTCCGCTCAGTAGAAAAGAATGCAAAAGGCACCCATCCAACGGAGTTTCCCCTCAAATAGTTTTGCATACAAAACTATGTAGGTACATATAAAAAATAATTATATTAATAATAGTATCGGTTGGTTGTAATTGTTATTAGACCTTCACATCTGTCAATATGAAATGCTTTAAAATGGATTTTTTAAAACGATTCACCATCTCTCGAATATTAATATTTCTATTACGGCTATTATTCAATTATGCAAGTTTGGTTCAAACACTATTAAATCTAAGTATATCGCAGTGATGCAGGTAATATTGAATTGTATGCAGTATATCGCAGCAACAGCAAAAATGACAAGTTTCGGCTAGAATATAGGCATGAATAATAGATAGCGGCAAAATGTACTTCTGCCAACAAAAACTAACAGTTCAAATGTCTACATTCTGTGTAAAATCCAAAATGATCATTTTATGTTTTTGACGAGTTCTATCAAAACAATTAAAATTATGGAAAAAATTAAGGTGATTTAAAAATTATATCATTCAGAAAGTACCTATTTTTGGTAATTAAAATTTTTTAATAATGCAAATGTAGAAAGATAATATTTTTTCCATAATCAGGTCCCTGGGCAACGGGCCTGGTGGATTGGACGCCGCTATCTGGAATGACCGGTACTCGACCAGTTGTTGACAAATATTCAATAACGAAATATTCTACTGGTGAATGGCGCCAACATAATGCTGAACTTTTGTCAGGAGAAGCCTTACGTAAAGCTGATAGGTAAGTTTCCAACAATGTTTGTAACAAGCATTGAAGTAAATTGGTCGACCAGTTAAAAAATTTGTCTTGCCCATTTGGTATAAACTAAAAAGTCGATGACACTATAACTTTTTAATCGAATGAATATTGAAGAAGCTTAATTCAAAGATAACTAAGCAGTATTGGTTATGACCATTCAAATGTGCCAAAACAGAAAAAAAAAATTCGCAGGTGGGAACAGAAAATATGCCAATATGTACTCAAGCAATAGAAATGTTGTGATCTTTGCATTGACATTATAAATATTGCATTTTCGAAATGACTTCTTGAAATATATGCACAAATACGTACGTTTTTCACAAAATCAACTTTTTTTCGTGAGCATATATTTTTGGCAAATTTCGCAGTGGCATCGTGATTTTTTTCTGGTACCTAGAATTTCAAATTAGCAGAGTTAAATGTAATATTCCGCATTATTCAAAATGTTATTTTTGAGTCTCTTGAATTTCATATTAATGAGGTTCTACTGCATCTATGAAAACTCTTATAGACGGTGCCATCGTCTTAGGGTAAATATTTATTTAACTCTTATTACATATATCTATATTTATTTAGGCTGGAAATGGATGCCAAAAACGCACTAACTCAAGCATATTCAGTAACAGATGCAGATTACAATGACAATACTGGACGCTTGAAAGAAAGAGCGCAAGAAGTGTACAGATGGAAAGCTGATGTTGAGTTTGCTTGTAAGGCCATGTCTGACGAAATAGTTATTCTTGAAGAAATACGTCAAAGACTCAAGTCAGCATCTTCTGTGCTCTTACTTCCTGAAGCTATAGGTAATTATGCTTTCTACTAATAAAACAACTCTCGAAAATTGTTGTCCTAATGAAGATTAACTATTCTATTACTACATAATAAGTATTCTATTACTAGAATATGGATAACGCCTGCTATTACTAGATGATGTCCGTGTTCCGAGATTTTTAATTTTTAATGTTTCTCACTTCTTTGCAGCCAGGGAGTGTTTAGACTTACGGTCTAACAGATTAGAGCCAGATCTGGTCCGTGACGCAGCTGAAGAAGAAATAATCAAAGAGATGTCTCTCATCGGAGCAATTCGTCGCTTATATACACAAACATTGGTTGAAACTGATCAACAAATGGCAAATAATAAATCAGCCAAGTCAAGGATAGAATTTGACTGGAGTGATAAAACAGTTGCTTATGATACAGATTCTTTAAATATTGGGTTGAATACTAAAACTAGCACAATCTTGTTGAAACCAGGTGCTGTTCGGCTCTCAGATGGGTAACCATGTTAATACTACAGTCAAACTCGATTATAACGAGCTCGGATATAAGGCGATCCCGGCTATAATGAGAAAAACTGTGAATTCATTTTGATTTGCGCATATTCCCATACAATCGGTCTCGGCTATAAGGAGCGCGATTCCCGGATATACGGAGCAAATTTTAAAAAACTCTGCAAATATATTTGCTTGGGTTACAGAAAAAAAGACAAATACGTACTCATAACAATGAACTTTTTCACTTTGCTTTCAAAGCGGCTCGCACTTAATTAGGGTTCATTTTATGATGTACACAAACTTGTGTCCCACGTGCGCAGGCAAACAATAGTTTACGGAAGGTCGAGAACACTGGTCATATAACTCCGATTATTGGGGGTTTCCAAGATGTTAATGGTGACAGTTTATTTTATGCAGTTTACTATATTAGCATTTAAAAGCCTAATCAGTTAAGCGCGAATTGTTCTATCGAAAACATGTTCACTAACAAACGAAAGTGTCTCTAGGTTCGCGAAAAAGTCAAAATTATCGGCCTCAAAAAGTCTCTAAAAAGTTTTCACAATCGTCTTCTACAGTTTCATCGCTCTGGAAAAATAAGGATGTTTATATAGCTGCTCTTGAAAATAACATCACACAATCAAAAAAAATTGTGAAAAAAGTGAATCCCGGATATAAGGAGTCCCGGCTATAAGGAGCAAATTTAGTTGGTCCCGTCGCGTTCGTTATAACCGAGTTCGACTGTATTTACAAATTCATATTTCACTATTTTCTTAGTAAAACTATAATATTTTCATAATACACAGTACACGATGCCACCAATTAAATTCAATCTGAATCATATGAACTATTTCTTCTACATTGTGCTTATAACTTTTAATATTTCTATATGTATGTATAAACATAAGATTTTATTTTTTTACAGACAATCATCTCTGGGATACTGGGAACATTTTTGCAAAGAAAATTTAGAACAAGTTGAAGCGATGCGGCAACAATCTATCGACAGACGTTCATCGATAGATGCCATGCTCATCAACACAGCACGTGACTTGCGTACTCAAGCTGACAGAGTTGATCAAAATTTGGCAGAAAAATCTTCTTGCACAGACGAGCTCCGCATACGACTTGAAGATGAATTGAAAAAGGTTATACTTGTAATTACAAAAATTTTTAACCTAAAGAAATCTACTATGAACTATTTTATAGAATTAAAAAAAAAAAGAAAAGAAATTCTCCTGCAAAAGTTAATCTTCATTTGAATATATAAAATAATGTTGAGGACAATATATTAAAAGACTGAAAAGCATCTCTCCAGTTGAAATCCATTATACTTGCCTTACATTATACTTTACAGTTTAAGACCTTTCATAATAGAGTTGAGTTGGTGTAATTCCCGAGTTTGCGAATAGTAGGTATACCTTTTCCTTCGCAACTTTAGCAAGGATGAACTTAAGTCTTGTGTGTAGTTTTCTGGAATATTCTGCCGTGTATATCTGACCTCTCTAGCCGTTGTTTCGGATCCCATTGCAGGGTCCATCATCAGGGCAGAGTAAGTGTTGAAGTTGAGGTTAAGTATAAACTTGCAATACTGTACCAAAACGCCGATCACAGAGGTCAGATATACACGGCACAATATCCCAGAAAATTACACACAGAAAATTCTGAACGGCTGTGAAAACCCAAGAACATTTTGAATTCTACAATCATCACAATTTTTTTCCATTTGTGTAGCGTAGGCCAGGCGATAGGATAAAAATATACATGTTTAAGTATAATGTAATCATTAATTCATTTATTAAATGTATTAAAGGAAACACATTATTTTTGTGAAATTGCAATTTCAGAACAAAGTTCTGTGAATTATTAATATATTTATTTATAATCACCTCTTTATTATTAATTATTTTTAGACTCTCCAGAAGCTGGCTGACATTGAATTGTTATGCAACAATCTCAAAACAGCTTTGCGACAGTTGGAGCTTTCAATGAAAGTTGCCCAAACTAGATTAGATAACAGGGGATTCACGGGACGGCCTAACGTAGAGCAATGCAGGGACACTCCGCATTTGGGGTATGCTATAAAATAATATGTATACTGAGTGTAACAGAGCTAATCCACAATACTTCACAGGCAGATTCCTGCCTAAATCACGAGTCGAAAATGTTCAAGCAACAATGTCCTAATATCAATAATTATGGAGGTAAGCAACTTAAAAGTTTGCATTTTTTCAATACTTCTCACTTGTCAATGTTGGCCTATTAAAGTGACTTATATTGAATATAAAATGTCCATTTGCTTTGATAAAATTATTAAAACCTTGTAGAAATCAAAATCAGAATTTTTTTGCAAAGTTTTAATTATTTTATTTGACTTGAATGCAAGTAAATGAACATTAAATTTTTGATACATATAAGTTACAGTTATGATGGTCAGAAATAATGAAAAAAAAATGCAAACTTTGAAGTTGCCTATCTCCATTACATTTTCGATATTACCGCATTGATGTTTTAACTAGGTAGGAATCTACCTGTTAAGACTATCTCTGTATAATAAAAAAAATTGAAAATACATTTAATGTAATTCTTGGAATATATATCTATATTTCTAAAAAAATTTTTGAATCAAATAGAAAGATATACAGAAAAAATTATCTATTAAAAACATATGTCGGTATACGAATTCTATCTTTTCTTTTCTGGGGAATAGCAAATTTATACATTAGATCTATCAAAGATATTTCAAGACATATGTATCTTTGAATTTCATATCATTCTTCAAACACATACCAAATTAAATGAATTGATTTTCTTTCATCAAGTGAACTTAAATTCCAGCCAGAATCTTCAAAAGTGTTGAATAAATTATTGTATCTGACATTGCAGATTGCTGGAAGAAGTCAATACATTAGGTAAAAGCATCGCGACTCTGAAAGATAAACTGGATAATGCTAATATAGTCCGTAGTAATCTTCTTCAAACCCGAGGAAGGTTGGAGAGAGAATTGATTATCAAAAAGAAGTCACTTTATATAGATCGGGATCGGTGCGGAAGTGTGAGGTCGTTCTACCCATCTGCGGCAAAACTCTCAGGACACGAGTAATTAAAAAATATTTAATACAAATGTCCCACTTGTCAAATGTTTATATTTAATCACTGCCACCGCAAATAATTGTTGTAAATTAACTTTAGACCAGGAGCTTAACTGCACAATTGTTTTGTCTTAAAAGAGGACCATATAAGATATTATAAAATAGTGCACTTATAATTTCAAGAAAACTTATTAAATTTGTGGTTACATGAATAAATCTTTCCATCTGAAATTAAATTTATATTTGTATTAATTATTAAATTTATATCAATTGTATAAATGCATCCATACAAGATCATTTTTCATGTTATATTATTTTTGACGATACACGTCGTCGTAGAGCCGTTAAAGAACACATTACACATAAACAGTGAATTCATAGAAAAAATAAAGTAAACAGAAAGAAAATGTTGGAAACAGAGAGGAGCAGATGCAAAAGTTGCTGAAAATTACAGGACCTGAAGCATAGGGATCGATGGTGAGAGCCACAGCAAGAAGGTAGTGGCCCAACTACAAAATTACTACTTTGATTCTTAAAAATGATTATAATAAAAGAAGCCTATCCAAATTATCCTTCAGTAATGATAAATTCATGGGAAATAAATTATGAGCGCAATAAAACCAAAAATATTTTTAGTCAATTTTCTTCACTGTAATAACTCTATATTTTATTGTATAACGTATTCAATTACAATGCATGTTGTCAATATATTAACAAAATATATTTAAAGCTCTTATTCATTCATGAAATACATAATAGGTTTAGATTAAAGACATTTAAACACAGTTAATCCACATATTCCATTGGATGACTGGCACTTCTTAAAGATTCTTTGATATAAATAATAATCAAACGAATTTAATCATTTCTTTTTAACAATATTGTTAATAAATTAGAAATTACAATGATAGAAGCTCAGCAACCTCTGCTGGCGTTCTACGAACAATGGACTCTGGGTTCTCGTATTTATTAATGGGATCGTGTGCTGCTGTATAAAGATTCTTGTATATTGCAAGTATGACTTCAAAAGACCTCTTCTGCACCGTAGCTTTATTTGTACTACTCATCAAGAGACTTATTTGAGGCAATAAAAATACTTCAGGCATTGCAATAAAACTATCAAACTTATTCATGAATGATTTTAATGTCATTGGCTCCATCCCCGGGATAGTAGACAGCGGAGCATGTTCTTGTTCCTGCAGGATTGTGTATATCGGACCCAGGTTCAGATTAGCCACTAAGGAGCTTGCTTGTTCCGACGTCAAGGTATCCATTTGAGCATCAGACTGGGCTTGTAATCGCTCATTATAATCATTTGTAAATTGGCAAAGTGACACCGTGCATTGAATTTGGTAAATACAGTTCAATAAATACACAGCCATATCGGTTGTAGACAAATGACAGGCCGTTTCATTGATGGCCCTGAGGAGAGGATCTATCACGAGGGAGACCGCCTTCAGCAAATCACACCTTTCTTTCTGTTCAGAGACAGATGTAATGGACAATATTTCTCTCAAGAAACTCAGCAGATCTGTAACCACCGTAGATGGCATCAAATCGGAAGGAGGAGCTTTTACCCCGTGGGATAAATCTAATTTGACTTTCTTCTCAACGGCCCCTAAAAAGATGTGCTCACTCTGTTGCTGCAACTCGCTCAAAGTCATCAGTAATAAGCCTCCGTGAATTTCTTCCGACAATATGTTACTGTAGTATCTGATAAGATTAGTAACAATACAAAGCAAGACAGCTTGCTTTTCCGGCGTAAGAATCAACTCCATTCTTACTTTTAGAGGATGACAAAGACCCTCTGTGATTTCCACCAAAGCAGAATAGACTTCCTCTTTTAAACTGATTTTATCACAATGCTTGAACAAGGCAGTCAGAGACTCCTTTTCAACAGGCAGAGACTGGTGCACCCAGGCCAGGATATCCCCGATGTATCGTTTTGGATCGTGAGCGTAGTATTCAATGGGTTTTCCCGCACCACTTCCACCTTTTGTCAGAGCGTCGATGAATGACCGTACCAAGTTTGATTTTCTAGCGGTGCAATACTCGTCAACCACATACTTGAAGAGTACCGGTCGCGTTTGTAATTTGCACATGGCTCTCGGTATCAAGGAGTTGTGATCTGTCGAATCAAAGTTGCGGCAACCGTGTTGACTCCACCGATAGAGACGTTCTATGGCAGCTTCTTGATGAAGGCTAATTTTCTCCATTATATCTAATGCTGCAGTTTCAAAACCGGAATGAATAAGAGACTTGCAAGCATTATGTAAATTATCCACCTTTTCTAAAACAGAGAAAAAATCTTCCGTAATAGGTGTGTCTCTGGTGACGCCATGTAAGGTCGCATTCTCAGCTGCCGTCAACTGAAAATGAGATATAAAAGCATTCGCTATGTACAATTGCTTTTCAACTTTTTTCTTTTCGTCCTGGAGTGAAGTTGTCTGTATTATCAAGTGATGTGTTTTATCTTTAGATTCCTGGAGTCTGGAAGCCATGTTATCTATGGCAGAATTCATCTTTAGAACATCTTCGTAAATTGTATCCAAGTGCTCCTTAACGTTACCAAACGCCTTCACGAAATTTTCGTACGTCTCCAAGTTTCTTTTTTCTATTTGATTTTGCAAATTACGCCTTGCCAACGACGAATTAACTGTACAGAAGGTCGATAAAGCTCGTAAAGCATCGATTGTTTCTTTTTCAGTATCGTGGCGGGTCTCTAATATTTTACTGATTCGCTTTTTGATACTTTCAGAGTTTTCTTCAATATCTATTCCCATGATGTTACTGTGAATATGTGGTTATATTAATTTTAGATATTTGTTATGTATGACTTTGGGACGGGTTTAAATCGAACTCAAAAGGAAGAACCGCTCGACAGCAACAGCAACACTTCGTAGCACTTTGACAGTATGACCATAGAAAAGAGACAATATAATCTGACATTTAAGATCACGGAAAAGAGATTTAAACTATAGAAAAGAAAAGTATAAACTCAAAACTGACAATGTGTTTCTGTGGATGACTACATAGACATAAACAAAAGTGATGACAGCTTCTGGGTACGTTTAGTCAGACGTTCAACGTTACTAACATCGAAGGCTTCATTGCAGGTTATCAGGAGTAGGTACCTTGATATTTGAGAAGGTTTCAAGTTCATGGAATGAAAGAGTGTTTTGATGAGATAGTTGTTCCGCGCAAATTTCGGGGCCAGCGATAAAAGAGGATTGTACATAGGGTGAATACACGGCCGGTACCTGGGTGCGGTTTTATACACAATTAAATAATAGAAATATTCTAGACTCAAACCATAAAAATATGGTTGGGCTCCGGTACGTTAGCCCAATGAGTGACAAAAGGTTACACCACGAAGAGAAAGGAATTTAATTAAAAAAACTTGTTTTCGACTATGAAGTAGCCGTGAAACTGAACAGGCAGCGAGACGAACATTAAGAAGAGTAACGACGCGAGATAAAAATCAAAAATACACACTGCCCTGTCCAGTTTTCGTTAACTTACCAGAGCCGAGGCGAAATTAGATAACGCGCCATCCCGGATATAGAATGAAGGTCCGTTGTTTCGAAACCCAGTAGCAGTTAAAATATTTTTTCGTTAATTTGATTTTTCTTATATGTCTTTTCTAATTGATTAATAACAATTTATTTAAAATTCACAGAACTTCGTTCTGAAATTGCAACTTCGCAATAATATTGTGTTTTCTTTATATCATATACATTTATTAATATGTACAGTACCAACCTCTTGGAAAATGGGTTGGTACCATCTGACGACCAACTCTATCACCGCACACGCTCATTAGTCAAATGAAATAGCGCGTGCTTCCCCGGCGTCTAGCTTCCTGTTACGCATTTCCGTCCATTTTCTCGAAATCACTCCCACAGATTGCAGGAAAGCGAGAGGAAAGATGTTATACATCAAAAACATTGAAAACAGTAAACTACAAATGAAGAACAATTTTACAATATCGAGGTTTACAAAAATACAGTTAGAAACAGGGTAATGCAGTTAAATTCAATACAACAAAAAATGGACGAAATAGTTCTCATCAACCAAATGGACTCCTGCGTCCTCTAATAAGTCAATAATTGCGCGGCCGCCTTCAGCGTCCACAAAGTTCTATTTATGTAATTTATTTTATTTCCAAAAAAACTCATTTTTAAATAAACTTAGTTCTAACATAAAATATATCAACTTAAACCTACAAGGCATTTATTGTATTATGAGGATTCTGCACCCACCATAAAGACGATCACCAGGTGGCACGAGGATGGCCGGGTTATCGCCCCAGCAACGCTGTAAGCGGAACACACACATACAAATAAGAAACGGATGGCTCGACACGAGCATACCACTAGCGAAAAGCACGATGTAGACAAAATGCTGAAGTCACCTCGCCAGGTGCAAGCCCGGTGGGCAGTGTCAGCGGGAAGCGGCGAAGGTGACGAATTCTCCATTCATAAGCGTGCCAGGTCATACACCCCCAGACGAGCAAATATCCTTTGTTCTCAGACGATATAAAAAGGCCGAGACAGGTACCTCGCCACCGCTTTCGCTCCATAGACTCCGAGAAGATTCGCTGAAAGCTCTGCGCAGTTGTACCTCGATTCATACACTCATTTTTGTACTCGCGTTTCTGTAATTAATTGTAAATTGTCATTTTATAAAATAAAAGCTGTAAAACATCTGAAGAGTTTTTAGCCGAGATTTCTTGATTTTGGAGGATCGCGTCAAGCACGGGTGGGGCACCTATTACACACACTATGCACCTAAGCAATTCTCCAATGCTCATCTCTATAACATCATATCCATCTCAACATCCCCCAAAGTGTATTAAAAGAATGTTTGAAATGCACACATATATTTTTACGTAGCTGGAGCTCCTCGGCGTGTCACGCTGTTTCTCAAAAATGAAAACCTGGGATTCCAACCGCCAGTCATCGTCGCAACATCGCTTCGGCGTTGCTGGCTTCATTGGTCAATGAAGCCGTACGGCCACGATCTCATCAAAGGCCCCTTTCAGCGTCATATACTAGCTCTTGTTCTGTAGTTTATCAAGAGTAATTTTCGGGGAGCTGCCGAACCAAATCCCATGCATAACAGTCCCACGTGGAGTAATTTTTTTATTTTTCCAAAAAATTCTTTAAATGATCCCATTTACAAAATAGAAAGAATTTTATCGATGTCTTGAAATGCGGTCGACTTACAGAAGTTCAAAGTTGCGTGTTTTAAAAACGGTCGGTTTTTACCTTTTTAACGTGTAATCATCACATGATCTGAGACGAAATGTTGGTACTCGACCGTACAGCGGGCGAGTATTATTGAGTAGGATTTTAATGTTTTAACATCGTGATTATCGTTAAAATTTCAAAGATGTCGTATGTAGAAAACAGCTACAAATATTATGTAGTATCAATTTGCAAATCAATGCCAAGCAAGATTTTTATTTGTATATCAAATAAACCCAGTATTAGAAAAAAAGTGGTGTAATATAATGAAAAGAAAGGATTGTTTGAAAAATCGGTGAATTTTTGCAGTGAGGATCATTACAGATTAATTATAGGTTCGTCTAATTATTTACTTTATTTATTTATATACACTTTATTGTGCATTGATAGGTACTTGCGTTTTATATTAACGTAATACACGACCATATATAACATAATATTTTGGTACAAGGAACATCGATATATGATATAAAATATTACAAAAATAATAAAATAGTAAATGTTGTTATAGCAATGCTGTTAAAATTATTAAAAGGATACATTTTACCCTTGGCGTCGTTTATGGGTATATAACTTTTTCAAGGGTACTCTTCTTCTTCCTTTTTTCCTGGCGTTTCACCCTTATGGAGTTTTCTTGCCAAAGGGTACTCGTTTCGTATAGGTAGTTGTCAAATTTCCCATAAAAAACATCTTTTACCCGACTCGTGTATCTTCTTTAATTGTTGATAAATTAGAATCATCATGTAAGTCTTTTTTTTGCGTGATTCCCTAGACAGAATTTTTCCGCGTCTCTTGAACGTGCAATATTTTAAAATCATAAACAAACATTAATTTAAATTATAAAAAAATGTCTTTCCACTTTATGTTAATTAACTGGCAGGAATTAATATCAGGTGTTTTTTTTCTTTACTGTGGATCCTAGAACTCACCCACATATTAAATATTATACACTAGCTATGTTAATTCATTCCATGCCATTCTTTCCTCCATAATATATAACCGCATCTTTTTCACCCCAATAAACTAATACGTTTAGCGAGAACCGACAATTGTTTAAAAAAATTAACGGTAAGCTTGAGATTGGTAGAAAGAGAAAAAACTAAAGCCCGAGTCTACGATATTCGATAGGACAACTTCACTATGTTTAATACATAAAACCATAAATACCTGCAACTATTCATACTGAAAAATTAGGCAAACAGAATGTTTTAAATTACATTTATTCCGTTTTAACCGCTAATGGGGAGATTCAAAACATTCATCTAACGAAAGGAAAAAAGTGAAAATCGTCAAACGTAGGTAAGTACCTACTTTAAAAATATTTTTTAATTGTAAAGATTATTTTCGCACGATTATTCGCATGATAGTCAACTTCAATATATTTTCTATATTCTAGCCGTTCTTCTGTTAAAATGCTCCGCGAAAATCAGACGTAAATAAAAACAGAAAAACACTGCTTCGTATAGTCCGTCTAACTTATCTGAAGAATGGCCAAATTTGGAACTAACGACGCCATATTGGATTATCTACAGCTGACAGACCTTTCACAGACTTTGTTTACAGAGGGGTTCACGACTGTTTCGATAGTTTTTAAAGAAAAATTTAGATTGTCACCATGCCAAAAACCATTAAAAGCAGTGTTCGGGAAATAATCTTGAAAATGCACACGTTTTTTGAAGAGGAACAACGTCTAAAAGCCCCAATTATACCGTTTGATTTTGTTCATAGACTTATTGCCGCCACTTCAGGTTAGTGCTGCCATGCAGTTATAATGATTTTCCCATACTTAGTTTTTTATTTTACTATTATACAATTTCTTCAGGTATTTCTGAATCGGCAATTTACAAAATAGTTAAAGAAGGTAAAGTGGTCGTGGAAATAGGCATTAAAATATCTACACCCGGAAAAAAAAGAACAAGGATAAGTGGAAAAATTGATTTAGAAGCCGTAAGATGAGAAAAGTTTTAGAACATATTTTATTCGATAATTTTTTACATAGAATTTTTATTATTCATATTTTTTATTACATAATTAATTAACGAGTTCATTTGTAAAAACATCTTTTTTATTTATGCACATTAAAGACTGGTTGCATCAACTTACTTTATAGCAATAGTTCATTTAAAGCATAGATTTTTTCGAGAGCGAGTCGTTTGATCGGTGGAAAATGCAAAATATCTATGCTTTGAACGAAAGATTACTATAAACCAAGTTGATACAACGGCCCTAAACCGATTGATATCCTTAGGTGTTACTGAGTTAAACATGGTGGTCATGATCATTAGGTATGAGACACCGAATAAAACCGGCGCCACACTGCGCGGATCTTCCGCCGCGTCTCTTCTGTCGTGGAACATCGCTACATTTCTTTCCATACAATATGCGCTTATTAAACACACTACGCGGATGATCGGTCGATCTATTTGCTTTGCCGATTTGGCGCAACGGAAAAGACGCGGCGGAAGATCTGCGTAATGTGGCGCCGGCCTAAAAGAATTATTATTGTTTGGTTTTTTTCCCAAAAATTGTATTTTTCTTTGATTTTGAAAAAACGCCATTTTGTGACGTTGTGTATTTTACGAATGTATATTTTGATAAATTTATTTGTACGTTAGTTTACATTTTTTGTTTTTTGTCGTGTCGTATACTGCTTAATAACTAATTTAAGAAAAAACGAATTTGCAAAAAATTCCCTACAAATGAGATAATTTTTAGACTATCGGCAGTACCACAACGATTGGGACGCCCTCCTTTATTCTCCAGATAAGTTGGACGGACTATACAGCTTCATCTGTCAATTGATAACTTGTCATTGGTCGCGTTATTATTATCGCTATATTTTTATGGATGACCTGAATAAGCTTGAAATCGGAAATCCATAAAATATCTAATTTCCATTAAAAATGGGTTGCAACTTTTTAAATATTTATCGATCTGCGAGCCATCAATATCTTCCAGGTGAGCAATACATTTTTGGTTAAGTTACCAGGGTCACTTTATATCGTCGCTGTATATATAATTAATCCTATGTGGCGTTTAAGTACATAGTTCTGAGATAAACGAATAACACTGTTTTAAAAAATAATTGCACATACTAGATTTATAAATAATTACTAGGCAGACTTTCCAGTTGAAGGGCAATGTTTTTTTTAGTATATCTCCATTATTTATATGGAAAATTGACAAATTGATTCGTTCATCTCAGAATGTACTAAACGGCACATAGGATTTATTATATATACAGTGACAATATATTTTAATAAAAATCTGTATCAACTTTTACTGTTGTGGTATGATACTCATCATTTTGCTTTACATTAATTTACATTTGCAAAATCCAGCAAATTATTTCATTCTTTGGAAATACAATTTGAAAAAAGAATAATTTCTAACATCATCCTTATTTTTTCCACAATTTATGTTGATATTGAAACGGTAATATTATTCAGTGTTGCTCCACAGGCTAACTAAAAATCCCCCAAATGCCAAAAGTTTTGACTCTTTGTTGAGCCCTGGTTACTTATATTGTATGCGAGGGAGGGCGTCCCTGTCGCGTAAGTTACAGGGTGTAAATTTATTACACAATACATAATTTACAAAATGTCCAGTAACTGGAGTCAGAGCCTTTAATAGAAATTTGGTCGGGCAACACTAAAGAAATGAAATAGTAATGGCGGCCGCTCTGTCAATCTGTCGAACGGTTATATCAGTCCAATATTAGCTTTTTCAGTTTCGCAAAACTTTAATACTTCATTGGCAATTGTTCTTGCACCATCCCGGACTATTTTGGATGTTTTGGACATTATAATTCAGTGTATATTGGTAATAAAGATATCACAGCTCCCGAGCAAATACGAAATTGAACTGAATGACAGGGCGAGGGGTTACCGCCGGGTGCGGGCGTGGCGGGTTTTAGTTCCGAATTTGCCGCACGCCAATTTACGTTGGGCAAGCAATACCTATAAAATAGCGACATTGTCAACAATTTTACTTAATTCATTATAATTCCCTTTAATTCCAATACCTCTATAGTTTGAAATTCATTATATTTTGCTAACTGTCAATATAATTTCAGTCATGACCCGATATTTATCATCACAGACTGAAAAACCGATGAGTCCTAAAATGAAGGAGTTTAAAAAAAAACTTAGGGAAAAGACTCCAATAGGAAAATTAGATGAACAGCCTTTTGAACATCCGGCTCAGGAGAAGGAACCGTTGCTGCCATGGCCGAATAACACCAACCCACATACAGGGGAAGTTAACGGTCCCAAGGGACCCGAGCCAACACGCTACGGTGACTGGGAACGAAAGGGAAGAGTCTCTGACTTTTAGTCTGAAATATTATTCAAATATCAACAGTCAAATATGATTTGAATATGTATGTAGACCCAATAAAAATGAATTATGTTATATGAATATAGATTCTATAATAATTATTATTGCTCTTGTTAGAAAGTAATATATTTATCAGTTGTGCTAATAGACTGAATTGTATGGAAAATGTGAATCATTCATTAGATAAGTGTAACAAACAATGATAACCTAAGATGTCTCGCATTTTATTTACAATTTTTTTTTATCTAAGTAATCTCAATGCTCTTTGTACAGTATATGTATACATTATAATAATACTATAGATAAGTAGGTACAAATGAAAAAATAAATTTGTTAGATGTTATTTTTAATTGTGTTTTCAATTCTGTTCACCATATGTTGACAATTCGCTTCCACCTATTCGGCATCGAATCATATTGATGCAGGTATCGAAAACCTTCACAGCCAACTCATCATCTTTAGCTGTGTTGCTCATGTCGCATGGGTAGCAGTTGTTGAAGTACAAGCCAGTTGTTTCCTCCAATTCCAGTGCACTGGCACAGTATACTGATGTGCTCGCAGCTTGTTGCTAAAATGAAATGCCATAAAATGTATTAGCTTGCTTCTAAATAAAGAAATATCTGCAGATTACTTTCAATTAACTTGTGCTTGTTGTAAAGGTCTAGGACGCCTTGGCTGTATTGAAAAAGGAGAACCTGACTGCACCATTCCAAGAGCAAAAAGGCCTACGTTGTTTACTTCACACAATAAGACTTCAATTAATTAAAACTTTTTCAGTGCTTACTGCACCATCTTCAGTAATAAACTAACTAAATTAAGACTAATGACTACGTGGGAGTGGAGTGATGGGGAGGGGTAGGTTTTCGGGGCGGGGCCAATATGGACAAGAGGGGGGATGTAATATAGGGTGTAATTTCGAAACATATGTATATTGTTTCCAGATCCCTTCAACATAAAAAGTGGAGACAATGATAGGTAGGAAAAGCTTTTCTGTGTATACATAACGCAACTGATTGCTGCATCCGAAATGTATAAATGGCTGAGTTTATTCACCATGTGGAATTGGATAAAAATTGAGTCTCATAACTAGCAGAAGGAACACAAAACAAAATTATTATTATAGACTTTCGACAAACTGCCACAAACAAGTTTTCTAAATGATTTTTTTTCTTCCTCTAAATGTAACAACCTGATTGTCTTCTAAATTAATTTTGAGACAGCAGACCAGTTAAAATATTCAGGAGCTCTATTTCTAAAATACCAGTGAAATCTAAAGAATTTGCGTGGCAAGAATAAATATGACACAGTAGAACCTCGTTATTTCGAAATTCGAGGGACCTAAAAAAACATTTCGAATTATGCGTAACCCCGTTAATTAAAAATTCAAGTTATCCAATAAAAATAAAAAATGGCGATGCAATTTCGAAATTTACCAAAAATCGAAAAATTCATAAAAAAGCCATTAATTTCATAAAAATTGTATTTTTGCACATTTCAAGAAAACATTTCCAAAATGCAATATTTATTACACTAATACAAAGATCGCAATATTACTTACTATACTTGTTCTCATTCACTCTCTGCTGCGAAAATCGATATACCTATCTCTTCCAATTTTAAAAAATTTTGAATTGTATAAAGTAAAGTATTCTGCGCAAGGGGCTAAAAATTATTATAAATTACCAGGATTTTTGAATTAGGTATCTGGTTTAATCTACAATCAAATTAACATTTTGAATTATCGCGAATTTTCAATTATCGGGGTTTTACTGTATTTTATTTAGTGATTCCCTTATGGATATAAGTTTTATTTTAGCATATTTATGCTATACAACACAGTACAAGTATTTACAAATGAAAATATCATTGAAATTTGAAAACATAAATTTTTCTTGAAGTTATAACTCTTGCACATAAATGTTCACTCTTGCTTATATTACATATCAAATTTAAAGAAATGTATTTTTAGACAAACTGTATACCAAATAATATAATCTATATGTACAATGTAAACTTACCAAGGATTTTGTGAAAGGTCGAACAATAGTGAAAATCAATCTATAAAGCCACCAATTACGACTTAGTTTCGAGGAGACCATGTTTCCTGGGTGCAGGGCATTCACATAAATATGTTTAGCTGTCCATTTCCCTGCGAGTACTCTTGCACATAAAACATTGCATAATTTGGAATTATTATAGGCCATCATATTTCCATATTTTTCTGGTCCAGGGGATAACGTTTCTGCAGATAAGCTGTCATTGGGCACAGAGAAGTTTGCAAATCTGCAATATAATAAATTATCCCTATTAATTAATTGCCAGCACTCATAATCGCCAGCACAACTATCAAAATAACCGCTTTTCTTTTAAGTACACCAAATCTCTATGAAAGACACCAATTTCCCTCCTACCTATTGATACCCAAATGATTAAAATAAAAATTCAATTACATTTTCCCTTTTAGGGCTGGACATTCACTGCAAATGCATATTTTGGCATTTTTTACGAAAATGACAGTTTTTTATTATTCATTTATATCAGAATAAATATGTTAGATTTAAATTTTTTTAGGACGATAACTTAGAACCTTTATTCTTATATAAAAGTAATAAACTGAACATTACTTACAATAATTAAGAAAATATAAGCATTAATCGACAGGATGCGGCCAAAAAATTAGTTTTCAGTTCAAAACCAATACGTTCTGAATATTTATATGTTTTCTTATGAGTTTAAAACTAGCTTTATGACGATTAAACTGTACTAAAATAATTAAGAAATGTTAAATATTAACAAAGCTATAAATCTTAAAATTTGCAACAAATTTTTACGTTTTTTTGGAAATTTCAAAATGCTTTTTATTCATATAAAGAGATGATTTAAAACAATATATTGTATTTACTCCCTTCACCCACTATTTAAAAGTTAGTATTTTTATTAAAAACGTGTTAATTATTATTTAAAAATAAAAATTCCAATGTATGAAATGTGCCAATAAATGACATTGTTATAAATCAGAATGTTGTTGGCAGCATATTCCTTTTCACTTATTTCTCTATGAAACGTACTTTTATGCCAAATTTGACATTAATAAGAAGTATTATTATATTATACTATCGAAAGCAATCGATTCATTAAATGTAATAAGGTTTTTTAACTAGTTTATGAATTTACTTTTTTGCCTACATTTGTATGTTTAAACAGAGGTCAGTTCTTACGTCACTATCGATTTTGTGACCTTGTTTTTTTTTTATAATATGTATATATTGTTGGAGAAATAAAATACACTTTTTTTTAATTCTAGACTTGTAACATTCAGCATTTGGACAAAAAATACACAAGCTCGTGCTCGGGTGTTTCTGTATATTTTAGTGTCGGCACTTCGTATGGTTGTCTCTTTTTCTCACAGTCTTCTTGTCTTGCAACGAATACGTAAATAAATGCGCTAATGCAATTTTTATCTGACATTAGGTTTGTTGACGTCTCATTCTCTTCTTGAAAGAGCACACTCAAATGACATCGTACATTGACAATTGACAATTGGAAAATGGACGTCTAGCCTTAAGAAGCACAGCAATATTACTCGGTACATGCAGAACATAGGACTTGCGACGGGTCTCTCATGCATTCCGCATAGGAATGTTTCACAAGAGCGGAGAGTAGTTATAGTGTGGTGAACACACAATAATGTCAAATCGAACAATGTGTGGTGATACGTTTAGTGATTAAATGTGACATTTTATGCAAACCAGAACCAAAAACTTATATGATAGCAAATTTATGAGTACAATTATTATGCATAATGTTTTGAAAAAAAGGGATTGCATATGAAATACATGGCACATAAATATTACTTATATTTTTAAATACGATAAATGTTTGTGCTATGAAAATAGAAATAACTTAGTGGTAGTTAAATCTAGGCAGGTGTATATAATCACTAGGCCAACAAGCTACTACGAATAAACATATAGCAAATAGTTAAAATACCTGTGTGATTCTGACGAGACAAATATGACCCTGGAGCCTGCAGCCAGTATAGGTTCCAGAAGCAACGCCAAGTACAAATGAGAAAGGTGATTCACTTGGAATGTAGTTTCATAATCGTCTTCGGTCACTGAGTATGGCAAACCAAACACACCCGCATTCAATATAAGTATATCTAGTTTCCTGAAAATATACACAATAATATGCAAGTTTTCAAAAATTTTCATGATAAACCATATAACAGTGTTGATTAACCTAGGGCGAGCTTGCCATACATGGCACGTAGAACAATTTAGCTGGCACGTAAACCATTTACACATTCATTTTTTTTCTAATAGGTAACTCATGGATAGGATATCCAGACTCCTCATTTCACATTTATTTTGTATAGACAAATATATTATCTTTTAGGTTTGCTGATGAGTCATTATTTTCCAAATTGAATTTTATAAAATGTAGTTCAAGAAATAGATTGACTTATGAATCCAATGACCTTTCTGACCGACAATTGGGATCCCACTGCAGGGTCCATCATCAGGGCTGATGTGTGATGATGGATCCTGCAATGGGATTCGGAACGTCGATCAGAAAGGTCGTATAAACATGGCTTATTATCCCAGAAAACACAAACCAGAAGATTCTGAATGGCCGTGAAAACCTAAGAACATTTTCGATAAACTCATATTTCTAGGACTTTAGTACGTAGTTTAATTCCAATAAATCCATATTTTTAAGAACTTAGTAAATAGTTAAATTTGTAGTATTATATGTAGCACTTATTCTGTTATTCTGCCTTGGGCAGTTATGTGATGATGCTCACAGAAACGAAGCCTAAAACATCAGCTACAAAAACCGACCCATGGCAATTTAACCCAAAATTCTATTATCTGCTATTAACTATGAAAACCTACAGGAATATTGTACATTTTGGTTCAAAACATAATTATGTATTATTAACCTACAGTGAAAATAAATGTCTTAATATGAATATACACAACTAATAATAAAATAATAATAAAAATGCAATAATAATAATTATCATGCAAATAAGACAGATGTCAACTGATGTCTTGATTAAATTATAATGCTTTATTATATAATTATTTATCTTTATTATATAATTATTTGTTTAGAATAGCCGTATGCCCGTGAAAAAGCGTATTGGTGGGCGATCGTTGCTGAGCCATTGCATGTTGAGCGTTGAATGTGTGTCACACTCTAAATATCTAAAATTGTAATTCCAGTTTTATTCTAGCAAGTTATGGACATTTCGAACAGAAAGACAACAAAATTATTATATTTAGATTATAATAATAAATAATATAATCATACTATTATAATCTAAACAAAATATGTATCCCTTTGTTAAAAATAATGTATTATGAAAAAAAGATAATACATCACCCAAGTCTATATTGTGTGGTCCAAATATATTACATACTAGTTGTAACCTGTCATAAATGATGGAACATTGACTTGCATCTTTGCTAAGTCCTATACAAATGTTGTGTATTTCTGATGTGTCACGCACATGTAGTGGTGGCAACGTTGCTAGGTTGCCGCCTTCGGGTTTACTTGCCCGGGGTTCAAACCCCTTCTCCAGCTGTTTAATTTAGTTTTTTAAGCCGTGAATTTGAACGAGCTTATGGACGTCAGTGTGACGGCGTGAATGATATAAATGATGAACAAAGAAACAGATGATTTAATGCGGCACAGGCCTGCCTGATATTATTACGGCAGAGGCCCAACTGGTGTAGTATCGCTGTGTCCGTAGCTCAAACCCTTTGTTCTCATATGTTTACGTTGCAGGCGATGGCCCACGCGGTTTATTTACGCTAACATAATATAAAAAGGGTCCTAGATATCGAAGACAGGTAGGTACACGGCGTGGATCGGCTGCGTACCGCCACACAAATACTACTATCACAAAAAAACTCCACAATTACAAAATGAATATTTTTAAAAGTCAAGGTTAGAAAGACCACACAACTGTAGCAATTTAAAAGTGATTTTTATCATTTTTGTAATTTTGTAACAACTTCTTCCATGAAACCATGTCCAGAAAACTTAAGATTATATTTGACTTACTTAATTTCAGCCTTACAACATTCAGCAAACATCTGAACATCTTTCAGTGAGGCCAAATCTAGTTTCATGGGAATGCAGAGATCTCCCGCTTTTTTCTTTTCTGAACTAATGGTATTAATTGCTTTCTTAGCTTCATTTATGTTTCGACATGCCATAATAATCCTACATCCATGTCGGGCCAGTGAGCGTGCTGTCTCATACCCTATACCGGTATTCGATCCAGTTATTAAGGCTGATTTTCCAGTTAAATCTCGTCCATGCAAAACCTGAAATTCATTGATTCTAAATCATTACAATGTCAAAGTGCATCTGAAAACATTAGATAAAAATATTTCGAAATTTTCATGATTAACTTTGTGGAAGTTCATTGTAATTAACTATGAATAATATTACTGAAGTATGAAATAAGAATGTATATTATTGAAGATGATGCAGTAAGCATCAAAAATGTTTTAATTAAAATTTTCATTGTGTGAAGTAAACAACGTTATGTTTTATTCATAGTTAATTAGATAAAAAATAAAGAGACGTTGGTGTTAATATTTATTTACAAGGTATCTTGTAGTTAGCAGCAATAATTTCAACGAGTCTTCATTAAATTTTGAATAGAAAATATTATTTACACTTTGGGTGAAATGTCAACAGTTACGGAGATAGGTGACATGTTAAGAATGTTCCTAGGTTTTCACGGCCACTCAGAATCTTCTGGTTTGGGTCTTCTGGGTTATTATGCCGTGTTTTTCCGACCTTTCTGGCCGACGTTTCGGATCAACACATCACTCCTGATGATAGACCCTGCAATGGGATCCGAAACATTGGCCAGAAAGGTCAGAAAAACACGGCATAATACCCCAGAAGACCCAAACCAGAAGATAGGTGACATGCAGTTATGTTAACTATTTTTTTTTAATCCGCAGTTGATCTTGTTTATCGCGACCAAGTTGAGAATGTATCCCCGCAATGTATATACATATATATATATAGACGGTCCCTATATATACTGTTGAATCTGCAAAAATTCAATTTTCGTTTTACTATCTTGAACTATCCAATTTACTCTATATTTTTGGACAATATGTATAATTTAATGCTTCAATTACACTATACGTTTCTGTAAAAATCTGTGACTTTATTCATTCCTTAATTTAATTCAAAAGTAGATTAAAATTGTATCAAGTTACCTGAAGAGCAGTGGAGGAGGAATCAAATCTTTGTCTAAAATCATCCTTATGATTTTTCTCTTCAGTTGCAAATGCCAGCCTGGGATCGGTGAATGTTTGTCTTTTGTTTTCATGATCTATAAAGATTGTTTTTCCTGTTTCTTCATCTAGCTTCTTTTCCCAACCATAAGGCAACTCTCCAGATACAAACTTTTTCCTACCGGTTCTTGGATGCGTCCATTGAGTGCCTTTAGTGGAATGACTTTTTAAAAAAAGTACAAATAAATTAAATGGTGCAAATACATAAATAATGACAGTAAAAATTATTTTTATAATAGTTAATGGGACTAAGCCTTGTGCTCAAGGTGAACAGCTTCTAAATAAGCTAGTTGGAAAGGATACGTCTTGATGAAAGTCAAAGGTAAGCAACAATCTACCTTTTCTCGAAAAGTTACGCTCAAATCTGTGTGAAAAATACTATAAAAACAATGTTCAGAAACGTAAATATCAAATTGTTTACTATAAGGGCTATTGAATTTTTTTACTTGGTATGGATTTACTCAAGGAATCTGGATGGCATTCAGCTTTGGAAGGCTGGAAGGAAAGGATTGGTCACTTAGTTAAGTGAATGAACAAACATTATTGGATGAAGTCGGATTGTTAAAAAATATTATGAGATATATAAAAAATATTGCAATCTCGATTAATATATATCAAACAGTAATTTACTTGACAAAATAAACGCAACCGTCCTGAGTGGCCCTCTCCTCCCATCCCGGTGGCAATTCGTCTTCACTGTCAGAATCCGGTATGTTTATCGGCATTATGTTTTGGTTTGGTGTAAATTTGACAGACGTCAAAAACAATGGATTCGTTCATATTTACTATTTACTCAATCTGTTGAAATTACAAGAGAGTAGTTTTCTTAAACAAAAAATATTCAACTTAGTCATCATCACACCGTTACAGCAAAATGTGTAGGCAAAAAGGATAGAGTGCCATTCTCTTCCATTTCTCTTCTTTCCGGATATACCACATTTGTCTCGCTCACTTTCGTACATTTTTCATACACCAGGGTCATTCTCATACATTTAACAGGGTCATTCTCCAACATTTGGTTTATCTGATAAATGGTAAGTCTTTCGCGGATGCCCTCTATTCGTGATGTCTTAAATACTCGCCTCATATATGTTCTTTACCATCCTCTTCTCGTTAGTACATTTCACATGACCAAACCAACTTAGCGATCTTTTTTTATCGAAGTAACTGATTAATCATCGCGAAATTTCGCAAAGGGGTAGGCAGAGAGGATAGAACGCTACACTCTTCTGTTCTGGCGCACCACTTTTGCTTTATCACTTTTATACAACTTCTTATGCACGCTCTTTGGTTGTCGAAGCTTTTAATAGGGCTTTCCTCCAATATTTTATTTATGTTTTCCGATATCCTGTGTTTCTGTTGCCTTCAAAACTCGCTTCATATTTTTTTTACGGGAATTTATAAATTAGAAGTTTATGCAATTATAAAATTAATTATAAAGAGACTTAAGGTCTGGTTTCAAAAGTTTGTAAGGAAGACTTACAACTCGAGCGAATATGTACTAATGTGGGTGGGTACCAGAAGCATATAACATTCTTGAAAAACTTGGCATCACTATTGAAGGACTATTTGTTGGAAGGCTCGACAACCGATAATGAACGATGCGTTCTTTTCCTCTCTGCATACCCTCATAATTATAAATATTACAATACGAACGCGGCTAAAAATCATAATGACAAAATTATTTTAGTTCCATAAGCCATAAACACTGTGGCAGTTGTCATTATATTTATCATTTCTATGGTCAATGGTTGTCATTTGTCATACAATACAAATAGTTTTGG
Organism: Agrypnia vestita; assembly: GCA_016648135.1. Lineage (NCBI taxonomy): Eukaryota > Metazoa > Arthropoda > Insecta > Trichoptera > Phryganeidae > Agrypnia > Agrypnia vestita. The sequence goes on along the minus strand of JADDOH010001290.1, from coordinate 229,965 downwards.
TTATGTTTTTTCCACTTAAGTATCTTTTAAATTTTAAACTAAGGCATGAACAACTTTCTTTTTTTGATAAAACTTAAACGGTCAGTGTACTTTAATTCTAAACTGTTGGCAAATTCATTTAGAAATATGGCTAACAGTAAATTCGAATATGTCAAAGATTTCGAGATTCATGATACTCTCCTACAGAACTGCTGGATCGTGATTAGAATAGACGGAAAAGGTTTTCACAAATTCGCTGATAAACATAATTTCGCCAAACCCAATGATGCAAGGGGTCTAAATTTGATGAATCAATGTGCCTTACGGGTCATGAGTGAATTTTATGACATAGTGATGGCTTATGGACAGAGCGATGAGTACTCTTTTATTTTTAAAAAGGACACCCAAGTGTACAATCGTCGAGCCCACAAACTGATATCCACCGTGGCTAGTATATTTTCATCAGCTTATGTTTTTAATTGGACAAAGTATTTTGGAGATGTGAAATTATTATACCCTCCAGGCTTTGATGGGAGATCTATTCTCTATCCATCGGACCAAAATCTCATAGATTATCTCAGTTGGCGTCAGGCTGATGTCCACATTAACAATCTATACAATACAACATTTTGGAATTTAGTCTTAAAATCTCATTTATCACCAGTTGAGGTATGTGCATTAAAAATTGTATTTTAAGAAACTTTTATGTTATTTCAAACAAGCAATTCAAACGATTTTTCTTTAATAATTTCAAAAACACGATACAAAGTTATATGCAAGCCAATGAGGATGGTTAACCAATGACATAATATTTTTCCGGCATTTATTATTTTTAATAGCATCTTTAACACAAGATTGTGAAACACAAAATCGACCCATCTTTAATGAGTCGATTTTGTGTTTCACAATCAAGGCTCGCCTGCCTTGACCTTCAGAGCCCTTCTGTGTATTATCAACGCGTGGATCCTTAGACCTGCCTATATTAAAGTTTTTTTTACGTAAGCAGTATATAAAAATTATTTTTTGAAAAGTTTCATCTCTACCCACTTATTAATTTGATGTTATGCCGTATTTTAAAATAAAATGAAATAAAAAACATGCATAATATTCTTTAGATCATCATAAAAGAATCACCATCATGTTGAATATTCTTTTTTCCGAGATAAGCGTGTGTACTCAACTTCTTAATCATTGATTCCTCGTTTCGGAATTGCCAATCAATAGTTGAGAGTGGAAAAAAGTATTATTTCAACTCCATCAAAAATTGTGCAGTTTTTTTGGTTTGGAGAATGAACTGGTAAATAATGTACAACTATAATGTATTCTTACAGGCTGAAAAATGTTTAAGCGGGACCTTTGCTTCGGATAAAAATGAAATTCTCTTCAGCAAATTTGGTATAAATTACAACAATGAACCAATAATGTTCAGGAAAGGAACGACACTTTTAAGAAAAGAAATTTTAGATCCCGCAGTGAACAAGAAAAGGAAGGTTGTAGTGGACATCCATGAAGATATGATTCAAGACAAATTTTGGAAACACCACACTGAATTGTTGAATAGTGACAGCAAGACTTGTGAACTGTATGAATGTGAGGATTTCACTCAGTTTGTAGATGACCAGTTAGATAAGAAAAGAAAACATTTAATTAAGGACAATGTATCTCAATAAAGCACAAAATATGAGACTAAAGTGATTTATTGATTATTAATATTTGTATGTACATTTTCAGAAGCCTATCTATTTTACAGTTCAATTATCCAATTAGTTTAGTCAAATTATGGAGCTTGTAGGGCAGTCTCCCAATTTAACCACATGTTAATCAAACATTTTCAACATACTATCACTGAAAAATATCAATTCAATATTTGTAAATAATATATTCATGTTTTGGGATAATCGTAAGTAAATTTAACACTATGGAATGTGGCAATATTAAATATTTACAAATTGTGATTGAGTTTCTATGATTTTTTTTTATAAATAAGTAAATTTATTTGTTCAATGCATTCAGCATCATAAAATTCTAGTACAATATCAGCATGCAATTCTTGCATTGTTATTTTTTTAAACGTCTCCATTGAGAGACATTTAAATGAATGAGAGGAATGAAAAATAAAAAGAGGATACAGAGTATACATTTAAACAACAAGTTTTATAACATTTATATATATATATACATAAGAGTGATTATAAATTAAATACTGATATTACATTGAATTTCATCAACTCAATGGCTGCACCATAAAAAGAAAAACAATTCTATGAAAAATGATCAATATTTGAAAGATGATAAATTATTTGAGTTTAAAATACTGGTGTCAACTTATATATTATATCCCTATTAAAAAATGATAGATGGTTTTGACCCGGGTTTGGATTATTTCATCCCAAAGAAATACTGTTAACGAGTACGGTGCAACCATCAATATTGTGTAAAGTACAGAGTAGGGATTTAGAAAATCGGTATGTAGTTGTCAATCTTAGCCCTGTGCTTCTGTGCCACACACTCGCTAATCCACACAATGTTACGACATTCCTGTTCCTTGAGCTTCAAGTACGAATAGAAAACCCCAAAATGGAATTGTTGAAGGAAAGCATGAACATTGAGACGTACCTGGAATATAAAAACATAAAATACTTAGCATCATTATAAATGTTCTCAGGTTTTCACGCCTGTTTAGAATCTTTGGTGTATAGTTTTCTGGGATGTTCTGCCGTGATTATGCATCACAGTTACAAGTTGTAGCAAGGTGACCAGCCAAATTTTGCAGGTTCATCAATGTTTTTTTTTTTTTTTATTGAATAGATAGACACATTTTTTTTACGATAGGATAGTGACAGTTTTAACACAAGGTATTTCTCTTCTACATAAGTTCATCACTGAGAGATTATCTTCCTGAAAGAAATTTTTGTAGGCAAAAACATCAGATATACCTTCTACATAAAATATACTAATATCCTAAATTACATCCCTACTTAGTCTTTTACTTTTTTCACATATGTGGGGCAAGGAAACATATCAAACCAACACTATTTTTCAAACTGAACCAAACAGTTATGAATATAGGACTAACTTGAATGAGATCCCGATATTCGTTATTAAGGAGAGTCTAGTAAGTTATAATGGATATTATCATGAGATGATAGAATCAGACAGAATTACGCACTATTGAACTATCTTGAATGGTCCACACGAACCTGGAATCGACTGGGCTATTCTCGTAAATTCTGGAAACATTGAGAAAGAGATTGACCGGCTACTGCGCACAGTGTGTTGAATTGATATTAAATCACTGTCAGTGTAATAAATTATTAAAATAAATCTCACCTCATGCTCAAAGAACTTGTCTTCTAAGGTTTTGTCCCCTGGATTATTTCCAGCACCCTCAAACAGAGCAGAGTACTCTGCGTAGTATTCTGCCACCGCCTTTACTTGCTCGTAGTCATCAGCCCGGGCCAGGGCAGCCAACCCATCGGGATGCAGCTTTCCGCAGCGTGGGTACAGCTTGGCACGATCATCCTTTGACAACTCCGTGCCGAAAGAATTTATGGTAATGATGATGGCTCGGCGGTCAGCCTCAAACTGAAATTGGGGTAACATCATCTCTTGATATGATAAATAGAAACATGAATATTTAAAAAATATTAGCGAATATTATGATACTTAAAAAATTTTATGATACAAAACCCCTCCCTGTGTTTAATTAATGCCTACTAAACTTCACATAGTGAATACGGTGAGCAAACATAGATGATGCGATTCATTATACATGGTCTGTTCAAAAAATATCGCGAATTTTGTGTTTTTTCAAAAATTATTTATATATTCATGAATATCTATTTTGTCCCCTTCAAAGTAATCCCCACCTTGTGCCAACGTTTTTTCCAATCCTCAAAGCACTTCAAAAAAACATTTTTTGTGATCTTGTTCAGTTCCTTCCTCGATGCAGTCTATATCTCCTAAATCGTAGCGTAGCGTTGTCCTTTCATGGGCCTCTTCAGTTTCAGGAACAAGAAAAATTCACAGGGAGCCAGATCTGGGGAATACGGTAGCTGCGGCATTATAAGTGTGTTGTTTTTGCGCACAAGCAACAATGTGTGAGCAGAGGCGTTATCATGGTGCAAAAGCCTATTTTTGTTCTTCCACAAATCCGGGCGCTTCCGGCGGATTGCTTTGCGCAAATTGCACATAACTTGCAGGTAATATTCCTTATTGACCGTTCTATCCTGTGGCAGGAGCTCTTGATGCACCACGCCCCTGTAATCGAAGAAAACTGTAAGCAAAATCTTCACATTCAACCGAATTTGGCGCGCTTTTTGGTCTTGGCTCGTGCAGCAGCTTCCATTGGGATGATTGAGCTTTGGTTTCCACGTCATAATCATAAACCCACGATTCGTCACCAGTTATGACCCTCTGGAGCAAATTCGGGTCGTCGCGGACAGAGTCCAACGGCTTCTTAGCAATGTTAATGCAATGCTGTTTTTGGTGGAAATCGAGCAATTTTGGTACGAATTTCGCGGCGACCCGTCTCATACCCAACTCATCGGTAAAAATCAAATGGCACGAGCCAATCAATATGTTTAGGTTCTCAACAACTTCTCAAATGGTGATTCGACGATTGGCCAATACTATTTTCTTTACTTCAATGTTTTCATCTAATGTTGACGTGCTCGGGCGTCCGGCACGCTCTTCACATCTTCTCGGCCCTCTGAGAACATTTTGTACCACCGATAAATGTTGGTTCGGTCCAAGGTAGCTTCACCGTATGCCACAGTCAACATTTGGAATGCGTCCGTGCACTTACTTTTGTTTTTCACACAAAATTTGATAGAGATTCTTTGCTCCATTTTTTCGAATAGCCAAAAATCAAAGATGAGCCAAAACACATGCAAGCAAAGCAGCTATTAAAAATTACCGAACTTGTCGGTATAAGTGAGAGATATGACTACAAACATAACGCCACAAAAAAATCGAAAATCGAATATACGTAACCTGCGGAAATTCAAAATTTGTGATACTTTTTGAACAGACCTCGTATGTCATACAACGCTCAACAGTTTTGAAACTTAATAAATGTAATTATAACATTTTTAGTAATTTCTTTGGGCTCTGACATTTTTTTCATATTTAATATTTTTATTAACTCTAATCTTTTTATAAGACCTTGCACAATCTGTTACAGAAAGATTACATTTTTAAATCCAAACATACTGGACATGATCATGTAGCGCTGACCGTATGGCCGAGCAACAGCCACAACACAGACTCATAGGGCCTGCCAACCAGTTTTGATATAAAATATACTTATTGTACTCAAATATTCTTAACCTTTAAATTTATCTACGGAGAGTACGCTATAAAAATCACCCAGTATGTTTTGACTTGTAGTATTTATAATAAACAAAAGAAAGATACTGACAGCTAAGATCTCGCACATTGAATCAGCAGTAGTGCCCCCAATCTCCTTACAGAAGGTGTGGAATGCTTCCAGGTACGCCTTGTATAAGGTATTACGGATGATCTCGATGTTCATCTCATCCAAATCCTGCTCACTGATGCAATCCACAAAGAACGGAGCCAGCGGGGTGTCTACCAACACGGCGTTGTACAGCTCGGCCGGCGTAGCTGCAACATGAATAGCCTCCATCTGCTCGAACGATCCCAAAGGGTGGCACTTGGGAATCAGTTCAGAGATGGGTCTCTGATGCAGAGTGCCCGTGATAAGAAGAATGATGTTGTCAATCATGTAGCTGTATGTGATGAAGTCCAAAAAAGTAGACAGCGGCTCCACTGCATGGTTGCGCATATGTTGGAATTCAATGACAAGCTTTTCGCGTAGTTTGTCATCGATGGTCGATACTGATAGGGGACTGGGCTCGTTGGCAAGGAATGTACCATAGTCAGTTCCCTGCAAATGCAGTTTCAAGTCTGCAAAAAATTTACAAATGTTCATTACGGAAAAAGCATGTTAACGGTGGAAATGCAAATCATATCATTCTGATAAAACTTATTAGTATATTTAATTATTTTTATTAGAATTAAAAACATTTTACCCTTGATTCATCGATCGAGTTCACCATATCAAGGAAATGTTAAAACGACTACGATTTTTTTTGCCAATGTATGAATTTTTCTCTACTGCTTCTAATTATTTGTTGAGAATTAATGGGAACCAAAAATATTATGGAAATGTACAATGGGAACAAAAAATCTCCAAATATTTTACCTTCCAATGTTTCACATTGTACTAGATTCAGGTAGTCTGCTTGCTTTAGTATACCGCATTTGAACCCACGGCACAGGCCCTCCAGATATCCGCCGTCAATATTGAATAGGCACCCCTTCATTTTAGACAAATCTTCGAAAAGTGCAGCTCAATTCTGACAGACTCTCGCCTCACCCAGAAAGCGATCATATGATATTCTCATAGACAAGGTTTATGAAACAGAAAAATTAATCAATATCGAAGTACCTACATCTTATCTATGGTACCTACAAATAAGGTTAAAGCCAGCGCCACACTCCGTGGATCTTTCGTAAAATCCGCAAAGCAAATGGGTCGATCGTCCGCGCAGTGTATTTGATAAGCGCATATTTTATGGAAAGACGTGTAGTGATGTTCCGTGACGAAAGATCCGCGCAATGGTGTTGCACTGGCCCAATGGAAATTTGGCATACCAGAGAAGAAGGTAGAGAGGATAGAAAACCACAGTCTTCAATCCTGGCAGACCACTTGATTCTTTACACTTCCTTAGCTTTAAGCTCTATGTAAGTACTCGATATTAGTAATTATATTTTAGGCGTTTTGTTGCGCCGACGGTTTCATAGAGACGATGGGTGCCGAGTTCTAACACTCGCAGTACCAATATATTCCCTATACATCCGTAAATAATTTTCATTCATTATGATTTTAATTTTATGAAAATTATGAATTTATTTAGCTGGAGACTTATTTTTCATAAATTTATATTGTTATGTTTATTGAACTTCGGCATTAAAACCTACGGAGCTTAATTTTTGGCTTTTGGGTGAATCAGAAACATTCGTTCTGGGTAGAAGACTTATGATGAATAAATTAATAATCCACTTGAATGCCGGTCATACTGACTACTGACGAACATGCTAACGCTGATGATACGATATTGGCAGGTCGTAGTTAATCACCTACCAGGTGAAGATGTACAGGTTACTGTTTTATAAGAAACGAAGAAATATATGATGCACGCAGGTTTCCTGATGTTACGGCTTAAGTGTTGTTCTCTTACATTTACGGCGTAGAGATTTTTATTGTGTTAATATAAATAAATCTCTGGGTACGTAGCACAGATGTGGGTCGCAGGCATACGCTAAGAATTTTTTGTAACAGAAAAAAGTAGTCCTAGGCCTCGGGTACGATACGGCGAACGGCAGAGCGTCAGAGCGTTAATGCGCTAGAATAGTGAGGGGTGCAGGCCACGATATAATTAATCTCACTACTCTGCCATCAATACGCCCTTCACTACTCTAGCGTATTAACACTTTTCGCTCTGCCACTCACTTGTATCGTACCCGAGGCCTTAGGCCAGCACCACACTGCGCGAAACCTCCGTCGCCGATCTTCCGCGACGGAACGCCGCTACATTTCTTTCCATATTATGTGCTCTTATCGAACACAGTGCGCGGACAATCGGTCGATCCATTTACTTTGCCGATTTGACATGAAGGAAGTTCGGCGACGGAAGATCCGCACAGTGTAACGTCGGCCTTATTCTAAATTACCCCATCCAACCAACACCACCACGCCTCCGTAGAAAAGAAATATAAAGCGTTAGGGATGGGTCGTCGACGTATTTACCGTCGACGAAACGAGACCGTCCACGTCCATCCATCGACGAGACGATCAACTAGTTGAATTCGTCAACTAGTTGACGCGTCAACTTCGTTACGCGGACGTCGCGGACGTTTATCTAAACATCGGGACGATAGTCAACTGTCTACGGTTTGACGCGCCGCTGCTCGACGGCACAACCGTTGGTTATTTTTATTACGTTAATTTTTAAAATTTACAGAACTTCGAAGGAATATAGTTTCAGGGAAAGTAAAACCGCTACTTGTGCTTATATGTAAAAAGAAATATTTTATTATTTATTTGTTTATAGGCTTTTACATATTGTTTTATATAGTTCTTTCTATATATAATAAAGAAAGAAGTAGGTATACACAGCAATATCAGGTGTAAGCAGTAAAATATAAATATAAACTACATATATAAGCAGTGAAAGTATCGGGTATAAGCATTAAAATATGAGTATAAAAATTAAAAATATAAAGTACAAAGCAATGTGTGTATAAAAAAATATATTAGATACACATTATTACATGTGTACAGGGTTATTTGTAAAACAATAATAACCTAGCAGGACTATATTCCTGCCTTGATTATGAGTATTATTTTTTGTAAAACGTTGGACTATCACTACACTAACTCAAATCGATTACGAAAAATTCATTCGTTTCAATACAAGTTAAATAAAATGATAAAAACCTTTACATTTATTTATTATCTATAAATTTATAAATAAATACATAATTTAAAAATACTTTACATTTGAGATGTTATCTAGAAATTTATTGAAGAATAAATCTTTCAAAGTCAGGCTTTCACTTTGTGGTGACATTATTAATAAATAAATATATCTGTATTATTTGTCAACTTTAGTTTAAGGCTCAATCTGAGAAAAGGAATATTGTTCCCGAAACATGTAAAAAAAACAATAAAAAGTGGTAAACAAAATTATAATAGATTTATTTTTTATCTATAAAGTTGAAAATAGGGAATTTTTAATAAAAATTAATTAAACCTAAATTCAAGATTATATTACATATATAATAATTAATGTTGGACTCCTGAATAAGGACCATAGTTAGGTATAGAAAATTTTATTCCCTACAAGTTTGTTTATCATTTATATGCTAAAGTTGAAAAGTAAGGAAATAACACAATAATTAAATTTTAGCATCCCTTTTCAGGTAGATATATAAGAAGTCGAGATCGATCGAATAAAATATTGATTTTAGAAAAATATCTAGCCGGCCTATTAATTAATAATAGTTCAATAAAAAATAAAATAATTAAACAGAATTGTTTTATTTTATACAGCGTAAAATTGGGAATTCACCGAATCGTCGCACGTGACATCACAAAAAATCAAGTAAAAAATAATAGATAATAGCTTATTAAGCCTATCTCGCGCACGCATGTATTCAAATTTCAAATCTCTAGTCATAGTTCGTGTACACAGATCTGCACTCTATTGTAGTGTACTTTAGAGTTGAAATGAAATTACCCGTCGAGCCGTCTATGACGTCTATGGCATCTACAAGTCGACAGCGAGAGATGAGAGAGAAATAAACGGAGACGTTTTGTCTTGCTCTCGCTCGTTGCTTTGCATTGCGTTAATCTCGAATCGTCCACCGACCACGGCGTCCTCTGTCCACCGTCTACGAATTCAACTAGTCCATGCGATAAACGTTAACTGTCGACGCGTCGATGCAACGTCAACGGTTGATTTCAACTAGTCCGTCCATTCAACGCCCATCCCTATAAAGCGTCTCTATATATATGAACGTAATCATTTCGTTTGCTTTGTCGTCTTATCTATGGAATGCACGATCAAATACATATCTCGTATTTCTTTATCATTTTCAATCTTTGCTTTTCGCTCACTTTTCCGCTGCACGTGCTCGGTTTGAGGTGGGTTTGAGGCTTGCACGGTCTCGCGCTTCTTTTACAAAGGCCGCGCGTTAAACGTCACAGGCCATCTAAGCTTAATTTTAGCTTCATTCAATAATAAAGTTTCGGTGGTGAAACTGTTATAACTTTTTTAAATTTTGAAGCTAAAGTTTACTCGCCACGATGGTTAAGCCGCCTTATAAAGTTGGTAAGTTTATTCCCTTTCATTTATAATGTATTCTTTGAATTGCATCGAATCTTTCATTTCGGTTTAAATTAATTTAACAAGTTCGAATTCTATGTATCCAACTTTTCTCTTCTATTTTGTGTTCTCAAGTATGGATAAGAATAGTCCATCGTAAATCTTAAACAAACGTAATACCAAATATTTTAAAAGGATAAACCGATTTCATTTCGTTTTCAGTCACTGTCACTTATTTTATTCCCCTAAATATTTTCTTGATCCTTATACTGGCATTGGTAAAGGAATGTAGGGGTTTAGGTAAGTTTTGGGGTTAAGTTAGTTTTTTAAAGCTCAATAATTTTCTTCTTGAATTAGCTCAAAAGCTTTTATTTTACTTGGTCATCCCACAAGATGACATAAATACATGGTAAGAAAAAACAATACAAAATAATAGTTATATGCCTCCCACAAGTAAGCAAACATTGCATACTCAACACAATATTGAGTATTACCTACATTTATACTAGCGCAAAACTTGGAATGGAAATCAGAATTCCGTCATTAGTAACACCTCCTAATTAGTAACAAGTCCCAACCGAGTGTAGGACAAAATATTTTAATTAATTAATTAGTGTTTTGATAAGCATTAGATAAGGGTATAAAAATGATTTGAATGAAGTCACTGAGGATTGAGCAAACTTAGAATATATTGAAATCGGGATTTTGTAGGAAATATATCTCTATCTCTTTCAAAATCATGTTTCCTAATCACTCATTAGGAGCAATGGCAGCTACATCCACTTCAACCAATCAACCCCCCAGGATGTGTCACATGACAAAATGGCTACTTCATGCTAAGAGTTGATGTAGAATTTCAGACTGAAACATCATAGCAAAGACAACAATATCCAATTAAGTAAATAGCAAAAGAAGCAATGTCCACTATTTGGTAGCAAAACCAGGGTTGAGATGATTTAAACCGCTTGATTTAAATTGTGATTAAAATCAAGCGATTTAAAAAAATTTTATTTAAATCAATACTTTTTACTGCAACCAAATAAGCCAAAAAGGGTCAATGGACTTTATAAAATTTAATATTGAAATTTTTCGTTATTGTTGAGTCATCAGAGGAGGTTTCAAAGATTTTTACATTTGGTGCAACCAATGACCTTTTTGTAGGAAAAATATAATCTGAAAATCTTTGATGAAGTGATAAGGTCAAGCGCTTGTTCAGACATAGCGGGAACCGTGCAGTTTCAGAATCGCGTTTCAAAACACGCGATTTGTGTCATCTTTTGACACAGCTGCGGTTAATGAGCGATTTGTGCGCGTGAAAATAAACGTCAGTTTGACAGCTCGGTGCCATTCTCCATCTTTGAATATCAGAGATATATTCGCTCATTACTTTGTTAACGACGGCCGTGTTCCATGGCAAGACACAAAAATATTGTTCCGTCAGTTCATTTTTGGTGAATAAATACCTACTTCTCTAAAATACTCTTTTTTCCACCATATCCAAATATCTCCACCAACTCCTGCCAAGCTTGGTTCTTGGCATATTTGAGTAATCCTCACACTGAAAATCCCATATTACAGGTCCTTTCTCCACTTCATCAATAAAAAGTTCAGTGTTAAAGCGATCCATAACCATAGAAAAGAGAATATAGTCCAAGCGTGCTCCTGTTATGACATGGGAACCGTGCGGTGCCCGCAACGCGACTGAACGCTCTCGTAAGGCTCCATTGTAATAGGATCGTGCGGACACCGTGCGGGTCTATTTTCTAGCGGTTGGGTTGCGGGCACCGCGGCGGTTGGCTAACCGCACGGTTGTGTCTGAACGATCACATACAAACCTAGGTAAATAAGACCCGCACGGATCCCACGCGATTCTGAAATTGCACGGTTCCCGCTGTGTCTGAACAAGCGCTAAGATGTGTATTATCTTTGACTGCATGAGGGTAAACTTTGAAATTTTTTAGCCGATATGTCTCTGGCGGAATGGGGCCGCAAGGAGATCATCTGTGCTGAAAATGAGATGCCGGGGCTCATGGCTTGCAGGAGGAAGTACGGTCCCTCTAAGGTCCTGAAGGGAGCTCGGATCGGGGGATGCCTCCACATGACTATACAGACAGCTGTACTTATTGAAACTCTTACAGAATTGGGAGCAGAGGTATAATTTTATCTTCATCTGTGACATTTTGTAAAGATTACTGACGACAAAATGTGTAGAAGAGTGATAACAATAGATGTCTCCAATGTTTTGAATGAAAGATGACAATATGTGGTAAATAGGCAATTTTTAAATAAATTCACATTATAGTTTGCTTATATAATATATTGTATTATTATATATTATGTCATTCTACAACAAATAATCTAGTCAATTTATATGTTAATGATCTACACGTTACTGGTCCGATACATGTATAAAAAATGCTTGGAACATCATTTACAAATAATCCGTAAATTTATAAAGGGTACACACAAAAGAGAGTAAAATTGTACAAAGATGGACTAGACCCCGTCGCTAGACGAGGGGATTGGTTCACAGCGAAGAATAATTGTCTCTTACGTTATTAGCCTACTTTTTGGACAGTATCAGGCAGTCAGTACCCCTACAATCCAATCCGTCGTCTGGATCCGAAATGTCGGCTAGAAAGTTCGAAATCACATGGTAAAATAGCCTAGTATACTCTGAATCTAAGAGCATTGTTAAAATATATAAAAATTAATGGATCAGTTGAGAAATTTTTTAAATATATTTTTTAGAAATAATACACAGATGGCTTTATTTCAGTATATTATATACAATATTAAGATTCATCTCCCATTGAGTAAACAATTGATAACTCACAAAAAATGTCACTATCAATTAATGAGTAAACATTTTTATTATTTTGCATCATGCTCCACAAAAGTTTATCTTGGTCTCTCGTGAATCTCATATTCCATACGACGACATGTAATATTGTAAAGAATCTCACTGTTGTCAAGTGTTTCCCGGGGATGATTCATCACAATTTTTACTCTAAGGCTAAAAATATAATAATCATACTCGAGGAATGGAATTTCGATAGAATGACAAGAATTTGTTAAAATATAAGAATTAAATGCCTTCTAGTAATCCTTAATGAAGTGGTAACCATGCCTTTAGTAAAGTTTATTCTTAAAAAATAATATATGTCTCGCTCTATATACCGGTGCGCGAAATAATATGTAGTTGGCAAAAAACAGTTATCTTATGTGAATGGTACAATAAGTATTTCTATTGTTTTATTACATATTATCGATTCTGCGAGTCTTTCGGTAACTTAAAAATATGTCAGACCACTATCCATATTTTGACAATAACTGCCATTATGTAATAAGGTCGTGTATTTTATCATAGTTCATCTCAAATGTTTTTGCCGGTTTTGTGATTTTTGCTCCACGTCACAAGTATTTATAGTAGAGGTCAAGTCTCTTGAACTTTATTGAAAAAATCTGATGTTTCTCAGCAGTACAGTACTGACTTAACAATATTATTTAATATTCATTATAATATTTATGTAAGACATTTGATAAAGATGTTTCAGAAAATTTGAGTGTTAGTGCCAATGAATTTTAACACATGAGATAAAGGATTTATAACAATTCCCTCCAAAATAGTTTTATTAATATTTTTGTACTTATTTCTGTTCATTTCATCAATGTTTACTTCATACTACTCATATATACCTGAAATTCAGTTTGCAGAACAAATCAAATATCTAGTATTTTTAAGTAATATTTTTAGTCATTTGACTGACTGCTTTTGTAGTTTTAAAGACAATCCGCATCATTCTTATAAGTTTGTTATATTAAGACACAAAATAGACGGGACATGTGCATAGTTTCTATATGAAATGTCAAGACATCAGTCAAATGTCAAAATTGATAAAATGACAATGTTATATTATAATAATGGTCAAAACATGATTGTTTCATTATATTTCTATTCTATATATTCTTGAATAAACTTGAATACCTATTTTCAATGATTATTCCAGATTTATAGAACACATTACCTTGTATTTGAAATCTTAAGTATTCTCTAATCATTTCATGTTTTAAAGCTTGGCATTTTATTGTGAAACAGATGTATTCTTAAACGGAGGTGAGAATTGAATGTGTAAGCTTTAAAATGGATGATTTTTCTTATTCGAAACGAGTTGTTAGTGAAAAAACAACTATGTTAGAAATAAAAAATTAAATTACTGAATTTAAAACTTTGTTACCTTTTTACCCATCGTTATTCATTACACATCCAGTGAAACCTAATACAATATTTGTCCTCAATGATAATTTTCTTTTTATTAAATATAAAATATCTATTTAAAATTCAATTTGCTTCAGGTTCAATGGTCAAGTTGTAACATCTTCAGCACCCAGGACCAGGCGGCGGCGGCCATCGCGGCCACAGGGGTCCCCGTATATGCCTGGAAAGGGGAGACGGAAGAAGAGTACCTGTGGTGCATAGAGCAGACTCTCGTGTTCCCCGATGGAAAGGTATTTATCTGTCCGTAATGGTCATATCAACATCTTTGTGTATTCATGTCTTAGATTATTTTTTGAAAAAAGAAGTAATTTATTCTACTATCTCTATGAGAGATAGAGACTCATCTATATAGAAGGAGTGTTGAAGGTGTCATCTTATAAATATGCATTTGATGGTAATATTAGGGTGGGAGGTGCAATTTGTTGTGAACTGACAGTTTCATGATCATATTATGTGTCCAATAGGTGTTTGTATGCATGTTTTTTGGTTTCAATTTTAAATTTATTCTGATCTGTTATTTTTCTGATTGTCAAGGGAAGATTATTAAAGAATTTAATACAAAGAAAAATAGAATGATTTTGAGTCGAGGTAAAATTAAATTTTGGTATGTTAATGCGTATCGATTTCCTGGCTTCAAAAATTATTCTCTTCCAAAAGCAAGTATGACGAAGTCGTTCGACAGATTGTCAGGAATTGCCAATTTTTTGGATGGGATAAATTTAAACATAATCGTGGCCTTTCACCATAAAGTCCCTAATTAAATGTGCATAATACATACATGTAAATGTATACGCACTAAAACACATTCACAGTTATTCATAGGTTTTGTAAAATGAAACAATTTTATTGTCATTAAACCATGTAAACTTTAATGATTGTGTATTTATTTAAATAATCATGCTATACCACAATGTGACTTATTAATTACATTATGTGTTTATCTCCAGCCTCTGAACATGATACTGGATGATGGCGGCGACCTGACAAACCTGATTCACACCAAGTTTCCGCAGTATGTGGAAAGCATCAAAGGCATTACAGAAGAAACTACAACAGGGGTCCACAATTTATACAGAATGTTCAAAAATGGTACATTGAAAATGCCAGCCATTAATGTTAATGATTCAGTCACCAAAAGCAAGTTTGACAATTTGTATGGCTGCCGTGAATCATTAGTGGATGGAATCAAACGTGCCACCGACGTGATGATAGCGGGAAAAGTGTGCGTCGTCGCAGGATACGGAGATGTGGGCAAAGGATGCGCACATTCTTTGAGAAATTTCGGAGGCAGAGTACTAGTCACTGAAATTGACCCCATCAATGCCTTACAAGCGGCTATGGAAGGTTTTGAGGTGACGACAATGGAGGATGCCGCAAAAGAGGCCCAAATTTTTGTCACCGCTACTGGCTGCGAGGACATCATTACCAAAGACCATTTCCTTTGCATGAGGGATGACAGTGTTGTGTGTAACATTGGACATTTTGATTGCGAAATAGATGTGAGCTGGTTGGAGAAGAATGCCGTTAAGAAGGTGAATATCAAACCCCAGGTGGATCGTTTTACGTTAGAAAATGGTAATCACATTATTCTTTTAGCCGAGGGACGTCTGGTCAACCTAGGTTGTGCCACGGGACATTCATCTTTCGTGATGTCCAATTCCTTCACCAACCAAGTTCTAGCCCAGATAGAGCTGTGGACCAAGCCGGGAGCCTATGCTATCGGAGTGCACACGCTCCCTAAGAAGCTGGACGAGGAAGTGGCTGCCCTGCACTTGGAACATTTGGGAGTGAAGCTTACGAAGCTGACTCCTAAACAAGCTGCGTACCTGCACTTGCCGATTGACGGTCCTTACAAGCCTGAGATATATCGTTATTAATGTCTTGTGAAAGCAGTTTGCTGGTTCAGTGGGTTATTTCTTTTCAGAAATATTTTTACATGTTTGACTTTATAAAAGCGGCAATTTATTTAAAATGTCAAATATAAAAACAATGTGTAATAAATATATCGCTGTGGTCTGACTTTTGCAGTGCTCTAATATCATTAATAAATATTTTGAATGCCTATATTTATCTCATTTTATTAATATTCCTGTGCTTTGTACTGTTATAAATTTCCTTCCCGAACATAAGATCTAATTGCGTGAAATATTTTGGGAGCTCAGTAGCTTGAGAGGTAGGGCCTTGCTAAAACTGCTGAAGGCATCGACGGTAATTGTTAAAACAAGAATGAGAGTTTGGATCAATCCGACCTATTTCACTAAACCTTCCACAATTCCTCTTACACTGTTATTCATCCGTATTCTGAAAATAACAATGTCTGGATCTTTAAGATCTTTATCCCAACACTTAATAGACGATAATAAAAATTAAAAATGTCCAGAGCGGATTTTGTAATTCTACGGCTCAAATACACTATATTAAAAGATGATATAAGAAAGATTGTTTCTTACAATCGTATTAATTTCTTCATCCACAGCGTCCAGATGAAATATCATGGCTAAACTTGTCATGACCGTGTGGGCGTTACCGCGTATTCAAATCTTCGCATCTTGACATTTTTTGACAGATGTGTCTGGATCTTTGAGATCTTTATCCCAACACTTAATAGACGATAATAAAAATTAAAAATAAATGAGACATAGCTTTACGTCAGTGTTTGTTTCTGTAAGTTTCTACATGAGATAGATATAGAGGGAGGGAGAAAGATGTAAATTGTTGGAAAGCTTCTGGCCGTCATGGTGATTATGAGATGTTTGGACGTTACACTATCGTAAGATGTAACATTTGATTAGCATACCGGGAGTTCATTTCCAGCATGGAAAATATTATTCTTCAAGATCCTAATACCTTCTGGGACTACATAAAGTCACAAAAGGCGGATGGCGGGAATGTTAAAAAATGAAAAAATGGTTTAGGGTGCAGGTATTGCCGAGGCAGTGTATAGTGTTAATATTATAATATTAACCTCCGCTTCTCGATGTTAAGCAATGTTCTCTGATAGGTTTGGCATTAGGCACCTAGTGTGGCAGTTATTTAACAAATATAAAATAAACAAATAAAAAAAAGAAACCCATAAAAACCAAGTTTTTACAATACTGCCTTTCTCATTTTCGGGTTTCGTGTTTACCATATACGTCGGAATTTCCACACAACTTACTGAATTGTATGAAAAAACCATTAAAAATTTGAAAAATCCAAAATAATACTATAATTATTATTTTTTTTTAATAAAAATTTGATAGATCCTCTTGATCGTCGCCACGAGTCTGCTTGCAAAGTTCAGCTCAATTGGATCACGGAAAAAGGGTTAATAATCGATCCAAAGTGTTTTCATCAGGCAAACAAGCAAGCAGATGCCACGAGTTAAAAGAAAGGAAGTAATAAAATAAAAAAATGCATATATTAGAGCTATTTACAAATATTTTTAATAATGTGTTGTTAATTGGTGCAATATGTGAAGGAATGGTAATGCATGTGGTCTAAATAAATGAAATGGTTAAAGATATTTGATTGAAAGAATTTAAAATAAAAACCCCACTTTAATAGAAATTCGTTTTATTGGCTGTATTTTCACACATTTCACATTACATATAGCTTGCAAATATTTTAGCATACACACATAATATTTATAACTATACAAACAATCTTAATTTAAAAATATAAGAAATTTATAAAAGATCCTGTCATTCTAGTCAATTTTATAATGATCAATTTAAAATAGTGACTATAAAATCATATTGCTAATACTAATACACATCTGTATGCCAATGTTGGGTGTCAGATATGTATACAGACATTCCTCGCTTAACATGTAGGCACGTTGCGAATTAAAATAAATAAATTCATATTTATTATTTTTGCACCAGCATTATCTTATTCAGATTCAGCTGATGCTCAATATATTCTGCACTAGTAATCCATCTCAGTATAGTATTTTAAACTTTACTTGGCAATCTTTACTTGTGTTATTGATAATATTGTAATTATTAATGACTGCATAATGGCTTCTTAGTGTAGCGAAATCAAAATTAAGCTTTTATATGGCCTGGTAGCTGCAAAAAAAGTTTATGATTGGCATTACATTGGTGGTATGATACGCAACCGACATAAAGGCTAGAGATGCCTGTATGTTAAAAATAATACAATTATGTTTTGAGTCTGAAGTAATAAAACTACCCTGTAATAAAATGTAACGTAAACTAAAATTATAAACATAAAATCATTTGTGTAATACATAATGCACCAGAAACATAATGCAGAAGAATTACAATCTAAGCAATTGTATATATTTAAGTAATACAAACTAATATCAGTCTTAAAATTGAGTTCAGTGTGTTCAATGAACAACTTCCCTGGGATATTGTACATTATATTACTCTAAAAGATTAAGGCCGTAAATGTCCCAGATTTTCATTAAAATATCTCAATATGTCATTTATTTAAATTACATGGAGGGTTTTTTAATGGAAGTTATATTACTCTTAATAATTGTCAATTATACTGCATTTGGCAATGATAAATTTAATAAAAACCATTCAAAGTAAATGTTTTGTTGTTTATCTTTTTGCAAACAAATAAGTGTTCCCCTCTTCTCGTGGCATTAAGATTATTTATGTCACATACAATTTTCTCACTCATTTCAAATACTCTGGGGGTGACCGTGCGAACTTTTGAAACCCTCCAAGATTCAAAGTAATATTTATGTGGGTGATAAATTTTTATCATAGGGGGTATCTGAGGGCAAAAGGAAAGAAAACTTATTACATATTAAGTAAACACAAAGATATTTAGGAACACACTCAAAGACTAGTAGTAGTCTATTATCGCCATATTTACAACAGTTTATCAAACTATTATTTATTAAAATTATTTTGTAAAAAAATAATGAATGCACACTTATATTAATAAAAAAATATAGATACACATATAAAGGGTTTTTCAATATGAATGATATTATTTTAAAATATCAGCTGTAGTTTTTATGATTTTTAACTATTCATTTATTTTAGTATAATCTGACAATGTTATTATTACGTACAGGCTTGCACAACGTTTGGTAATTATTTAAAATATTTATGAGAATAGAATAGTTTGTTTGTGGTCAAAGGGTCTCTCTATGATGTGGCATGGTGGTATCATCAGACCATGTTTTTTTTTAAATAATGCTGGAAATGTAGTAACACGATATCGATTGACGTTTAACAGAATTTTTGTTTCCAAAACTGGATGAATTTGATTTGAATGATATGTGGATCCAACAAAATGTCAGTCATACTGCTAATATCACTATCAGCTTATTGCAAGAAATGTTTGGTGAATTAATAATTTTAAAAAATTCAACTGTTAAATGGCCTCCAGTACGTTATGGTGCTTTTTGTGGTTTATTCGAATCATAAAATAATTAAAATATCAATGGTTTATTCAAAGAAACATTTGATGATTTAAAATTGAACACAAAAAGCGGCATTCAGATTAGGCCTAATTCAAAAATTCACTTCTGTAGAAGAAGTCAAGGTTGCCATATAGACGACATTTTATCTAAGATATAATGTACCTAATTGTTTGTGATAAAAATAAATAAAAAAAATTGATTGTATCTTACTTTAACTGTTTTTTTAATCATTATTTTAAAATTATGTTTTCCTTAATGAAAAACCTTTTGTATGTACTAGAGTTGAAATCATACCATTCACACTATATCCTAGAACATAAAAAAACTTGTGCATTATAAATTTTAATGGTGTTAATCATAATACCAGTATAAATATTTATGTTTTAAAAAACATTAAAAGTCACCCACCCATGATAAAGCAGCGGAAGAAATTTCATCAGAGGAAGGGTCAAGTAAAGGCTGTCCGATTGAAGCATAAAGGAAAAATATGATGGAGAAGTGGCACCCAAACAGTCCTGATTTAGTCAAAATATAAATTCATTCAGTGATGATGTGAATATGGAAACAGACAACGTTGGACGTGTTCTTTTCTAAATTCAGTGCTAGTGAATCGTTGAGAAATGGACAAAAAAGGTATGAATTGCATAAACTGGAGTTACCTGATGTTTTATTGAAAGTTGACTCCAGTTATAAATAATAATTGCTTTCCAGCTCTTCAGCTTCTGGAAAACTTTATTATTTTTACTTATTAGATTGACTAAGAATAGATTGTTTCAATTTTAGTTAATTCCTATGGAAGAAATTTATTATACATGCGCCCGTCCTTTTAGAATGGATTAATTGTTTATCTAACAAATTAGGTTGATATTATTTGTTTAGATTATTTATTTATCAGTTATGGCAAAAAATGTTGTAGAGGTAAAGCTTGACGTCGTAACAAGCTATATTTGTTACAACTTTACATTTTTATTTTCCAAAAGCAGTTTTAACATTGCAATTTCAACATCTTTAGCATTAATTTGATCATCCTTAGCGGTAAGTTCCTGACGCAGAGTAGTCAACTCTTCACGCAGACATTTAATAGTCTCATCCTTGTTTTCATTGAGTCCTTCAAGCAACTCGAGTAATTGTGATGTGTCAATTCGTTTACTGGGTTTAAATTGAACAAGTTTTCCGATAATATGAGCCAACTTCGGATAGCTGGCTGTCACGTGAGCTGGTATATGACCATTACGTAATTCTTTGAGAGTTTCCACCTTCTCCATTTCGGTTCCAAATGTCTCGATCATTTCCAAAAGAATTATTCCAATACTATACAAATCACTCTGAAAAGAAGAAAAAACATTATACAAATCAAGAAAAAATAAAGGAATACTGTTTTCTGATTAACTAAACTAAAGCAAACTAAAATTAGTACTACATTTTGACAAAGTAGCCCTTCTGAACAACTAATTCTAGAATTGAAGATTTATAATCTTTTTTTTTGTTCCACTTAGGCAACAATACTCCCCGCCCGTTCCTCCTACCTACCACCACTATTGGAATACCATTCTGTTACTAGTGATGGTATTTTAAACGGTGACACACTAATCGTTTCTTGGGATTTTTATCTAATTGCATAGATGATCGGGAACTAAACTTTCGCAATTCAACGAGCAACCGTCGGCACTGTACAATTGTTATATCTTAGTTACCAATCATCGGTAAAGTCAGATATAAATCCCAAATAAGTATATCGAAAATAACCGGTTAAAATAATGGTTTGACCATCATTATCTGTCACACTGTTTTGTAATTAGTATATAAGTCTGTATTGTAAATTGATGTATTTATATTAAGTATTGATGATATATACCGTGACGAAGCTACGGTCATAGTGAGAAGTAAGAATACAAAAATGGTGTTCACTTCAAACTCCACATCACACACTTCAAACCAAGTAGGTACTTCATTACACTCGACTGCACACTTCAAAAGTTTTTAACCGAACTTCAAACATATCGCTGCAAAGTGTAACTAATGACACTTTAGGTAACATTCAATATTGTGAAAATTTCTGGCAGGCTTGGTGCAGATAAAAAGACCGTTTGAAATTCCAGCCCCCCTCTCTGTTCAAAAATTATTTTTTATTAGAAATTATTTGAGGTTGCTGTAGCTAAAACGACCTTTGAATAAACTCATTCATATTCTCACCTGTAGATGAGAGCATCTGTGGCTCTCGAAACTAGTTGTGTATAAATTGAACTCAAAAGTAGTCTTACACAAGTATTTTATTTACATATCTACAAATTATCATGTCATTCCACAAAGTAAAAGCCAAATCAATAAATAATATAAAGCAGTTTTGAAATCAGATTCCGCGTGCCATGGGTAGGGGCGGATGCTCCTTCGCGGCCCATTTACTTTTTCATAAAAAATCGCTTTGAAACGTATTTTTATGCCAAATTTGACATTAGTTAAAAATAATATTATATTATATATTCGAAAGCAATTGATTCATCGCATATAAAAAGCATCAGTTTCTCTGTCCTGACGGGTGATTTGGTAACCTTGAAGGCCTCGCGATATTCGCGGAGATATCATTGTAATTTGGAAAGTCAAGTAAGATATTAATTTACGACATAATTTTTAAAATATAGATAAATGGTTGTTAATTTTATATTTAATTTAATACATATTTATACACCGAAAGAAAAAAATATATTCTTCAAAATATTATTATTTCAAATGAAAAATTTCAATAGCGGCACGGCTCAGCGTCATCTGTAGTGGAAGAAGTGTACATAATGACAAGTTGCCAGGCATAATGGCCTCGCACTCACATAATCAATCAGAAAAAGACCAAAAGAAAGCGGGCCTTTTTAAACTTTACAAAATTTAATATTGTTTTCAGTTAGTAATTAATGGTATATTTCAATAAAGCTATTTATTACCTTCTTATTACATTCTCCTTGTAATTGTTCTGGAGCAGCGTAAAGTCGTGTTCCGAGTGCAACACCATCGTGAGATTTTTGTAAAGGACATGCCAAACCAAAGTCACCAAGTCGGACACTTCTCGCCGTGCCAAAATACCCAATAAATATATTACTAGGCTTTACGTCATGGTGAATTATTCCACGGTGATGTATGTAGTGCAGTCCGTTTGTAAGCTGTGTAAAGATATCTATAACCGTGTCAATGTAGGGTGAATACTGGCTATCAAGAGGCACATTTGAATGTAAATTGTTTGTTGATAGTGTGGGACCTTCCCAATTCGACTGGTTTTCTGAAATGAGAATCGGACTCTCCAGATTGCTCGTTGTAAATAGATTCCTTTCTTCCAACCAAGTTTTTAAAGTTTTTTGACACAAAGACATTTGAATAAATAAAGTGGCCCATTTTAAATTAATCTGCGACGCCTCGACTCGACAACTCAACACCTTCTTGTTGTTCCCCAACTTGCAAAGAATTTTGCATTTCTCAGATGTTTCCGATACAGATGGATTATAATGCCAAGAATCATACTCTTCTATTGTTTCTATTTTTTTGCTCCCCCCCTCAAAACAAATTTGTATATCTGAATCATCAGTACAACTTTTGCAATTGTCTTCGACGTGATTAGATAAATAACTAGATGATGAATTATTATTATCATTTGTAAATGTTTCCTTCGCGAGCTCATCACTACTGGTACTGCCTTCATTTGTTTCATTTGTGTTTTGGGACTCGACGAGGGGTTCCAGCCAAGCAGATTTGTACGATACAATGTTAGGATGGTCGAGGCTGGCAAATGTTTTCACCTCGGCCAAATGATGTAATACCGAATTCAAGTCACGTGAACGTATAGAAATCTTCTTCACCGCATACTCTACTCCATCTAGTCGATGTCTCGCTTTGAATACTTTACCGAAGCCTCCATTAGCGATGAATAAAATTTCCTCAAATTCTCTGTGATAGCGAGACCATTCTAATTCTGAGGAAGGCGGTATTGGCCACACTGAATGGTTAACAACTGGTAACTCTGGCCCACTCGCCACCCTCACCAGCTGCTGGAGGGCCACCTGGTACTGACACCTCATAATTTCGAATTCCCCCATTGAATAGGTTTCGTCAATCAATTTCATTTGATGTAATTTTTCACAAATTGAATCATACAATTTGGTGGCACGTTTGTGGTCCTTCTCGAGCATTGTGCACAGCTGTTGGATAAGGGATTGCACCAGAAGACTTATGGGGGTGGTGATTGTTGGTATCACATGCTTCATCAACTCTCCACCCATCACTTGTGTAGAATCACACATTTCATTACTGTCTTTTGGACCTAAAAACCAAAGTACATATTATTAACACATGATACATAACTAGAAGTTCAGGAAACTCAGAGATGATAACTCAAATGGAGAGATACGCAGGGTTTAAAAAGAGTATTCTGAATGAGGCAGAATGAATATACTAGGTGTAATAAAAACAAATGCTATTCCAATTAGTGTTATCAGATGAAGGGTTCTATGGAAGCTAGAACGCCTGCAGAACACAAATAACATTGTCAATAGCACAGAATATGACAAAATTGGTAAAATAATAATAAAATTATAAACTTAAAAAACTTTTTAGATCCAAGAACAACAAAAATACCATGAAAACAATAATCAAATAAAACTGCATCGGAAAGACAAAAGTACCAGAGAAATACATAAAGGCATCATAAACATGAATAGCTTGTTGGTCTTGTGGTCTTGGCCTCATGATCCAAAGGTTGCGAGTTCGAACCTCAAATTAGTCCTATTTTCATAGCACCAACATTTAGCTTCGAATCTCTATTTAAAAGAAAAATTCATAAAGTATGTAAAGGTCAAACTAAAATCACACGTGATATTGAGGGTAATATTGTAGCTGAGAAAGTCGGTGTTATCTGGAGGTGAAAAAAGTACTTTCAAGATCTCCTCAATGACCACAAAGGTGACAATGAGACCATTGTCAACATAGCTACAGTAGGTAGGAACTTTTACTTAAGAACCCCCTGTCAGAAATGTCTATGGGATACTGAAATAGATGTAGGTACAAGGCAGTTGCCATAGATGGAATACCCACGTCAATTCTGGAGCATGGAATAAAGAGTTAGCAATTGTTTCATTCCATTGTAAGCGAAATCTGGATAAACCATAAGCTGGATAAGCTAATCTCAATCCGTAAGATGATAAAAATCATTGCGATAACTGTAGAGAGTTCACAATGATCGGAGTGGCAAACAAGGTTTTATATTCCTTGATTCTCAGCAAAACAGAACTGTATGCTTAGGAGAAAATTATTATTTAAGACTAGATATTCATCATCAAACAAATAATAATCAAAACGGCAGGACACTCAAATGTTGCACTTTTTTGTTGATTTTCTGAAATCCCTTTACTCAATTAAGGGCCGGTTGTTTCAAGTTGGATTAAAGTAAGCGTTTGTTTAAAGCATAGATTTTTGCATTCTCCACCAATCAGATGATCCGTTTTCGTAAATATCTATGCTTTAAACGAACGCTTACTTTAATCCAACTTGAAACAACCGGCCTTAAGAGGTTGATCACCCAGAGATATGTTTAAAGAAAGTTCTATCCTCGTTATCCCTTCCAGAGTACCTCTGAGTGGGCAGAAGACGGACGCCATCAAAATTATCACCAATCATTATGAGAAACCAAAGACAGCATATGAATTCTTTAAACAATTAAAATTTAGAACAGACATCTGAGAAACAATGTGGCAGGTAGTGGTGGTCAAACCGTTGTTTTAATTGGTTATTCATGGTACTGTTATTTGTTATTTGTATATGATTGTATCAAACCCTGGTAATTGAGAATTGCGAAAAAATCAGTTACCAATCATCGATTCAATCAGGTACAAATCTCAAATAAAAGTTATTGTGTAACTGGTTAAAATACCATCGCTTGTGGCAGGGAACAATAATATCCAACAAGAAAAATCAATCAGGTTAAAATAGGAAAATCAGCTTGTTCCGCGTATTCTACAGAAATTGGGGTAATTGAGGTTGCTGTCACAGAATCTTAAGATATCTTGTATAGTGTACAACGTTGGTGAAACCGAATATACTGTATGAGTGAGAAGCTGTCACTTTGACAAAAGGCAAAGCGTGGCAGATTACAGATCTTCGAAAACAAAGACTTAGACCCGAAAACGTGACAACCCAACCAGAGAACGAGGGTGGTTACAGAATTTGAAAGTCCCGAGATTGTCCATCCCACGGAACTGTAAAGGAAGAAAATATATAGAAGAAAATTAATAATGAAATAATCAATACCTGTATCGAATGATTCCACTGTGCACAACAAATTCCAATCAATTTTATTTTCTTGAGAATTCATTTTCTTATGGATTAATATAAAATGTCGATAGTATAAAATTCAAACATAAGTCACATTTACAGAATAACGATTTATCTTCGGAGACACTCGCCGAATATCTTACATTCTCAAATGAGCATTTTCTGTGATGATTAACAACTTGAGAAGGGACACCAAGTCTTGCGAAAACTTGTTACGGCAAGTGACAGTCCGGCTGACAGCCCCATTCGAATGTTTTCTATTGCTTCTATGTAACCATAGAAAAGATAATTATGTGACCATAGATGGCATAGATAAAATCTACAACTATATAATAATATCACAGCCGCCTTTATCGATAAAGGTGGTTATGATCAGTTATGATAATATGGATCATTCCATGGTCATCCGCGTATCTTGCAAATTCGAGCGTTTTGGCGGTATGAAAAAATGATAATTTTGGCTGAAATTATTATGCAAAACTGAACTAAGCTGTTAACAGATACATTATATGTAAAATAAGTTTTTTGAGGGCCATATTACATATACATAATTTTGTAACCTTTATATAAAATAAAACATCAGTTTATTAACTTCGCCATCCAAATTCGAATGGTACGGAAGGTAATGAATTGGATATGCAATAATAAATACAAAAATATTAATAAAAACCTCACCACCTGAGAGTGATACTATTGAAAACATTGAGCAAGAAGCCATACAAGATTCATTAGTAATATCAGAACTAGTCCTAGTAATGAGAACACAAAAAGGAAAAAAATGTCCATGGTGGTGAACACAGTTAGAATGATGCCTTATAGAGATCTCACGTAAATCTACAAAAGAGTACCAAAAGCATGGAGAGAAAAATGCTTTTCTACATTCTACATAAGAAAATTGCTTCTAACCCTTTATAGTTTGATTCATTTCCTATTTATCTCGTTATCATAGAACTAGTTTCATTTCTGTAATATTGTATACTGAAAATCTTTTTCAACCATTCCACTAAATTGTGTGGTTGGTTGCTATGGTAGGTTGGAAGAAGAAATTACCAATTGATAATAAACTCGCCATTGTAATAGTACGCATGTAAAGAGTTAAATATTTATTAAATAAATATTATTGACCAAAAATATTGACCGTACGAGAATAAATAATTTATGCATAATAATAGACCTGCCAATATTATTGATTAATAAAACGCCTTCAATATTATTGATCAATAATTTTAATGGTGGCCTTAAGAGAGACCTTGATCAAACTGTAAAGGGCACTGTATAACATTAGCTGTGGTTGGCCGAATGCCGGCCAACACCAATGTGAACAGGGGGGTATTGGCACGGGTTTGGCAGACGTTGGCTGGCATTGGCACGCATTGGCGAAGTTGTCGGTTTTTCGAGCACACATCAAAGGAATAACACATTATTCAGTTCGTCTGTTCGTCACCGTCCGCTGACGGGGTCATACGTTCATCGTATTTCGTTCTGAGATCGCCGAAATATCGCTATCGTGGACCAAAGAAGAGATGTTCTTAGGTTTTCACGGCCACTCAGAATCTTCAAGTGTGTGTTTATTGGGGTATTATGCCGTGTTGTTACGACCTTTCGGGCCGACGTTTCGGATCCCATTGCAGAGTCCATCATCAGGGCTGATGTGTTGTCTTGAATGTTGGTGTTGTGGTTAAGTATCGGCTTGCAATACCGTGCCGAAGTCATGATGTGTTGTATTGTGTTGTAGGGGAAGGTGGTGTCAAAAGTAACAAAATAGACATTCTGGTTTATAACAAAATAATTAACCGGTTAAATTACCTGATTTTTTTTTTCAAAGCACTTCCATATATTTAGGAACTAAGTGTATGGTTAAAAAAATTGAAGGTATTAAGAATTTTTGTTTATTTGAAAATTAAAAAAAGAAGAAAACTGTTACATTTGACACCACAGTGGTGTCGATAGTAACACTCGTGGTGTCAATTGTAACATAAGTCGCACAAAACATAATGTATCTACTTATTTTTATTAGGTATATTTTTATGTACTAAATGACTATAAAGTTGTAAGATACATAAAAACAAAACAAATTATCTAATTATAAAAACCAAAATTTATAAAATAATTAGAAAAAAATCTAATTTAATATGCTTCCCTAAAATAATTTTAATACCGTGAAAGTAGTTCAAATTGCTCAATGATTATCAGATTCACAATTGAAACACATAATTTAATTGTTTGGTTTGGGCACAATTCTCATGCACCCATAATTTGCAGGAGGAACACTGGATCCAACCCTCTTTGCTTGTTGAATATGGTTTGGTACAAATAACATAAAGCATCATCAGTTTCTTCTTTTTTCTCGGTTATTATACAAGTTTTTGTTCTTCTTTTACCTTGCTTATTTTTTGCAGCTTTGTTACTCAATACGAAGGATTCCTTCTGATAAATGCAATCAGCTAATCTTTCGAAGCCATACCAACTTCATCCCAACCAGTGGGATATGTCAGAGTTGAGTTGTTGATGTTATTGGAGTAATAGTTGTTGATAATTTATTTTGACTAACAAACTAACTAACCATCACGCCGTTTCCCCGCAGGGGTATGCAGAGAGGATTGAACACCACACTCTTCTATCCTGGCACACCACTTTTGCTTCGGCCACATTCATACATCTTCTCATACAAGTTCTACGGTTGTTTGCGGCTTTAAATAGGGCCATCCTCAAATACTTGTAGTATCTGATCGTGCCAAGTCTTTCACGGACGCCCTCTATTCCTATTGCCTTCAACACTCGTCTCATGTATGCATGAGCCTCATGCAATTATGGCCAAAAAGAATCTGTCAAAGGAAGCAAGACTAGCGGTACATAATAGCGTTCTAGTGCCAACCCTGATGTATGGAAGTGAAACCTGGAATTGGCAAAAGAGGAATGAAAGTAGACTGAATGCGGTGGAAATGCGGTCACTATGACGCTTGTGTGTAAAATCTTTGGTCGATAGAGTGAGGAATGAAAAAATTAGAATTTATTAAAATTCACAGTAGTCAGCTAATTCTTTTTCTGATTAGATAATAGCTTGTTGTGGGGTAGATGTCCTAATACTGGGACAGATCCATCTTTTTTGATGCGTTCCATGTATCGATGAGGAGATACGTGTCATATTTCGATATGCTTGGCTGCTTTTCTTATTGACACGTTTCCATTTTTTTATAAAATCTTTTATAAAAGTGTGCCTTCTCAAAGGTTTCTTTGGATGGTTTTCCCCTATTTGTCTTTCGTTCTCTAGGTTTAACCATTTTTAACAACCAGGAACCCAAAATGACATTAACTTCCAATTACATTACATTATTATCTCGAAGGTGTCAAGTGTAACATGTTACAATTGACACCCTTTACACTGTTACAATTGACACCTTTCGCCACATTGCATTAAGGTTATGTTTTATCTTAAACTATTAAAAAAAACTGTTAAAATATGTACACATCATGATAATAAACAATATTCTGAATACTAACACACAATAAAATAATAAAAAATACTTACACTTTGACGAATACAAAAAGGTGACTATTTAATGATTTTTTTACTTCACTAGGCCGAAATACGATGATATCCAATATACCGATACTTTCAAACTGATGTTAACGCAAAATGGCGTTCTTTGATAGGTATTGATCCCGTCTAATAGACGGTACTGATTGTCCCATTAAATGACCAATATTTAAAAATATACGGCGACTGTTACAATCGACACCTGTTACTATTGACACCACCTTCCCCTATGTATGATTCATCTGTTGTCTGATCACTATCTCTGCGGAGTCTGCGACGAGAATGACTTTGAAGCGCCGGGTACCAAGATGTTTTTAATTTGAGACCATCATCTCTATTAATGTTCATCGGATGCTTGTAGATTTCTAGTGCTTCCTTAATAAGACGCGCATGGTGACTCTTAGGCTTTCCAAAGATTTTCGGTTCGAATGCAAAATGATGGCCGGTATCCAGAAAATGCTCAGTCAGTGCTGATTTTTCTGGATGACCGAGTTTGTATACCCGTTTGTGCTCGTTGACCCTTTTGGAAATGGTACGCGCCGTTTGCCCCACGTATACTTTATCGCAGTCTTGACAATCGAGTCTATACACACCGTCTGTTTCCAAGCGATCTCGATCCTTCGCTGATCTCAACATATCCTTAATTTTGAACCAATGGATTTTTAAATAAAAGGTGCATGTGCTCAATTTTTTTTCATTTCTGTAAATACAATATTTGAGATTGTTCTTAAGAATTTTAGGCGCAATTGAACATCTTAAATTAAATGTTTTGAAGTTGCAAAGGCGTATTTGCTGCAATTTAACAAAGCAATATAACAAGTTTAAAAATTTTGATTTTTTTCTTTGGCTTTAATCGATAGATATACTATAAGAGAATATGCTTATAAAATTATATAGCGAAATTCTAAATATTTCTCTCTACCTTGGAACAAAATAATTGCTGCCGTCATGATTAGGGCCAGGCAGCAACGAGTCATGCGACAATGTGTGAGAAATGTTGGGCGTTGGGCGACGTTGGCCCACATTGGCATTTGGCCGTGGTTAGTTCAAAGTGTACAGGGTCCTTAACGATCGTCATCGTGGAATTTTTGTCTTCTGCAAATCGTCCAAATCGTCTTCGAAAACGAATATTTTATTCATATCTATGGAATTCTGACGTACGTTTGTGGATAGGATAGGAGTTTGCCGTGCTGTCGTAATTCATTGACATTTTTACCAATAATGGAGTTAACCAGTCAGGTTAACGGCCTTAATTCTAAAAAAAAGGATAAAGCAGAAATTAAAGAAAACTTATGGTATGTTTATGTACAAATAAATTGCAGCAAAATAGCGATTTGCCATATACGGCTTTTATGTGTCACACCTTTGGCACCGTATAACATCATCGCTCGCGTTAGCAAAAAGTGGCATGGGAATCTGTCAAACGCATTTATGTGTTTTTTTCGGAATTCTCCAACTTCATTGTTATTTATCTTTCTTTTGCAGCTGAACTTTGGCCCTTATGGCAATTTTTTTGCCAGACAAAAGTGAGTGACTCATGCGTGTGTGCCACATTCAGTTTTGTTTTAATACAATTTTCTTACTTACAGGTCTTCTATATTAGAAGAAGTACAAAATCAAGGAAACACTAAGCTTTCAACATGTAAAAACGTATTGGTGCTAGGCGATAACGAATCGGGGAAAACGACTCTCATAGCCAAGTTGCAAGGGGTAGAGGATCCTAAAAAGGGCTCCGGGTTAGAATATGCTTATATTGATGTAAGAGACGAATATCGAGATGGTAAGAATCACTGCTAAACTCTTTTATATTTTACACACAATGTCAGTTATTTTTTAAAATATTTTTCGTTGAATAGTAGATATTTACCGAATATTCGTATTCGCCAAATATCATCACGAATATTAAAAACAAATTATTTATAACTCTACGCAACGCAAATTACGGTTTGGCTGTGCACTGTGCATCCAAACATACCCACGCACTCTATTATCGAGTTTTTCTCTATCTATTACTAAAACATTGAATGAATGGATTTGTTGAGTTCTTAAGTTGTTAATTGTTACTTGTTTCACAGCATAACATCAGTTCTTTCATCTAGTTTCGTTGGGTTATTAATAAGGTTAGGTGCTCAATTCAAATAGTTTTTGTTTTGTAATATGTATTGTTCATTCCATTTTATTTCCGTTATGTGTAAAAGTGTTAACTCTTATAAAATAAATTAAATTAAATTTTAATTTTCAAATTAAATCTAATAACATGATCTCTCGTAAGTGCGAAAAAAGTGATATTTATTTTCGATTGCTGGAAAAGTAGGTACAAACGGATAAAAGAAGTGTTGTGCTTTTTGAACAAAAATTTGCCGATGGTATATTTTAATTTAATCTCGTAGTAAAAAAAGCTCATGAGGGGCGCAGCAACAACAACTAATTCAGAATGGCGAGGGGACACTCAATCACGAGGCCCGGCTACAACAATTACCTTGTTGAATTATTCGTATTCGCCGAATAGTAGGCTTGATATTCGTATTTGTGAGAGTAGTATTCGTTGCATCACTAATTTTTATGCCAAACATTAGAGCGAAATAGGATGGGGTTAAAGAATATGTATTGTACGTATGAAGCATATTAAATGTTAAAGGTATATAAGTAATGAATACAAACATTAATAATGGAAAGCTTTTAGTTACAATGGTCCTAATGTCAATTTGCCAAGAGTTGGTGAATTGTTTTTTATATTGGCTTCACAGGGAATTCACTTCCAACTGGAGTTTGGAAGGTCACAACCTGTTGGATCAAATGAGGTTTTTGGTCATGCCTCTTGAAAGTCTTGAAAGAGAAATGTTGAATTTGAGGATGATAATCAATTAGTTATTAGCTCTATTGGTGAGCCACTCGGCAGAATTTTTACAGAAACAATGAATAGTAAGGAAAGAAAAAGAAGGAACTTAATGTGGTGAAAAATGTGTGGATGGGATTGACAATGACAATTGACAGGTTTTCAGAATTCAAATCACGCCAGAATATTATTTGAGTGGTGATGACAAAAATGGTATCCTTAAATGAAAGAAACACTTCCTCCGTTGGAATTATTAGTCCCTTATCAGAATGATTCGGCATCACAAAAGGTTTTGAAAAAAAGGTTTTCTATTATCATTGTGGCTAAAGCAAATGAATCATTTTGTAAAATGTAAATGTAAACAAACAATATTTATGAATGCAGTCACAAGAAGCAAAGATATATTTGTGGATTATGAGGCTGTTATGAGGAAAATAAACTGGACGATATTTATGGATTACGGCCTATTATGATAAAAATGCAGTGCTATCTTTAAATAAAGAAGACTGCTAGAAGAGGGAAGCTACTATAGCACGCAATCTACCACGATTTCTGCAACTCAGGAAAATTTATATAAAAGTTAGATTATTTTCTAAAAAAGAGATACCTTAATAGGACACATACCTCAGTAGTACTAACTTGAGACATTTCTGTGTCTAGAAAGCATGTAAGCGTAAAAAATTAAACATACAAATAAGAAGTTGAATCTGTGGTGTGAAGAATCAACGTGTGGTACAAATAGATAATTGAAGCATCATATTTAAAAATTAATATTTCTGGAAAATATCTGTACCTGAGAGCCAACATGTCTTAAACCCGTTTTTTTTAAATTCCCTAAATACATTTTTTATACACACACCATATTTGTTTTCTCTTGAATGTCTTGTACTCTTCCTCATATTAATAGAAATAACCATGAAAGTACCCGCAAATATTAATTAACCTTTACTACACGAAATATGAAAAAAATTAGTTACGCTCCGAAGGGAGGTATGAAAAGACCGCAAGAATATTTTCTTTAAAAAATTTTTTTTTTAAGTGAAGACATGTTTTTAAGTGTATCGAAATTAGAGATGCATCGATATGCCGATACGATACCGATATCTATAAAAAAGTATCAACGATACCATATGATGCAGACAATGAAGATTTCAAAAGGTAAAAAGTTGTGGGTTTAGATTAGAAACAGACGAAATTGCTTGTATAATATTTATTTAGAATGTTTGCTTTACAATTAAATTTAAAAAATTGTAATTTAACAGAACATTACGTTCAGATTACTATATGAGTAGCTTGTCGGCGTGGTCATAACGCTCGCCTAGCGATCTGGTGGTCGGTGGTTCGAGCCCCGTTCCAGGACGTCAACAATTTAGTCCTATTTTATAGTTTTAATTTTTGGCTTAGTTTGAGAATAGTAAGAATATTGATGCAACATGTATTCCGTGTTCGGAATGAAATTATGAAACCCGGGGATTCCCCGTGCATGGATAAATTGTGCCGCGTTTAAACATGAGGGAATTAAATGCAAAGATGGTGCGTTTAAACTTGAATTATCTATAGTGCAAAATTCAAAATGTATCGGTGTATCGGCAAATCAATATTGCCGGTTCTGATATATCGAGAAACCCACGATATCGGAGATATATCGTTATCGGATACATCCCTAATCTAAATCATTATTATAAGCATAAAAATTTAAGAATTTGTATTTTTTTGGGATTTTGGGGATTTTTAAGTCATTCTAAATTAATCCCGAAATCCGTCATTCATATAGCATCGGCAATAACAAACTACAGGTTGCGCAAGCCCTTCTCGGGCGATCGGTTGGAGACCCCCTCTCCGTTGCGTGTGTTCTATTTAGAACATGCAGTTTTGCAGTACTTAATTTTTTATCAAGCATTTAATAATTTTAGTGAAGTTTGCAATAATGTTTTTTTGTATAAATTTGTATATATCTCTTATAAAATAACAATATAATAAATATTGTTATACAAAGTATGTTATGCCGCTGTAAATTCAGATAAGGACGAGGTGAAAGACGAGTTTTGGATGAGTGTAAGAGATGTCATAGATATGGAAGGCGACAATGAAAGATTAATTTTGGCTGGAGATTTGAATGGGTGGGTTGAAACTCGAAGAGATGTCTCGAGTTAATTCGAGTCCGCTCTTGGTATGTTTGGGGATGGAAGGACAAATGGAAATGGTGATAGTTTGATTGAAATATGTTTGGAATGGAATCTTTTTGTATCAAATACTTTTTCCGAACACAAAGTAATCCACCAATGTGCATGGGAAAGAGGAAATGAAAGATCCATGATTGATTTCGTTATAGTCGACTCTAGATTGAGGTCCGCTACTGTTGACACCAGGGTGTTTCGGGGTGCTGAAATTGAATCCGAAGTTCGTCTGAATCATTTTCTTTGTCTGTAAGGTCAACATCAGCTGAATCTCGAATATCAGATGCTTCAAAATGCAATTTTTCAAATACTAAATCGCTGTCAAAATTTTCACCATTATTGCCATGATTATCTTCTCCACAAATTCACTCCTCTTTTTTTAGGACATGTACTTCCGTGGAATAATTTTTAAAAATCTGTAATTTTTTGTAAAAATATGATATTGTATATTGAAGAAAAACAAAATATTTACTCACGTTTACACCATATAAAAACAAGGACTGCGCAGTGAACGTTTGACAAATCCTGACTTGTCAAACGTGGCATGACTGTCTTGTCATCGGCAAAATGAAGTGAGTTTCGTTTTCTCACTCTCTCCTATTTGATACAAGGGCCTTTATTATATGTGTTCAAATAAAACGAAACAATAATATACCGTTCAGTACAGTAATTGATCGAAATATTTACATTTTCATTGTAAATTTTTGGTTTTCACTAAGAAATTATGGAAATATACATTTTTAATCACCAAGTATCAACTGGATGGTTCATTTAATTACCGAGTTATCGGAATGAATATTGATTTGGGGATTTCAATCCCCCCGCTTCGAAAAGAGTGGGTTAAGGCAGTCAAATGAAGAAAGCATGCATAGGATTTCCCAATTTTAGGAATCGCGATATGATACAGTAGAACCTCGTTAATTCTAAATTCAAGGGACCCAAAAAAAACATTTCGAATTATGCGGAACCCCGTTAATTCAAAATTCAAGTATAGTATATTTTATTCCAAACACTCATATTTTGATTCAACTACAGGTGACTATTTACTGTTTCAGATCATACACGGTTAAGTGTGTGGGTGTTGGATGGAGATCCTGGGCATACGAATCTCCTGAAGTTTGCACTGAACGAAGGAACCTTCCCCCACACGCTAGTTATATTAACCGTCGCTATGACCACACCATGGGGCCTTTTAGACCAATTACAAAGTTGGGCCTCAATCCTAGGGGACCACATAGATAAATTACCACTTAGTAATGGTAAGTCCACACATTGATTATGTGCCATCAAATTGTAATTTATCTTCCATACACGAAATTCGAAAAAATCACGCGCGTTCTAAACAAAAAGACCCCAAGAATATTTTCTTTAAAAATGTCTAATTTTTTAATAAAGACATATTTTTAAGTGTATGTGAATCATTAATTCCTAAAGATTCCTATTATTTTGGGATTTTGGAGACTTTTAAGTCATTCTAAATTAGTCCCAAGATCTGTCATTTATCTGGCGTCGGCAATAGTAGACTACACATCGCGCATGCCATTCTCACGCGAAATTGTGTGTCTGAACAAGCCCTTACATAATACCCCAGAAAACACAAACCAGAAGTTTCAAATACTAAATTACTGTCAAAAACACAACCATTTTTGCCATGATTATCTTGTGTTATCCTCCCCACAGATTCACGTTTCCTTTTTTGAGACATGTATTTCTATTAAGAATGTTCTTAGGTTTTCACGGCCACACAGAATCTTCAACTTTGTGTTTACTGGGGTATTATGCCGTGTTGTTACGACCTTTCGGGCCGACGTTTCGGATCCCATTGCAGGGTCCATCATCAGGGCTGATGTGTTGTTTTGAATGTTGGTGTTATGGTTAAGTATCGGCTTGTAATACCGTGCCGAAGTCATGATGTGTTGTATGTATGATTCATCTGTTGTCTGATCACTATCTCTGCGGAGTCTGCGACGAGAATGACTTTGAAGCGCCGGATACCAAGATGTTTTTAATTTGAGACCATCATCTCTATTAATGTTTATCGGATGCTTGTAGATTTCTAGTGCTTCCTTGATAAGACGCGCATTTTGACTCTTAGGCTTTCCAAGGATTTTTGGTTCGAATGCAAAATGATGGCCGGTATCGAGAAAATGCTCAACCAGTCATGATTTTTCTGGATGACCAAGTTTGCATGCCCGTTTGTGCTCGTTGACTCTTTTGGAAATGGTACGCGCCGTTTGCCCCACGTATACTTTATCGCAGTCTTGACAATCGAGTCTATACACACCGTCTGTTTCTAAGCGATCTCGATCCTTCGCTGATCTCAACATATCCTTAATTTTGAAGTTGGTACCAAAAACTGTCTTAATGTCTCTTTTCTTGAGAGCTCTGGCAATTCTGTCTGTAACGCTTTGGACAAAAGGCAGAAAGGCGATGCCTTTGCACTCAGGTTCTGTATGTTTTTCAGGGCGAACAGACCTCGTTCTTATGACGCGTTGTATCTGTCGCTTCTGGTAACCATTGCCTTCCAGTGTGTCGCTGAGTGTTATCATTTCCTCCTGTAGATATTCATCTTGGCATATCCTTTTGGCCCTCGTGGCCAAAGTGTTGATGAGACCTCTTTTTTGAGCAGGATGATGGTGGGAATTCGCATGTAGATAACGGTGCATATGCGTAGGCTTCCTATAAACTCTGTGTCCGAAACTCCCATCGGCTTTCTTTCTTATTTCAACATCAAGAAAAGACAGCACGTTATCTTTCTCTATCTCCATGGTGAACTTCAGGTTGTTATGTAGTGAATTAAGGTGCTCCAAAAAATCACCTAGTTTGTCTTCACCATGCGGCCAGATTGCAAACACGTCATCGACGTATCTCCACCAGACCTTCGGAGTAAAGGATCAAGGAAGCACTAGAAATCTACAAGCATCCGATAAACATTAATAGAGATGATGGTCTCAAATTAAAAACATCTTGGTATCCGGTGCTTCAAAGTCATTCTCGTCGCAGACTCCGCAGAGATAGTGATCAGACAACAGATGAATCATACATACAACACAATACAACACATCATGACTTCGGCACGGTATTACAAGCCGATACTTAACCGTAACACCAACATTCAAGACAACACATCAGCCCTGATGATGGGCCTTGCAATGGGATCCGAAACGTCGGCCCGAAAGGTCGTAACAACACGGCATAATACCCCAGTAAACACAAACTTGAAGATGTATTTCTATTATCTGGTAAAAATATAATATTGTATATATATATTGAATGAATAAAACAAAACATCTACACCATATAAAAACAACTGCATAGTAAACGATTGGAAAGTACTGACTTTGCATTGCATTGTCGGCAGAATGAAATGAGTATCGTTTTTCTCACTCTCACCCGTTTGGTATAATAGCCTTTATTATATATATTCAAGTGAAACAAAACATACATAATTTATTTTTATTTTTTCTTAAAGTAGGTGATACAATAATTTACATTTCCTAATATAAACAGACTACATATAATTATTTTATATTTTATGCAAATGTAAGCATCGCATATTTCTTTAGCTTTCATCTTCATCCCCTAGTCCTAGTAGTAGTAGTAGTAAAACTCATCTCAGCAGCCTGGATCCTTGAGTGAGAACTCTTTGTCAGTTTTATCTTAATAGTAATCTTGGATTTTCTTATCACCGCACTATATACAGAATGTAGAATGCTGGCTGCAGCTCCGATGCTTCTATTTATTTCACTTTCCTGCCTCAAAGAAGAAGGCACTGCGAATTGTGTCTTAAATACATTGCGTCTTATTAATAGATTGAAATGCCAATTACTTTGTGGTGCAACATGTTGTGTTAAATGTTACCTGATTATAAATTATAAAAATTATAAATTACACCTGATGATGAGAGGGACTGCTCCTCTCGAAACTAGAGTAGTGATAAATTTAACTCAATGTGTGTGAATCACAAAGTTCTATTTAGTTTAAATTAAAATAATTTTGCATCTTGGTTAAATAGCTGAAATCAGAAATATTGATGAAGATTTTTTTTATAAATAATCTATTCTTTTGATCTATTAAAAGTAAAAAGGGTTGAAAATACCACACAAAACATAAAATATTGTTTAAAAAACAGTGTTTTTTAAACATTAATTGAAAGTAAATTAAATTACAGATTTTGCAATAAATTTAAGATAATCATTTACTTTATAATATTATTGAAGAAAAAAAGACATGTCATAAACCCATAGTCATATAAGCGCCGCAAAGTAGAGGAATTTTCTTCATTTTTAAATCATCTTTGATTTCATAATTTATCAATTGATTAAATAATTTAGATATCTGTATTAAAAATATATGTAACCTGATGGAAAAAATTTATAAAGGTATCTTTCCATACAAAAATGTGATACAAAGTGCAAGAGAAAATATAGGAAAAAATTGTAAATTTTGCTCACATTGTCAGACGATCGCCTTAATGCCAGTACTTAACTAGTTTGTTTTAATCTAATTTCTTTATTTTAAAAACTAAGCAAGTAAAACCAGCATAATTTTCCTTGCAAAAGATAAAGATAAATGAAAGATAAATTTTGACTGATAGATGTTATTTGGAAGTTTTGAGAAACCGTTATTATAAGCACTGAGTTTTGCATTTGAAATTGTTTAGCTACTGCTCATTCGCAATGTATATTTTCCGATGTTCAATTCCAGAACAAAGACAAGAAGCGAGGCACAAATGTGTCAAGTCTTGGCAGCAGTATACTGAGCCCGGTGATGAAATGGAACAGGCGGGGTCTCCTATGAAGAGGTCCTCCCGAAACCTGGGCGAGGAGTCTGATTTGGGTCTAGACGGGGAGGACGGAATGCCATTGCCCGAGTCGGTTCTCGCCACTAACTTGGGATTGGATATTGTCGTAGTCGTCACTAAGGTAAAATTAGCTATAAACGCTAAGTAATTATCCAAACTTATTCCCTACCGATAAAATAAAGATTTGAATAGTACCAAGAAGACGACTAGGTAAAAAGGTATGTTATATAGTTCACTGTTTAGCAACCAAAAATTAAAATCTTATGAACGGAATGGGTTATTTCAAGTTATGTGTGCAAGTGACAGAGGCGTGGAAATAACGTAGAAAGTATAAAATATAAACAGTAGAAATATACAAGAACACACAGAAATATAAACAGACAAAATATAAAAAAACGCAGAATATAAAACAAAATTGGCGTAGGCACTCGGATCTCCAGCACGGTCACTATACAATGTTATGGTGTGATTTTCGATGATCCTGGTTCACAGATTCGTCGGAGGCTCTTGCCGGAAAAAGCTCGACAGCAAGCACTCGGCGAGACTCGAGCTTCACGTAAGCTCGGCTTGGTACGGCCCAGCCGGAAAACACTCGTCCGACGGTGATATCGTTTCCTAGATTCGCCAGGAATACCTCCCGGACACCTCCTAGTAAGGCGAGGACTGTTGGAGCCTTCTAAACATTGTGTGGTGCGTAAATGTGTGTGACAACAGATAGATGTGAATGAATGGTGAGATGGGTATACAGGTGACCAGAAAATACTCACAGTTGGTTAAATGTCGAGTTTTTTGCAAGTACAGGTTACAATGGTGTAGTTCTTGGAATACAAAGAATATTGCGATTGTCTCGTGCGAAGTTCAAAGGAAGAATACTCGTGGTACCGGTGTGCTGCCTGACAGTACCTCACCAGTTGTATCGGGCTTCTAATTGGTGGTTCGCCTCGAGCATGATTGGTCTATCGGCACGTTCGAGAGGCTAGCGTCCAGACAGGCCTAGATGCTACAAAATAGGAAAAATATATTATTTAGTAGGAAGTTTTTATAAATTCATATTTCTATCACCAAAAATACATTCATATTAATAGCAAGGAAAACTTCGTACAAAACCACTATTTATTGAATAATCAACATATTTCGGGACCAATTGTCCCTTCATGTTACCACAAAATTATTTTGCTATTATAGAAGAAAAAATATATATATACGTTAGAAGTGAAAATATAGCACAAAAATACATGTTCAATAATCTTTAAAATTTTGCTCAGCGATTATTAACTTGTTCACATTATCAGGTGTGAGACTTTATCAAATTTAAAAAGAAAAGTGTAATATTTTTGTGGTGTTCTTAACCGAAACCAGAGAAAGATTTTAAAATCTTAAATTTTGTGAACATCCATACATATTTCATGTCAGAAGCTATATTTTAATATGGTTCTCTCAAACATTCACAGACAGATTACATGACCACTCTGGAGAAGGAGCACGACTATCGAGATGAACACTTTGACTTCATGCAACAGTGGGTGCGACGATTCTGTCTACAGCACGGCGCAGCGCTGTTCTACACCAGCGCCAAGGAGGACAAAAACTGTGACCTACTGTACAAATATCTCACGCACAAGATCTATGGGCTGCCATTCAGGACACCGGCTCTGGTGGTTGAAAAGGATGCAGTTTTAATGTAAGCTTATATAATTCAATTAGTTTCATGTGAAGTTCTTCATCCAGCGATCCAGAAAAATCAATTAATTTTCATCCATTTAAATTCCTTAACATAAAATCATGAGAACCGATTTATTTTTAAAATAAAAATAATTTTAACAAAAAGTCTCATCATCGTAATAATCAAAACTGTCATGATAAAATCTTTAAGGCTGGTCATACGTTTTTCAAACTGTCAAAAGTGTTGTATTGCGTCGATAGATCATGCTATTTCGATACGAGAACAAGACATGAACAAACCTCATATCAGATAAACATTGAACAAGCCTATGTATTCCTTGAAAGACAGAAAGGCTGCAAGGAAACGAGAGAACCATATGTAGTGCCGACGCTTAAAATATAAAGAACCGCCCGAGAGTCCGACAGCTGCTCGGGCTGCGTATCTATTACCATCCGAATTCCGGATGTTTCAAGTCTAGAATTAAAAAAGCCTATTTATATTTCTCCAATAATTTATGTATTGTAAAAAAATAGTAAACAACAATTTTTCTTATATCACTGTTTTTTAATTTAAAAATTATGTCGCATAAGCACATTTAGGTATTATTTTGATTTCCGGCTTGTGACTTTGGCGAAACCTAAGTAATTTTTCGAATTTAAAACGAAATACAGTCCACATATTTATATTTCACGTTAAACTGAATTTAGAAATAAAATTTCGTTTTCATAGCATTGGCATTCATTGCATCGAAACATCGATCCGCACGAATAAATTTTATTAATTGATTGAATAATTGAACTTGGTATATATTTGAACATTACAAGACACAAACCGCAACATTGTCAAACGTCAGATATGTACTTGAAATGAACGCACTTTCAAAATTGAATATTTTGATCATATCAACAAAATCATAATATGATATTGTTGATATGATCAAAAACCTTATTGTAGGAGTGAAACTCAAATGCTTTTTGCAATATAATACGCTTTTATTTGATAATAAAGTAATATTTGCATAGAATATATGTTTTACAGTGATTTTATATGGACAGAACAAAACATCGACAGAGACACGTCCGCCCTAGCCGCGACACCGGCTGGAATGATGACATTTCAATCCGTGTTTGGAACATAATCATACTGTGTTTTATTTATTTTTTAAATTTACTTGTTTCATATAAAAAACTAACTCTTAAATAGTGTGTGAGGATTCAAAGTGCGGGATTAAGTAGAATATATCACTTAAAATCATCTCTTTATAAGAAAAAAAGCGTTAATCATCAAAAAACGTAAAAATTTCTTGCAAATTTAAAACATTATAACTTTATTAATATTGAATATTTCTTAATTTTCTTAGTAAATATTATAGATAATTAGGGGGGGGGGGGTAAGGTTAATTTGTACAAAAAAGGCATGTTTTTGTGAATTTTTTATGACGACACGATTAAAATCTCTTTATTAAAACCAGTAAGTAGTACATTAAAGTATGACATTCGAAGAATATTGTGTAAATTTTTCACGAAGAAATATTAAAAAATACGGCAATGGCAGCAATTATTCAGACGTACCTCGGAAAAAAGTAGAATTGCGGTGCCCCTCATAATTTGGTGCTGGATCATCTGAAATCAAAAAATAAAAGTTCATTCGTTAGATAATAGTTTTACCCAGATAACGCTGGGAGGGTTTTTCTAAATTTAAATTTTTCACTTTTTTGGAACACTGAAGGGAAAAACGCGTTTTTTTGCAAAAAAAATTGACTAATTTGTTATTAAAAAATATAAATTATCAACAAATTTGAAAAAAAATCTCCAGCGTTACCTCGTTAATTATGTACAGAAATAGTGTTCAAAATTTCAAAAGAATCTTTGAAAGAGACTTTGAAAACACGAGTTGTGGGGAAAACTCTTTAAAGTTTTAAACACTAAAAATCTGGTATATAACGTTCATAAATTCGCAAATTTTATCGGCTTACATCACACTGATTCATCAATGCCAAGTCCATAAAGGATAGGTTTGATGTCATCCAAAATATCCTCGGGAAAGAGCACTGTATGTGTGTTTGAACGAATCCAATGCATTAGGGTCGAGTAGGTATAAAAATTCGACAGGTATAAAAATACTCATAACTTCGTCAATTTTGTTCCAATCGACTTGAAATTTTGACACAATATTCTTGAGATATTATGCATTCAGTTTAAAAATAAAAATAAATCCAAAAAAAAATGTATACCTTACCCTCCCCCTTAAGTAAACTTTATACGTATAAAAAAACATATTATGCCTCCATACAAAACATTAATAAAAAATTGGTTCGCCCTAAAACACTAAAAACTATTTTTTTTCCGCGGCCTGTCGATTAATGCCTATATTTTTCTTAATTATTGTAAATAATGTTCAGTTTATTACTTTTAGATAAGAAGAAAGGTTCTATCTAAGTTATCACCCTAAAAAATATTACAGTCTCTCTTATACATTCTGATATAAATTAATAATAAAAACATACAGTTTCGTAAAAAAACTCCGAAATTTGCATTTGCAGTGAATGTGCTGCCTTAACAACTTACAATTTTTTCCAGTCCTGCTGGTTGGGATACACTTAAGAAGATTAGCATCCTGTATGAAAATATGCACGCATGTAAACCTGACGATTACTATCGAGATGTGATTCTCCAACCTGCAACGAGAAAGGTATATATTTTTTATTGTCTTTTAAATATGTATAGTAGGGTGTCCCAGGCTATAAGGGTGAAAAAAAAATTTTCGAATTTCAAAACGCATACCTTCCATTTTTTTTTCATTTGACTCCAAAAACTTAAATATTAAATATTATTGAGATCGGATAACGATAACCCGTGCCGACTTGACGTCAAAGTTTAGTTGAAAAGTTAGTATGGAGCTATAGGGACATTGTAGAGTTCATTATTTAGATTCAGTAAATAAAACACATTTATAATATTTATTTTGTGTTCCGTCTCGACGCCTGGAATCCATTATGAGAGAACAGCCTGCTGTTTCGGCACTTAGAGACGCGTTCCTACCCCCTCTGATTCCCTGTTTGCGACA
This sequence comes from Agrypnia vestita, assembly GCA_016648135.1. Classification (NCBI taxonomy): domain Eukaryota; kingdom Metazoa; phylum Arthropoda; class Insecta; order Trichoptera; family Phryganeidae; genus Agrypnia; species Agrypnia vestita. The sequence goes on along the minus strand of JADDOH010001290.1, from coordinate 186,008 downwards.
TAATTTATTCCCGCTGGTATCCCTGTTTCCGGTTATGTCGGCGTAACGGTTTTTCTTTCATATAACGTCGTTGTTTCGCGCCATTTGCACGCGTCTAGACACGCCAACTTTTGTTGTGATTTTTTTGTGTTTCTATTGCAATCTACCCCCTTAATTTTTGATCCCTAGGTTAACAAACATTAGACTATACAAATTTTTAACATAGTGCGACAGGACGTTGATATTTTAGTGTAAATCCCGTGAATTTCGTCAAACGATTTGTTAACAAGATGGCGGACGAGCAAGCTCCTTCGCCGGTATCCTCGAATGACGGATCTTCTTTCGAAGAACCGAGTCGAAAGAGACGCCGCGTAGCATACGACCCGCGTGTAGACCACCTGCTAAAACAGGTGACTGCTCTGACGGAGGCCTTGTTAGCGGGCGGCGCGGCTCCTGCATCAACAACGCCGCCAACGCCGGAACACGTGGCCGCGAGCGAGCCCAGCGTGGAGGACGCGAATGCGTCCTTTATTCAGCCGCCGCCGAGCCTCAGAAGGGCGAAGAATACGCTGGAGTTCGGCAAGCTCAGCACGGTCGTGAAGGAGCCGCCAGTACCGAGAGCGGACCCGAAGCGGATCGAACAGATCTCGAAGTTGCAACACTTCGATTCCGACGAGTGGTCAGGCGTTCGCTATGCGGAAACGCAGAGAACCTACGCGGCGACTCCCACATTTGTGGAATTGTCGGTGAACGACGACTTGAGAAGGATCGATAACGCGCCGACCCATACTGGCTTGCTGGAAAGATCGCTCGCCGCGCTTTCAAACGCCTTGCTCGCCCAGAGAGAGACCCTGAGAGACGGGATGCAATCGCTGGTGAATTGGGCATCCGAACCCGGCACGGATCTGTCCGCTTCGGCTCTCTTCGAGCGGATTCAGTCGATGTTCACCAGCGATGCTCCGTACAATAAGATTTCGGACGACATCCTGCAGATTGTGTGCGGCAGACGGGCAGAGTGTATACTGAACCGGCGAAAGGCCATATTGGAGGGCTTCAAAGACCCTTTCGTGCGAGAAGGTGCGGCCAAAATCCCTCCAAGCTCGGGATACTTGTTCAATAGGGAAGAGCTATCGGCGTATATCCTAAAGAACGGGGGCCAGGAGAAGGTGATGGTCTCGCCCGCAACCCGAAACCTGGCCCAACCGTCAACATCTCAGCCCCAGCCGTCAACTTCTCGTCGAGCTCCGAACCAGGGATACCTCCAGTCCCGTAAGCCCTTTCTGCCGGAGCCGAGGAACAGGGAGCGAGGCCCAGGGAACCCGAACAGGAGACCTATCCGGAAGGCAGACCACGGCCGAAAACCCGCTGGTGACCGTAGCCGTAGAGGTAGAAGATGACGCGAGGCTGAACAACCAGTTCTGGGGAGGACGCTTGAGGAGGTTCCAAAGCACGTGGAAGGAGTTCGGGGCACCACCTATAGTGCTGAGAATCCTCAAGGGCGCGAGAATCCCCTTTGTGGCCAAACCTCCGTTAGTCTTCCCCACCAGGCAGCTGTTGAGCAGCTTCAGCACGAAGGAGTCTCGAGACATGTCGAGTCACATTCAGGCCCTGAAGATGTCAGGCGTGCTGGAAAGAGCAGATCATTCTCCGAGCTTCATCTCAAATCTGTTTCTAACTCCGAAGTCGGACAACTCCCTAAGGCCGATATTCAACCTGAAGGCGTTGAATGCCTTTGTGGAGGCGAAACCCTTCAAGCTGTTCAACCACTTTCGGGTCCCAGACTTCCTCCAGCCCAAAGATTGGTTGGTGAAAATCGACCTAACCCAGGCATACTTTCACCTACCAATAGCGGAATCGCACCGAAAGTTCCTGAGACTGTACTACCAAGGGGAACTTCTCCAGATGACCTGCCTGCCCTTTGGCCTGTCATCAGCCCCGAGAATGTTCGCAACGCTGTCAAACTGGCTAGCGGGACTCTTGCGGAAGAGAGGAATAAGGACCGTAGTCTACCTGGACGACTTCCTTCTGGCCAATCAGTCAAGGGACCTGCTAGCGACCCAGGCAGTAGAGACGGTCAATCTGTTCCAGCATCTGGGTTGGTGCATCAACCGCGACAAGTGTGTCCTTATACCTACCCAAAAGCTGGAGTTTCTGGGCATAACTTGGGACACCGAAGCCAACCAGAAATCCCTCTCGGACCGCAAGTGCTCTGGCCTTCGCCAAGTACTGCGCCGCCCGATCGAGGCCGGCAGTTGCTCCCCCAAGCAGGTTCTAGGCCTCTTGGGGAGACTCAACTTCGCAAACTTCGCCACCCCTCGGGGTCGTTTGCATTGCCGAAGACTGCAGAGATTCAGCCGCCAGCTGCAGAGGCACGAGCCATCCAGACAAGTGGAGCTTCCTGCCGCGGTTCGGCAAGACCTAGAGTGGTGGTTGGAGGCCGTAGGGGAGTCCTGCCCAATACACGAAGCCCCCTTCTCCCACTTCCTGACTACAGACGCAGCGGACGCAGGTTGGGGCGGCCAGGTGGACGACAAGACGATATCAGGCCAGTGGACCCCAGAGCAGATGCGGTGGCATTCCAACCAGAAAGAAGCCTTCGCTGTTTACGCAGTGATCAGGGATCACGCTTACCTGCTAAGAGGAACGAAGACCCTACTGCAGACAGACAACAAGACAGTAGTGGCTTACATCAACAAGGAGGGGGGGACAAGATCATTGGGCCTTCTGAAGATAACTCGAGACCTCCTAGAGTTTATCGACCAGCAGGAAATATCTCTGACAGCGCAGTACATTCCAGGGAGATACAACGGGATTGCGGACCGACTCTCACGGGGGACACCACTCCCGGAATGGCACCTCCTGGAACCAGCGACAGAGGAAATATTCCGAATATGGGGACGTCCTCAGATCGACCTCTTCGCATCGGCCACCGCCCATGTGGTGCCAAACTACGTGTCGCTAGACTCAACCGATTGCTCGGCCTCCTATCTCAACGCATTCAGTCAGCATTGGGATTACGAGCTGGCCTGGGTATTTCCGCCGCCGAATCTCGTCCCAAGAGTACTGGCGCACTTGAACCTGGCAAGAGGCACCTTTCTCCTAGTTGTGCCAAGATGGGAGAAGACATTCTGGAGGGCCGATCTCAAACAACGAGCAAAGGGAGGGCCAATAAGCGTAAGAGATCTGAAGAGCGTCCTGATCGATACGTCGACAGGGTTTCCCCCACCGAGGGTGTCGGACCTCCAACTGGAAGTTTGGAGAATAGCAGTGGGTGGGAACAGGCTATAGCGGATTGGAGCCAGGAGGAACAGCAGCTGTTCAGATCTGGCTGGAGAGGCTCAACGCTGAACACCTACAAGCCGGCCTGGGATAGGTGGCAGCGATGGTGTACCACGCATTCTGTCCAACCTCATAACCCTCCCCCTGCAACAGTGGCAAGATATCTGGCCAACCTGTTCATCCACGAAGGGCTAGCCCCTCGAACAATATTGGTCCACAAATCGGCAATCGTATCCTTCTGTGGCCCAGCTCTTGATGCAGATAAGATTAGCTCGAACTTCCTCGTCAGGCACGTCCTTAAAGCCATCTCGGTTTCTGGTGGATGCACTGAGAGACCCCCGATCTGGAACCCCCGAGTAGTGGTGGAGTGGCTACGTGAAAACCCGCCAAGGAACAGCCTGTATGACGTGTCAAGGAGGACGGCCATACTACTCATCATGGCATCTGGGCGAAGAGTCCAAGATCTGACACTTCTCAGAGTCACCCCGGACCGATTGATCGACAAAGGAGACTCCATCACGCTATGGCCAGCCTTTGGAGCGAAGACTGACACGGCAAGACACAAACAATCGGGATGGAGGTTGAGCGCATCGGATGAAAGGAACATCAACCCCTTGTTTTGGATCCGAAAGCTGGTCTCACTCTCACAGCCGAGACGAAAGCCGGACATGAAAGAACTATTTGTGACGACAGCAGGTGAAGTAAAGCCAGCTTCACGGACAATGATAGGTGGTTGGATCAAGTCAATCCTAAGAGAGGCTGGAGTGGAAGCAACGCCAGGAAGTGTTCGTTCTGCTGTGGCTTCGTTGAATTGGCTGGAAAACTACCCGATAGAGGAGATCTTGTCAAGGGGAAACTGGCAGAGTGAAATCACCTTCCGAAAATTCTACCAAAGAGAGATAGTAGATAACCCCAAGCAACAATGCCCCCAGAGCTCATTAGCGCCTCTCTTTACGCCAATATAGGCAGTCACATATAACGTCGAACCACTAGGTCACCAGGTGATAACAAACAGATCTCTCATAATGGATTCCAGGCGTCGAGACGGAACACAAAATAAAAGAATTTTACCTTCCATTAAAATTCCTATTTTGTTTCCCTCGACGCCTGGAATCCAGGTAATCCCTACCTGGTGCATTATGAGTCATATGAAAGAAAAACCGTTACGCCGACATAACCGGAAACAGGGATACCAGCGGGAATAAATTATGTCGCAAACAGGGAATCAGAGGGGGTAGGAACGCGTGTCTAAGTACCGAAACAGCAGGCTGTTCTCTCATAATGGATTCCAGGCATCGAGGGAAACAAAATAGGAATTTTAATGGAAGGTAAAATTCTTTTATTATGTATTTATAGTAAAAGACACATTAATCATTAAATTTCCTTTTCAAAGTTTGCTTTTTACAATCAGGATATACGTTTCTGTGTTCTTGTACGCAACGTAATAAAAATTGCTTTTGCTCCTCTTCAACAGTGATTAAACCATGAAAGTCTTGCATTAATTTAACCACTGATATAGATAGACTTTGAAGCGCCGGATACCATGACGTTTTTAATTTAAGTTTTTTCTCAAATACTGGGACCTGCAATGGGATCCGAAACGTCGGCCCGAAACGTCGTAACAACACGGCATAATACCCCAGTAAACACAAACTTGAAGATTCTGAGTGGCCGTGAAAACCTAAGAACATTCTTCTCCTTTTTAGAACTTCGTAATTCCACTGACTTTTTGACTTCTCAAAAGTAACGCTATTACTAATAAATTAAACAAGTAATAAGAATCAAGCAATGCGAGATTTCTGTCGCGCCGTATCGTGCAAGCACAGACACATTTCGCTGCAAGTCGGCACGGGTTGTCGTGATCCTAAGTACGCAAAACTTTATTTTTAAATGTTTTGAGACCATTCAAACAAAATAAGAGGGTATGCATTAAAAAAATATCAATCAATTAGTGTATATTATAGATATCTCACAGAGACGAAACTGTATTAATTATGGGAAAGTAGGTATAGAAGTCATTTTGGGTGTACACGGGACTTATGACCTGTCTTTTTATGGTTGGCTTAAGTGATCACTTTACACAATTGTAACATTCGCCATTTCCACCCATGATAGAATATACCATGCTTATTCATTTTTTTTGGAAGTTGTATATATGTTCAAATTGCGTGGAAAGCTTTCATATATGAGTTGTAAGCGCCTTTTCCATGCGGCCTGTACAAAGCCATTTTCATTCCCCTAAATCCCCACAGATGTCGCTAATGAGAAAATCTACAATTGATTGCGGAATTTTTGAAGCAATATACTTTTTTTTGTGTAATGAAATTCATCCGAATTACTTGCATTACACTAGGATACGCCAGGAAATATTATTTCCAATTTTTGTTAAATTCCTTTTTTACCAGTATTTACAATTCAGAATATTTTGAGTTTGTTCAAATCTTTCAGAACAGTGCTGGATTTATGTCACAGAGACATTATTAATCAATTAGTGTATATTATAGATATCTCACAGAGACGAAACTGTATTAATTATGGGAAAGTAGGTATAGAAGTCATTTTGGGTGTACACAGGACTTGAACAAGTCTTGAGTGTGACTTAAGAAGTGTACACAGGACTTGAAAGATTTGAACAAACTCAAAATATTCTGAATTGTAAATACTGGTAAAAAAGGAATTTAACAAAAATTGGAAATAATATTTCCTGGCATATCCTAGTGTAATGCAAGTAATTCGGATGAATTTCATTACACAAAAAAAAGTATATTGCTTCCAAAATTCCGCAATCAATTGTAGATTTTCTCATTAGCGACATCTGTGGGGATTTAGGGGAATGAAAATGGCTTTGTACAGGCCGCATGGAAAAGGCGCTTACAACTCATATATGAAAGCTTTCTACGCAATTTGAACATATATACAACTTCCAAAAAATGAATAAGCATGGTATATTCTATCATGGGTGGAAATGGCGAATGTTACAATTGTGTAAAGTGATCACTTAAGCCAACCATAAAAAGACAGGTCATAAGTCCTGTGTACACCCAAAATGACTTCTATACCTACTTTCCCATAATTAATACAGTTTCGTCTCTGTGAGATATCTATAATATACACTAATTGATTAATAATGTCTCTGTGACATAAATCCAGCACTGTTCTGAAAGATTTGAACAAACTCAAAATATTCTGAAAAAAAATATCACTTTAATTTTTTTGGGACACCCTAATGTATTGTGCTATCTTAAGTTTGCGCATTAGTATGAAAAATGCATTCTGGCATTATAGAAATAATTAACTCATGGGCTTAATATTTACTCGGGTTTTACAAACACCTGCCTGGTAAACAACTCAACAATCTGACTTTATATGATGTAAGCATTACTTTGGTGATTACAGCACTTTATTTAACAACTCTACGGTTGTTTCTTTGTAGAAGTATTCTGTGTGAAATTTTTTAAGTACTAATCCCCTTATGCCTATGGACACACTTGATATGCACGCCTACTACCAACAAAATTCCACTAATCCCTATCCTGTACTCGGCGGCAGACGGCAAATAGTAGCGATTATAAAAAAAAAACCTATTTCATCAACTACATGTAAAAGCGTCCTCGAAAAATATTTTTGTAATCAGTTTTTATTGAAAACTTTGTGTTTGTATACCGAAATTAAAAAGACTAAGGCCCGGTTTTATCAAGTTGGGTTAAGTAAAAGATTGGTGGAGAACGCAAAAATCTATGCTTTAAACGAAATATTACTATAAACCGAGTTGATGCAACCGGCCCTAAGTGGTACCGAAAGTGACTGTGTGAACGCAATAAAATAAAGGAATGGAAAGACGCTACTGAATCAAAATGAAAGACAGAAGCAAGAAATTTTTTGAAGAAATTTATGAAAGTAGCGAGAATATAAGTGAAAATTCTTTTGAGGCGGTGACTGAACATGTGAACGATGACAATGGACTCTTCAACCCAGGCGCGTGCGGTGGGAACATTGAAGCATGACTTTTTGTAAATGTATATTTTAGAAAAAAAATAGAAATCAAATACTTATGCTACAGATTTTTATGATATATCAAAATATGAATACTATGATAACAATTGTGATAGAAATATTACGAAATATATGTTGTTTTCCGATATTTTTTTTCCAAATAACTGCACGCCCCTGCTTCGACCCATGTTTAGAGGAGAGCTATACTCCAATGGAATAGAAAAGGATTATTGTCATGACTCTACAAATGAAAATCTGTTGGCAAACTTTATGGGAGAATTTTGATAGAAAGAGTGAGGATGATCACGAAAGATAATGAGTGGGATGTACAAGGCGCTTTCACACTACGGCAGGTGATGAAAAAGCTTTTGGCAATGAATCAAAAACTTGTTTATGCCTTTGTGAATCTGCATAAGGTGTTTGACAGAGTGATAAGATGGAAGTTATGGAAGGTTTTGTACGAGTACAGGGTGAGGGGTAAGCTCATTCAGGCAATTACTTCCCTGTATGGGGGAAGTAGTGCTTCTGTAATAATTAATGAGACATTCACATCATGGTTTGATATTAAGAAAAGTATCAAACAGGGATGCTTAATGTCACCATAGCTTTATATAAAAGCATGGACAATTATATAAAAGAATTGAAGGAATTAAAAGTATGAGAGAGAATGGAAGGGCTCACCATATTTTGCCTACTTAATTTTTTGTAAAATTGAATAAACTTTTATCACATCATTTATAAATATTTGTTTATTTAATTTTTCAAAAAGATATTCTTTGGTACCATGTATTTGTATCTTTAGGTGTGCTTATTAGATATTATGTGGAGGTAGTTTTTTGATAAAATTTAGGTCAGACATTTTAGTGAAAGGGTTTGGAAAACCGTGTGTTGCATATTTTAAGTACTCATATCGCAACAAAACCCAAAGATAGGGAGTTTAAGAAATAATGATTATTTTTGTTACAGAGTGGGTCTAGTCGGGAGGTGGAGGTCCACGCAGAAGATGAGCAAACCTTCTTACAGAGGCAGCTGGGAGCCCTGCAAGGAGGGGCCCCCGGTGGTCTGGCGCCCCCTGGAGGCCCACACCCCCCGAGGGGGGAGTCCCCCCTCCGCTCAACAGCCCGCCAACCTGGACAGATCAACGCTCAGAGTTCACCCAAGAAGGTTAATTAATTTACTAATAAAGTGCTGTTTCTTTATGTTGTTGCATAGTAGAGGTGAGTAGTTTGCGAACAAACGGGTCTTTACCAATCACCGCTACACGCGCACATATGTACACAAGTAAACCATGCCCCCAGCGCTACGCGCACATATACATGCGCTTGGCTTTACCAATCATTTGTTTCGTGACCAGGCTGCAAAATGGTTATAGAATTCCATTGTGCTTAAGTATAATTGTGTTTATTATTTCATGGACAATGTACAGTGTAACATGATTAATTTATAAATCAAACATAATAATTTCACCGCCTGTCCGTAACTTTGTGTAATGTCCGTAATTTCATGAACTCGCAGCTAAAAAAAACAAATTCAACGGCCGGAGATGGTGCTTGAAAGCAGCAAACCTAAACCGGCCGCTCTACACATGTTTCTCCCGCCACCTTTCCGTGGACCATCAAAACAATACTATAAATATATACTACATAGGGCTTAGGAAGAATGGAAAAATAAGGAAGGGGCCTACATCCAGCAGTGGAAAGACGAAGGCTGATGAAGGAGAAGAAGGGCTTAGCAAAGACGCGAAACAAGATTCTGTCATTTTTGAGGGGTTTGTAAAGTAATAAAATAATAACAAAAATTAGTAAAAGTCATTTACAAGTTGTCTATTAGGAAAATGGTGTTTGGCAAGATGAAGTGACATTGTTAATATTCAGAATTAATATATGTAATTATATATAATACACTGGAAACTATTTTAGTAGCATTACGTATATGAATAATAAAAACTTGCAACTAATACCATTTCATTTAAACATACTCTTTTATGAGTAGTCGTTATGCTAAAATCTTTTTCATAGCACTGAAATAGAAATGCGAACACGGAATATGTGTCGTATCAATATTCTTACTATTTTCAAACCAAGCAAAATGCTTGTCCTATGAAAATAGAACTAACTTGCTGGTGTCCCGGAATGGGGCTCGAACCACCAACCACTTGATCAAGAAGTGATGACATTTACGCCAACAAGCTACTCTTATTTGATTTCATACTTATAAAGTGACACCGCTTTCGTGAAGTACTTTGCTGGACATTCCGTCAATTAGTAACTGTTACAATTTGTAGAAGATAAAAAGTTTTGTACACTTGGCCTGCAATGTTAATGAAAAATTTAGCAATCTCGAACAAACTTTATTCTTATGAAAAATATATTTTGTATTCATGATCTCAACCTTCGTTTACGAATGCTAATTATCAGATTCTGTGTGTTCTCAAAATTATTTTATGGATTGGAAACATGGACGCTTACCGAAGAATTGATAAGGCTACTTGAGGCATTTGAGATGTGGATCTACAGAAGATTACCCAAAATAAGCTGGATGGACAGAATTACGGATGAAGATGTTGTGGTTTGGATGACTAAAGGAAAATAATTAATTAGAATAATGAAAATCCGAAAACTTCAATATCCCAGACATGGGATGAAATATCCAGAGAAGATCATGGCTGAAAAACCTAAGACAATGGTTTGGTCAATCTGTTGCAGAGCTATTTCGGGCCGCAGTGAACAAAGACCTTATAGCCAACGATAAGGCACAAGAAGAAGTAACTGTTGTTAATAATCTAACCCTACCACAACTAATATCAACCTACGGGGTATAATTGCTGTAAACTGAAACTATGGAGTACTATTTGTCTTGGGAAGTTCACCTTCATTCACCGACAGACTTTATCTGCAGCCTGCATCACCAGCCTCTTCAGACCCATTGCAGACAAGTCTGTCTGATTTGGGATTATGGCGAAATTCGTTTACCTGAAAATCTTGCTTTCAAGATTTCTCCAGCAATACTTTGAGTGTCGTGAACATTAAGGTTACATGAGATCCCCGAGGATCGACGCCCCAAGACTTCAGTAGTGTTAGTGCCAGAGACTGAAAGCCTGTTCCAATTTTAATTATTTTCTTATATTTCCTGGTGCTGATGTTTCTAGACCTTGTGTTTTTTTGTATTGTTTTGATTTATTTTATTAATAAACTTTCTGACATTATTTCCATGCTTTGTCGCTTGTACTAAAAATATTGAAGCCTGGTCGTTTCAATTTTATGTGAATAGTTTTATAAATGATTATGTTACAGCATTTAAAATCTGACAGTTTATAAATATAAGAAACGTTTAGGCGTTGTTATATCGTATTGAATAAAATTTCTCACAAACAAGATTATAATATTGTAAAACCTGAGTTAATGTCACATGCGTCGTATCATGTTTCTAATTCAAAATCCTATTTTCAGTTGGATGGCGGTAAGATGGTGGTCGGTTCATCGAGTACTCTGGGCGGTGAAGGGGTTTTAGCAAACTTCTTCAACTCCCTTCTCTACAAGAAGACCGGCTCCCCGGGAGGGCCCGGGGCCTCCCCTCGCTCTCCCGCCGCTCCCGACAGCCCGATGCCTCCTTCATCTCCCTCACCGCCGACAGTCTTACCGGATAAGGCCGCTGTGAGATCAGATGCGGCTGCCGAACTTGATCGTCTCACCAGAGCCAAGAAATTACCCTCTATCGACCTAAATGCTTCTGATTGTTGATCGCCCTTCCGCAAACAACATTGCAAATTGTTGAATGTCGATTTGAAAATTAAAACTGAAGCTTTTATAATATTTTGCATCGTTGATTGCGAGGGGAGTTACCGCATTTCACTCGCAGTAAATAGTGTCATGGCGGTGAGTAAGTTGGCGGTGAAGTAAATCAACGATCACGAGTAAGACGCAAACGGGGACATGGACCAGAAGGATGTGCGGGCGAATCTGTTTCTATTTCAAGCCTTAATTCATTCACGCGGAATGGTTTTATCTCGGTTCAAGAAGAGCGGAGTGAAGGTTAGTGTCGGGGGTTTAGTTTGTGATCTTCCGTGAAGACAAGTGAAAGTAACGTGCAACGCATCCCCGGACAAGACAGTAGATGATGCACAATAAAGTCACTATTTGTACAAACAAGAGTATGATTTAAAATTAAAATGAAAACAGCTTTTTAGTGTAAGGTAATTTGTAAATTATATTTTTATTTATACATCACTCTGTACTAAACTTTTTAAACCGATAGTCGAATATATCTTATGTTAGTTTTTCAATGATTATTAAATTATGATTATTATTATAGCTTACTGCGAATTCGTATTATTTCACTGAGATTAACCCAGAATTTCACTGAGTATTTGATACTCGGGTCATTCAGCATTTCAGAGGTACGGGGGTTACATTCAAGCAGCTACTGCTTACATTTAATGTACATGTAAGCTCATATAACACATCAATTATTTAACTTTCCTATTTATTTTCAAATGGTTGTAGTTTTGACTTAAATGTATCATTGTAAAGTTCTTCCCATTTTATTTTCTTCTTAACAGTTGACACTTGTCATAAAGAAAGATATATTTATATACTAACATATTTTTAAGAATAATTTCTGATTGAAACACGTTATCAAACTTCGTGGATTTGTTACAAAACTGTTAATAGTTTAAATCTTAACAGTTACTGTAAAATGCATACTATTTCATTTCAAGGTGAAAACTATCACCTCGCTTACATGTGTATAAATATATTCTATGTATCGGAATTGGTTCGCAATCATTTATCTCTCGTAATATTAATTTTATATATTATTTTATTTTTTATGCAATATTGTCATTTATTATTACCTACTTATTGGGATTCTTTTATATTATTTTATGCACATATGATAAAAATATATTATATCCTGTGTGATTTCGCCTGCACATTAGGACAATTACAGAAGGCCAAGAGGTTTCACAAAGTTAACATGTTTTGGAGTGCATAATGTATTTATTGTGGGGTATAAAAGCAAAGGCAGCAATATCCAAAAAAAATTAATGCAATCATCGAGAATCACTAATTTATAATGTACTGGATTTGAGATTTTATAGGAAACAAACAGCCTATCAATTTATAGGATACATGATTTTGGAAGGGATAGATACGTAAAGTCTAGAACTGCATTCAAAACATTTTTTTGATATTGCTGCCTTTGCTTTTACGCCCCACAATTCCAATAAATAATATGAACTGTAATCATTTCATTTGAAACCCAGCCAAGTATTCATCTGTCGATCTGACGAGTTATACGATCAGTACTCAAAAAATGGCTGGTTTACTGTAGTTTTTCACCAATTTCTTAAGTTGCACTTGTGTACGTAAATGTTGTGAAATCCGGTATGTGACAAAACAATACGAAATGGTGTTAGTAATTTGTGATCGACGAGTTAATGATAAGTGATTCATTATTACAATAAATAAAATGTTCTATTTCTTTTGACAAGTTTAAAACTCTGAAAAATCTTAAAAAGCGTTTAAAAAATGTCAAGTCTGCAGATTAAACAAGCACATTTTTAGTACTGAATTATATTTTTACATAAGTATTTACTTTCAGTAAAAACATATTTTTATCTTTAGGTAATTCTAATACGTAATAATTCTCATTTTTGATCCGAAACCAAATCTAAATTTCCATTAATTCTAACATTGTTTCATTTTAAAAATGTTAATATATATTGAGCTCACACATGTTGTTTCAGTCAATAGTCCTTTGTAGAAACATTATTGAGATAATTATTGGGGGATGCTTTGTTCCGTAAGTTACGAAATATTTTTATTCAAAATACAATTGAGAAAAGAATTCTATTGATTAACCTTTGGTGTTCTGTCATAAATTTTTCTATATTATCAAAATACATTTCAGTATAATAAGGGCGAGTTATCTTTAAACTGATTAAGGCGCTGTGATTAGCTGTAAAAACCATACAAATGGACAAAACAGAATTGAAGAAAGCATTTTTGTATCCCTTCAAATCATGTATGTATTTGTTTTCTCAGCATTTCCAAGTTAAAAACTTACTGGACGAATAAAAACAACCAATAATGCTATGAAATTAATAAAATATTTTATGATTTCGGTAAGCAGTTTCTCAGAGTTGAATTATCTACAGTTGATCCAGTACCGCATTTGGTGCATAGCTATTTGAATATTATTTATACAATCATTACAAATGCAGATACTTCCAAGTCTTTTTTATTGTAGTCTATAAAATATCTGTACCTTGTATTGCGGTATTTTCGAGAATTATAATTTCTTCTTCTGTAAATGCAGAATAAGATTACGTTATATATGTGGATCTCTGAATAATTCATAGACGCTAGTTGTTATTTAAATGAGGTTGTTTAGTAGTCTATTTGTGAGGGTTACCTTCTGCAAACAGTGACACAAATATATCATTGTTTTTATACTTGTGGCGTACATTCTCGAGTTTTAGTTCTTGCACTTGCGAACCTACATTAAGTCTCGCACAATTAAATATATATATATATATATATACATACACATCTTTAAAATCAAATTTTATAGCTAGTTAGCTTAAAAAACTAGCTCAGCTCGAATCTTAACAGTTTTATGTTGAAATGTAAATCAGAATGATGAAATTTGGAGATTGCAGAAGTATTTAAAAAGACATGCATTAATGGGCTTAAGAAGTAATTAATGTTTTATTAATTTAATTTAATGATAACATTAAAATAAGAATAAAAATTACTTATATACACCTAGCAGAGCAGCGGCCAACGCTCCTATTAATGGAAAAAAAAACAGTTTTTAATCTGCGTCTAACACAGAAAAATTTCCAGAAAATTATTTTATAAACTTTTTAGCAGAATCATACTTCTGAAATGCCATAAGTAACGTTCAGATAACACCTTGTATATCTCATATCATTGTTACTAAACATCGACAATGTTTTATATTCAACCGACGATGTTGTATAATCTTCGTGCGTACCAGCGTAGCTTGGAAAGTGAGAAGATGTAGATTGTTTTTGGTGGCTTGGTTCTTGTTGCTATTTCTTTTGTGTCATCATTTAAAATTGTTTGTTTGCAAATTGGAGGGACACAATGTGTTAATATTTATCAGCTAATAAGTAATTAATAATGCTAAATTTTATTAAAATGTGATAAAGTATCTTTGTGTATTTTTATAAAATTTTATTTCCCATTTCCCAGCATTATCCATCCCATAAAAAGTTATGCACTGTGAAAATTTTAATTCTTATCTTAATGCTGCTGATTTGAGAGAAATTAAATGAATATTTAAAAATATTTTTTTAACGATTAACGCATCTATATGATATTTGGATTGAAAAGGTAAGCATTATTTCTTGTAATGTATGTTATCAGACATTAAATTATTTTCCAAGTATAAAGCGATCAGGGTAGTCATAGTCTTTTTGGGAAGGACAGACCTTTTTCAAACATTTTGTCCCGGGTTTTTCCTTAAAATATGGAAGGACACAAATTGTACTTCTTTTGTTGTAGTTTACCCATAGTCTTTTTTTGGGAAGGACAGCCCTTTTTACTTCCTATCTTTTAACTCGTGGCGTCTGCTTATTCATACATTTTGTCCTGGGTTTTTCCTTGAACTATGGAAGGACAAAAATTGTACTTCTTTTGTTCTTGTGGCTAATAAGTGAAATTAGATCTAGTTTTGAGTTTTTTCATGTCAGTCACCAAAAAAGAAATGAAAATATTTATGTTAAATAGGGGGATTTATCAATCAGCTATTGGCCGTTTAAGCCTTTTCCTTGCCTTGAATCAATATATTTTTCCTGTAAAATAACTATACAAATATGTATATCACTTTTGTGCTCTAATCCTTCGGACTATCGAAAACAGGGGGAGGGGGCAGAGCGGGGTACGAAGTGACCCCAGTCAAATTTGCATTTTAATAAAGTATACTAATTTGAAAATCTTCTATAATATTTTTAATTACATTTTTTATACATACAAAACAAGGTTCTACTAAATTTGTCATCATTTTATAAGAAACCATTGTACTTTGACGTCTCATCGCAAACATGCACCCGACCAATGGACATGTGCACGCTGTTGCCGGTTGTAACGTCCGATATTATAATTTTTATTTCAAAATTATAAAATTATAATAAAATAATAAATGCATACAACTGGAAGTGACAGGATTATTTTAAAATACATACAAATGGAATAGAATTATTATACATGTTCTACATTCAACTAGTTTCATTGCAAATAAGACTAACCGTCATTTTATTATATCGCACCCCCGCTCAAATAGTGTCAAATAGTAACAAAATAAAAAATCAATTTTATTGCACCATTAGTTTCACAATACTTCAAAGTCTTGTCTCAGAAAGTGTAATGTGCATATAGTTCAATTGTTTGTCCCTAGAGGGCACTAGTGTCATTGTAATATTAACCAAAATTATAAACATAAATAGTGTCACATAACGTTGAGTTGTGGCACTATTTGAGCGAGGGAGCGATATAATAAAATCCCATCTTGCATACTAGAAGTATTTTTGCTATCATTTAGTAATCCTGGTGATTCATTTACAATATTATGAGCTTGGTGTCTAGATGAAAGACGTGGAACTGAATTCCACTGAAACCCCGATTTTTACAAATAACCAGATGTATCATTGTGTTTGTAGTTTTCTACATAACTTTCCTTGTCATATTCATCAATTTCCACAATGTCTTTGATATCTGAAATATCTTCTGGGTTCAAGTCTTCAAATTCTAGATAATAAATAAATAAATACTCAGAATCACTATCATTATCCCCTTATCATCTTATTTCTCATACATATCCATTATTTTTTTTAAAACCAAAGCTTCAAGAATATTACAAAAGATGGCCTAGCGCGAACCGGCAGCAGCAGAGAGGTAAGACTCGACTGAAATACATTTAAGTGCGCTCAGATAAATAATAAGAAGAAATATAAGATGAATCCTCTTCCATTCATCGCTCCTTTACAACACTATTTTCTTTCCTCATGGCCAGTCTTTCTATCAAAATTCTCCGATATAGTTTGCCAACAGAGCCCAATAGGCTAATGGCTTGCGCAGTCCATACGCGACCCATGTATTTCCCTTGTAGGCATAATAATAGCTCTTTTCTAATCTCTTGAACAGCCTATGGAACCATAAAAAAATAAATGAAAAAGTTTAGGGAATGTTTGAAGTTCGTGAATTAACAACGATGTTAATTTCTCAACCGGGGATATGCTCCAGGAGCAAATGAAGATGTGTAAATAAGTAGAATATGGAACAAAGAATGTCACATTTAAGTAAACAAAACTGTGATGGTTTCCGGCTAGCAGGCACACAAAAGTAAACTGTTGTAGATAGCTGCGCAATCTGTATTAGGTAAGTATACAATTTTTCGGAAATCTACAGTCATATGTGTAATCAATCATAATCTTTGTAATCGTCATAAGACGTCAAAAGTTACTCCTATACATAAGAGTGGTTCTAAGTCATCCGTGGAAAATTATAGATCTGTAGCTGTTCTTTCTGCACCAGCTTAGGTAGCTTCCCGAGTAGAGCCGTTTATAATTGATGAACAACATGGATTCAGAAAAGACCGCTCGGTTGAGACAAATCTGATGGTTTTCACAAATGACGTCACAGAAGCTCTGGACGCGGGACATCAGGTAGACTGTTCATATAATGACTTCGCCAAAGCCTTTGATACAGCCAACCATGATGTCTTATTGAACAGGTTGTACGAGATTGGTTTCTCGGATGGTATGCTAAAATTAATGGCAAGCTATCTCCAAAATAAGAACCAATACGTCTCTTACGGTCTATTCGCGTCAGAGTGCTTCTCTACCTTCTCGGGTGTCCCGCAAGGATCTAACCTGGGTCCATTGTTGTTTTCGATTTTTATCACTAATATAAAAAATGTAATTTTAAACTCGCGCTTTCTGTTATTTCCGGATGACTTAAAGCTTTTCTTAAAGCTGTCAACTTTGGAAGATTTTCATCTTCTCCAAGCAGATATATCAAATATATTAAGACGAAATAAACTTTGGTTTAATGTTTCCAAGTGGCCCTTCCTTCACTAGGGCCCAAAAAATGAACGACAAAAATCTGACAAGAACATCGAATATTAAAGATCTAGGTGTTATATTTGTAAGCAACCTAACATCACGATCACATAGAGACGATCAGTGGTAATACTTCTAGAATTTTAGGATTTTTTCCGCGTACTGTCAGGGTTTTCGAGAATACCCGCATACAGGGAACTCTTTACAACTCCTTGGTGCGAAGTAGACTCGAGAGTGGCTCGATGATCTGGAGGCCACATGAGAGCAAGTACTCTCTTATGGTGGAGAAAGCACAAAATAAGTTTCTGAGATATCTCTTCATGAGAAAGTACGGGCGTTATCCTTGGCTTTACCCAACGGAAATTCTCCAGGTTATGCTTGGCTACAATAGTTTAGAGACTAGAAGGAATGTGTATTTGATTACACATTTTTATCGATTGTTGCGCGGTATGATCGATAATACTGAAATTATGCAGAGCATTGGTTTATATGTTCCTGATAATTACCTTAGACATAGTCAGCATAGATTGTTTCACATTCCAATATACAGGACCAACTCACTCGCTGTGCCTGTGCGAACGTGACAGCAACATAATTGTACGCGTGCGACAAGGATACGTAGCGTAGGGTCAATATACGAAAATCTCTCTTTTCGGCGACCGGGCTTTACCTTTCACAATAATTTCATTAACATATTTTCAAGTGCATTATTTTCTTTCAACTATTCAAGTTAAATGAGTGCGTTTTGTATATAATTTATCTGATAATAATCTAGTTTAGTTTTACATGATAATTTCAGCTAAATTTCCTATTTTTTTCATTTCGCCAAAACACTCGAATTTGCATTCGCGGAATGACCCAATAAATTATTAAGTAATTTATGGTCAGACGTTGGTAACCCAGTGTTACAAATTCACTATTTTTTTGTATGGCAGCATTTAATTTGTCGTTTGTCAAATTATTGTGATTAATAACTGTCAGATTTCCCCTGTATTAGTGAAAAATTACTAACTTAAAAATTGTATATCATATATCAGTTCTGTAATAAATACCCGTTAACATATTAAAACATGTTCGGAAGAAAAAAAGATACGAAACCTCCATCACGAAGAGCAGGCCAGAGTCTGGCTCAGGTTATTTCATGGCTCGTTTATTTTTTGTATCCTGTTTGATTAGTCACCATAAATTAAATATTACGAATAGCTACACTTATTTACCAAAGATTACTTTGTTAACATTTTTTAGTAAGAAAACTCAAGCATGTTTAATTTATTTATAAATCAAATTAATAAATAAGCATTCTATTTTATTTTTGATCAAATATTATAAGTAGGCCTTTGCCGCAATTTAGATTATTATAAAGTCATACATTTACTGAAGAGAATATTGTGATAATATTTTACTAACATATTAGAGAGAATGGTTCTGAAAAATTATTTAATTGATTTGGCAGTATGGACTGTTTGATGTCCCCGACAATCTGGATAACGTCGGTGGATCATCTGATGGTGGAGACAGCGACTTGGAGGCCGAGTTAGCGGCCATCGCCGGAGGAGGCAAGAAGGCAAAACCTAAAGTAAAAGCTAAAGTGGTGCCTGAAGTGGACCTCGACAATATGGTGGCGGAGAGTCTCAGAGACATCCCTTCTGATGAGGAGATGTCAGGTTTATTATTCTTCAAATATAACTTAGAATAATGTTCAGTGTTTTTGAAAAGAGCCATTTTGTTACTTTTGCACGTCAACTGGCCTTTGGTATCTGCTTGCTGCTAGAATTACTAATTATTTTATACTGTTAGAACTAATTATTTTATAATGAACGAATGTGAACCTTGTTCTTACTGTTTTAGATGGTGAAGATGACCCTGATTTATTGAATGAACTCTTAGAGTTGGCAGATGAAGAGCCCGTATCTGAGGCCCCACCTCCTCCTCCGAGGGCCTCCCGCCCTGCCCCTTCTCCACCTTCCGGGGCTCCCCCTGCAGGAGGAGATCTCGCAGTCCTGCTGAGGGAGCGCATAGAAATGTACATATTGGCTGAGAAAAATGCTAAGGCTAGTGGCGAATCTAGCCGTGCTAGGAGGTGGGCGTTGTACACGTTTAACTTATTATTAACAAAATTATATAAAGTAGTAGCAAAAAATTCAATTCAATTTTGAATAGAAAATATTCTTTACACTTTGGGTGAAATGTCAAAAGTTGCGAAGATAAGCATATCACATTTTTATTTCTGACTTATTTTCTGTAACTACACTAACTAGTAACAAATAAAATTACTAAAACCTGTCAGAAATTGGAAAAATATTCTTTGTAAGCTTTTTGTCATTTTATTTGACTTGTATTAAAGTGAATGAATTTTTATTTTCTATTCATTACTGTAGTGATAGTCCTATATTTTGCAAAAAAAGTCAGGCTATAAAAAAGAATGCAAACATTGATGTCTTATCTAATATCTCATTATAAATAAATAAATTGCAAAGAAATTTACATGGTACTTATTGAACATTACAATATATTTAAGAAAAAAATTAATGAAATATTTACCTGACAGATTACTAGTACTATCAATGCCTTCAAAACGTTTATATATTTATAAATCCTGCCAAAACACTAAAAAAATTAATTTTTCCTTCTATTGGTTATTGATAGCTCACTGTTAACATTTAAAAATGCGTGTAGCACATAGTTGAAATAATGTACATAATAAGAATTAATATGTCGGTGCCTCCTTTACCGAATACATCACACATGCGTAAAATATTTTCTTTGTATACATTTTCATGTTTTATGAACAAACCCATAATTTTATTCGTACCTTTTTTCATAATTATGTTAATAATATATGAAAATTATTTTTTAAATTCCAATATATAATTTAGTGTTGATTTTTCAGGTTATCCCGTGGTTTGAAAACACTGAAAGATCAATTAAAGCTAGCAATGGCTGGGAAACCAGTGAATGAAGAGGATATTCCACCAGCTGTCAGCACCGTCAGACACGAGAATCCACCTCCTGCAGCCGATGTGCCTGTTCCAAGTGCGGAAGAGAAAGAAGAACTTCCAGAACCGATCCAACCCTCTGTTGTGACTCCTGAGAGTCCAAAACAGACTGTAGAAGAGCCGGTGGACAGTGGAATTGAATTGTCAGATGAAGCAAAGGCTACTTTAAATATGTTGAATGGTAATTAACTGTATATTACATCAATTAATAAAGTTATTAACAGTAATTTTGTCTTTTAAAAATTCCCCTTTGTTACGATGCTATTTAGTTACGAATGACACCATAATTTTCAGAACGCAAAAATCAATACAAAACAGCGGCTTTAATAGCAAAGAGAAATGGGGACCATGCTACCGCTCTTGGGTACATCAAGATTTCGAAGCAGTTTGACCAAGTAATGGCTGCTGTTAAATCTGGACACTCCGTGGATCTCAGCAACATGCCCGGGCCCCCGGGGGAACCTACCAGCCCCCCTGCGCTGCCCGCTAAACAAGAAGAACATGTTCAGACAGCAACAGGTACTTCTACATATCACAACTATAAAGTTTTTCTTCGACTTTAACTGAAGTGTAATGATTAAATAATATATACTCATAAGTATTACTGGACGTACTAGTATGATGTAACAGCAGGCATATCCATACATATGTAATTTGAGACTAAAGTGAAACGATCTTTGGTAGAAAACTGGTTGTGCTGAGTTTGACCTCACCGATGAAGAACAAACCGTAGAAGCGGTCCAGGTATCATGAGTATACATTTTCTAAAAAACGTTGTATTGTTAACTTTATTGAAATACTTTGCAAATGGTTTGGGAAATCAATGCATCTACGTTAATTTACCTAATATTACATTTATGTTATTTTGATAGAGTCATGATGAAAGTTTTATTCCTTTTTATAATTTTTTAAATTTTAAATAATTTAATTAAAATGAAAATTAAATTTTTATAATTTTATAAAATTTAATTTCAAAAGAAAAAAATAATGAAGCAAAAATTGCAAATAAAAATAAAAATTAATTGATGGTTTACACAAAATGTGCAATAACAATCGGATCCGTGTATCTAAATTGAGTCCGTAATGTAAGTTATTTTAAATACTAATATGTAATTAGCGATGTAAATGTTTTTTGTTTAATATTTCTGAATTCATTTGAATTAATGGCTTTGTTATTTCAGAGGAAACCCCAGCTTCTCCCCAAGACACAACTTCTAGTGAAACATTGATAACGGCTGGTTCTGTAGAGGAAGCCCTACAACAAAGATTGGATATTTATAAGGTACTTACATTTTTACTTTATATATTTTTATTTCGGTTTGCATTTTTTATTGTTCTGTGGCCTTTTTTGTCACATCAGACACTTAATTTGGTTTAAAGAAAATAGGGATTGAATTGTTGCAAATTTTTATTTTTATTTATTTATTATATTCATTTATACAATAGATAAATAATAATGTTTTTTATAATAAATGAAATCTATGTTATATTACATACATTATTTCAGACATTATACTCCCCATAATATAAGCCAAAAGCTTGAGCTTATGGGAGGAGTATTTACAAGCCAAATTAAAATGCAAAAGCAGAAACCATTTAGAAATAGTAACTTTTATTATACAGAAACCATTTGAGACATGTGGGCAATGTTACAATACATCGTTGTCCAAAATCAAGGCTTTGACTTTTTTCTTAAACTGTTCGTATTTTGGAATGTTTCTTTCTTGTAATTTGTTTTGCGACGACAATGTATTGTACTATTTAACTCCCAAGTATGATGTTGTGCCTTGGTGGTTCTTAAAGTTGGTATCTTTATTTGTCCCTTTGTTCTATGTCCATTTCTTTTTATACAGTCCAAGGGGTGGGATTTATTTATAAAATAATCTTTATAAATTTGGCATAGGGAGTTAGTTTTGTATATTTTTGTAAGTGATGGTACATTAAATTCTTGAAATATATTTACAGTAGGATAGTCATAAGGTTTTTTGAGAATCGTTTTATTTTTTTATTTCTTTATTATGATTAATAGCTGTACGGTGGACTTATAAGCCCCTCCCCACCCAATAATAACATACTGTAAGATTATTATCATAGTGCTTGTAACATGTTACATGATAGGAACAAGAGGCCGCAGCTAAAGAAGCCGGTAACTCTTCTAAAGCTCGTCGCATGGGGCGAATAGTGAAGCAATTTGAGCAGGCCATGAAGCAGCACAGGGCCGGAAGACCCATTGCCTATGATGAGTTGCCCACTCCTCCGGGGTTCGCTCCCATCCCTGGGGCTCCTCCCCCTCCCAAGGAAGAGGCCCCTGAAGAAACACCGCCGCAACCCGACACAACTAAGGTGAGAACTAACATTTATTTATTTATTTATTTATTTATTCATACGCCAATCGGCTATATACATTGATTTTACAAAAATAATAGACTTAAATGAATGGATTAGGAAAATTGCACATATATAAAAAAACAATACTAGCATAGTAACAACATGGTATAATCATATAGGGTTGAGGGTAATTTTAATACTGTGATAACAATCTTTTTGCCGCTGATGAGAATGAGACGTATGATTCATCGAAGAAGTTGATATCAACACAGTGGCTATTCACCAGATTGGCAATCCTATTTCTTGGGCCATTGTACACGTAACTTTTTGTGGATTTAGTGGTTTCTAACAATCTACGCACTCTTAGATCCGGCCTAGCAGTGATAATGCCAAATTGTTCCAGGATCTCGGGCGAGTCTATCTGTCCGTTGACAGATTTGTAGAAGAAGGTCAGATCAGACAATTGTCTTCGAATGATTAGTTTGCTGATTCTAAATCTGTTATATACGGTCTCAATATCTCCTGGTGATCGTGTACGATAGGCGATGCATTTACATAGTTTGCGTTGTATTCTTTCGAGCTGATTGATTAGTTTATTGGTATACGGCGACCAAATGACAGAACAGTATTCTAAAATCGGTCTCACAAGACTGTCGAATAGTCGTACCAGCGTGTAGACATTGCTGAAGTCCTTCCCAGCTCTAATGATGTAACCAAGAGTCTTGAAAGCTTGTGACGTAACTTTCTCCACGTGGCTTGAGAAATTCAGTTTATGGTCCACAATTACGCCAAGGTCCTTTGCCGAGGTGACTATCGGGAGATGATGTCCATCAATGAGATAATTAGCCTGATATTGATTTCGTGATCTAGAGAATGACATTACTGAGCATTTACCGATATTTAACATTAGTTTGTTTTTAGTACACCACCTGTGGAGTTCATTGAGATCGTGCTGAAGAATTTCTAAGTCTTGGTCATTCATGATTCTTCTGAAAATTTTCATGTCATCTGCATATAGTAGGTAATCGGATAGTAAATTGTCTGCGATGTCATTGATGAAAATATTAAAGAGAATCGGACCAAGATGTGACCCTTGGGAGACACCAGAGCATACTTCATACTCTTCGGAGATAAATCCATTAACTCTGACTTGTAGGAATCTGCCAGTTAGATACAGATACGAATAAACCACTCTAATGCTGTGCCTCTCA
This sequence comes from Agrypnia vestita, assembly GCA_016648135.1. NCBI lineage: Eukaryota > Metazoa > Arthropoda > Insecta > Trichoptera > Phryganeidae > Agrypnia > Agrypnia vestita. The sequence continues at coordinate 162,135 of JADDOH010001290.1, read as the reverse complement.
CACCATACAGACCGAGCTTGTCAATCAGGATTCCGTGGTCTACCATGTCGAAAGCCTTACTGAAATCTGTGTAGATAGCATGTACATCCACCCCCTGGTTCAGAGCATTGAGTATGTAGTTAATGTATAGATACAGATTCGTTGTTGTAGATCTGCCACCGAAGAAGCCATGCTGCTTTGTAGTAATTATATTTTTGAATGCAAATGTAAGTTGAGGAAGAATTAGTTTCTCGAAAAGCTTTGACATGGCAACTTGTATACATATCGGGCGGTAGTTAGTTACCTCAGACCTAGTACCAGATTTGTGAATTGGGCTTATGAACGAGAGTTTCCATGCCGAGGGAAAGACTCCAAGCTGTAGTGATTTGCTGAATATATGCGTTATGGGCTCGCAGAGACCGGCTGCACAATTCCTTAGGAAGAGATTCGGTACACCGTCGGGCCCAGATCCTTTGCTGACCTTCAGGCTCGTTAGCTGTTTAAAGACGTTATCAAAGGTGACGCTAAATTCCGATAAGTTAGCATCTTTGACGCTTCGAGTACTAGTATTATGGTCCGCTGGGGCAGCGTTGTTAATAGTATAGATACTCCTGAAGTATGATGCAAAGAGGTTACTTATTTCACCACCATTAACAGCTGTTTTCTCATTCCAAGACATTTCAAATGGAATGTCAAGGTTATTACGACGCTTGTTTTTCACAAATTTCCAGAACTGGCTAGCATCGGTCTCCATCAGGGACTCCATCCTGGTAACATAGTTCCTGTAGCAGCTGGCACTGAGTTTTTTGCACTCCAATCTCAGCTTCTTGAATCGGATATATGCTGGTTTTGTGTGTGTTCTCTTGTAGTGCGCGTGTGCCTCTTTTTTTTGCCTAACTTTATTTATGAGTTCTTTTGAGAACCAACACGGGTAGTCGCTGGTTTTCTTTGAGAAGACTGGAACATGGTACTCAATGCATTCATTGATTTTCTCATAAAACCACTTAACTTTATCATCAACGGTGTCAATCATGTATAACTCAATCCAGTTGGTCCTAAGGAAGAATCTGTTGATTGCTACATAGTCAGCACGTCCAAATGCGTAGGTTGGTGGGCTATGTGGTTTTAAGTTGGCCTTGCTACTAACGTAAACGTGCAAGGCAGGGTGGTGTTCATCCTCGTCAATTATAGGGTGTGATTTCTCTGGTTTCACGTAGAAATTACTGAAGCATAAGTCGAGGAGATGATCGTAGGAGTTCCGTACTTCGTTCATTTGCATGCATCCAGTGAGGAGTAGTTCGTTGTAGATGAGATTTTCGCAGTCATCTGGCGGAAGGCTACTAGGGATATTGTAGTCGCCTACAACGAGCATCTTGGAGTTGGGGTATTTAGCTTGAATAGATGAGATTGTTTTGGTGTGTTTAGCGTAGATGTCGGTCGTTGAGTGCGGTGGTATGTAGATACATCCAACTATGACATCGCCATCTGTACATTTTATTTTAACAAAAATTTGTTCGATGTTTTTAATGTTGATCGATAGTAGCTCGGCTGATATGCTGCGCTTGACAGCAATAAATACAGGATACAAATGTCAGGAAGAATGGTGTTAGTAAAAAAAATAATATTAGGATTAGAACTAAATATGAATACTAAACATAAATATGAATGCATATTTATGTTTTTGTACTTAAAGCGATGTAATACCAATATTCCGTGTAAGATGTCATTTGGAAATGAAAAAATATAATATATTGGTTAACTAATCGTAAAACTCATGAAAAAATCCATTAGTTTTGTGAAAAACTTCGGTATTTTTGCATATTTCAAGAAATCATTTCGAAAACACGATATTTATTATGTTAATTCAAAGATCGTGACATTTCTACTAGTAAAAAACTCGATATGGACATACCTATGTATAATATTATTTGTAGTTCTAACTTGTGAAAAAAATTGAAATATTTTTTCAATTATGTCAAATTTAAAAAAAAAATGGAATTATGTGAAGTAAAATTTATTGATATACGGCGCAAGGGGCTAAAAATTATTTCGAATTACGAACTACTGGGGTTTTCGAGTTATCAGGGTTTATCTAGATACTATGAAATTATCATTTTGGGAACTTGTGGGTTTAAAAAATTTCAAATCATGGTGAATTTAGAATTACGGGGTTTTATTGTATAAATATCTAACATAATATAATTTTATCATGAAATAAATATCGAACTAGCCGTAATTCAATTAGTAGTTGGATAATCAGCATACAGTATCATAAATAAAAGTACTATAGATATACATAAAGACAGAGATTAAAAAGAAAAAAATCCTATTAGGTACTTAAGCTATCGTTAGAACTCTGATAAACCAGATAATGCTCAAGTAACGATACGTCACAAAGTACTTTCAATGGCATCAGAGACACGGAATTAGATATGAAACTTCTCTGCAACAAAATATTATTTTATATAAAATTCCGATTTGTTTATGTGTTAGATGTAGGGCAATTGATACATTTCATTGAAGTAAGGTGTCTTTGAAATTTGAAATTTAGAAGTGTGATCTATTTTTTCTTAACATTTACATACATTTTTGAAGTTATACTTCTTTAGGAGCGTTTGTAAAATTTAATATGCATAATTTTCTTTCACCAAATTCTCTTTTTATTTTTCGACTACAATTTGTACGCAAATCAAAAGTGATGGTGTTCAAGACAGGCAAAAGATTGATCAAGTGTGATGTAATGGTAAGCAATGAACGCTTAGAACAAGAGAACGAGTTTGTGTAATTGAGAATAATTATATTTAGAAGAGACAGCAAGTCTGAGAACGATATTGAGAAGAGAGGGTCTGGGGAAAACAAAGTAAATGGTGCTCTAAATGCAATTATGGAAATAAAAATCTTTCAAAGAAAACAAGGCTAGTGGTACATAAAGGAGCTTTGATGCCAACTCTGATGTATTGAAGTGAAGTCTGGAATTGGCAAAAAAAAGACCGAAAGTAGACTGAATGCGGTAGAAATGCGGTTGTTGAGATATATGTCGTTGTAGTAAATGGTGGAGAATGAACAAATTAAATAGAATGAAAAAAGGATCGCTGCGATGGTTTGGCTATGCGAAACGGACGAGCGAGGAAAGGAAGGTAAAGAAAATTTATGAGGCAAGTGTTGAAGGCAATAGAAATAGAGGGTATCCGCGGAAGGCCTAACATGACCAGAATCAAATATTAGAGGACGGCTCTGTTAGAAGCTTAAAAACCAAAGAGAAGATGTATGAAAGTGGAAGATGCAAAAGCGTCTTGCCAGGTCAGAAGAGTGTGACATCCTATCCTCTCTGCCTTCCGGTCTAGGAAACGACGTGAAGGTTAGTTAGTTAGCCACAGTTTGTTGCTGGGTATATTTTTATTTGACTACATTTTTAATGTGTAAATCAGTCATTGTTTTTAAATTATACACATTGTATAAATGTATATAAGTATATACATTAGTACCTATCAGTTAGAGACACTTTGACATATCTTGAATAAATAAAAATAACCAAAACATTTACCTTGACATATGGGTCTGATCTATTTCTTTTAGTGTCCACTGGAGCCAAGTCCCGACATCTCTTCACATTTATCTCCAGGGCTCCCATCTTGTAGTTGTACAAAAGGCCAAACTCGACTTGTCCCTTTACTGTCACGGATCCATAGTTACCGTCTCCTGCTCCGGAGTATACGCTGGCCATTGATTCCGAGCGAGTCTGAAGTAGAAAAATAAAAATGTGTCACTACAAGTAATAATAATGTTATATTAAGCGTGATTTAGTGATTGAAGTTTATAACCAACACAACATATTTATTGGAGATGTGCCGATTATGACTTTGGCCCACTAGCCAACTAGCCGATTAGTCGGCTGTAAAAAGGCCCACTAGTCGGCCAAGCCGATTATAGTTTAGTTTAGAATTTTTATAAATGTTTTTTTTCAGTACATCATGTACATGTAATCTTGGTTTAATATTACTTAGTCTGTAATTGAAAAAATCCTACTCTTTTATTTAAATAAGAAGAAATATTTATTGAAGATAAGAATATATTATGTTATTTTGTTTGTTAATTAATATACTTTTTTTTTTTGATAAATTAGATAGATATTTTTTCTTTACAAATAGTAACTTTAGGGACTGATTAGTTGATTACCAAAGGAAAAGTTGCTTTACATTTCAAAATGTGTAAGACTGATTCTAAAATAAAATTATCAATTGACAATTAAGATTTTTATTTGATGTAATTCCATCTATATACATTTTATTGATAAATACACAAAGTAAGAAGCCGGTAGTCGGCGCTCTTTGCCGAATAGTCGCCGACTACCAAAATGGCCGAATAATCGGCTTTATCGACTAGTCGGAACATCCCTAATATTTATATTAATTATAAAGTTTATAACAAAGTTCAATCTGTGATTCTAGTATACGTAAAAGATCAAGTGGCATAGTAAAATGAACATTGTAGAAGAATGCAGAATAAATGTATGAAATAACTTGTGGAGACTGCGACAGAAAGCATAGCAGACCAAACAACAAGAAATCTTCTGGTTTGTGTCTTCTGCGACGTTCCATGCCGACATCAGCCATGATGATGGACCCTGCAATGGAATCCGAAACGTCGGCCAGAAAGGTTGTAATAACGCGGCATAATACTCCAGAAGACACAAACCAGAAGATTCTGAGTGGCCGTGAAAACCTAAGAACATTCTTAAAAGGAAATGTAAACACCAGAAATAAAGATCTTTGCCAATGCTTAAAAAACAACAATTTTCCAGAATTTTCTAATCATATAATAGAAAAATCACTCTTTTGATAGTCATAAACTAAGAGAATAATTATAAACAACTTGGAAACCGCAGAAATCACGAAAATTTTGAATATGAAGAAAACACAAAAATAACATCAGCTTTTCCCCCCTCATCTCCATTATTGTCTATATTCCCGTCTTATGCCCCGCCCCCTAAAATAATTGGCTGACAACACAATGTATTTAGATAAGTTATTAAGTTCTCCCGTTATGAAAGGGGCTGTTCCTCTAGAAAATACAGTGGTGAATGTTTATACAACTCAGCGTGCGTGTAATACAAAGTTAAATTTATTAATAAATAAATAAACACTCATTGACAATAAATCAACTTGAGCTAGAATAGTACCTGTAGTCCACTCCGGCTGTGCATGGCCACCAGCCTGTCGATGTCATCCTCGGGTTCGTGGTGAGCGGGATGTGGCTGGGCCTGCAGGGGGGTGTGCGGTGTGAGGGGTGGCGAGGCTCCGCGGGGCCCAGACGGGGACAGTTCTGCGGAGCAGCTGTCTTCTGCGGAAACAAAAGTTTATTTAGTTCACCGAGTTGCGATTACTAAACTGGGTATGAATATTGACTATCGTTAAGTAAGTGTTGCAAGATAACTTCTTGTTAAGATAACACTGTTCATATTGTGATATGGTGACACAAATATAAAGTTAATGGCATATTTAAATAGGATAGTATAAATTGCATTTTTCATTTGATATCAAACAATTAGAAAACGGGAATCAAATTGTCAATGCGCACTAAATTTAAAATTGGAAGTATCATCAGTTTATGGTCATAATATACTATGCTCGACTTCTTCTTCTACAAGTATCCTGTCGGGTCCCCCCGATGTTGACGATTACCCAATAGAAATCATCTCTATCTTGTAATTTGTAATAGTTTAGTTAAGTAAGTTAGATATGGACGAACATTATATGGGGTGTAAATAGAATTATTTTAGTTAGTGGTCAATAATTATTTAGGGTGTCATATAGTTAGTAATAAAAACTTCGCGCAGCATTCTTTATTCGATTTTGAATAGAAAATATTCTTAAAATTTTTAGTGAAATGTCAGTTATAGAAACGACAATCATAAAGATAAGCAAATCAAGTTTGCATTTTTTTCATGGCAAATCTATCATTTGTAAAATTTTATGATTATCATGAAATCAATTTAAATCGAACATTAAAAATGCACTCACCTTGATAAAAATCAAATAAAATAATTAAAACTATATGTTTTGCATGGTTTTTGTAGTTTTATTTGACTCTATTAAAGGGAATAAATTTTAAATATTACATTCTAATGGCAGTCCAACGTTTTACAGAAAGTCAGAAATATTTTTAAAAAATGCAAACTTTAATGTCGCTTATCTCCATAACATTCAATATTTCACCCAAAGTGTGAAGAGTATTTTCTATTCAAAATTGAATGAAGAAGACTCACCTGAAGTTTTTGCTACTAGCTACGAGACCACCGTGGATAAATAAATTTGTACAACTATGTATATGTATTGGAGCGGTTATAAGCGATGTGATGTTAAGAAATAATTTTTATTTACACATAGATTATACATACTTTATTGAATAATTCCATTGGATTTCTCAAAATCGATAGGTAGGTACATACATATAAATAAGAATAATGTAAAAATGGCTTTTGAAAAAAACACAATATTTAATTTCCTTTGATATAATAATCCCAATAATAATAATTTCGTTGTGTCTGTCCCCGTAACTTCGTGTAACGTGCGTAACTTCCTTACAGTAATTTTTTTCGAAAAAACAATTTTTTTCGGATTTTTTTTAGCGAAAAAAATTTTTTTCGAAATTTTTTTTTACAATTTTTATTTACAAATATCTTATTTACGAAAAATTTTTTTAATAAAATTAAAAAAAAACTTTTTCCTTAGGAACAGACATGTAAAAGTACCGTTATTTTTGACGGGTTACATCTAGTTATAAATAGTTTTCATAATAATAGGCTGACTAAGCAGCATGTGTGTACGTGATCATTTCGTGTAAGTCTCAATACAATCAATAAAGATTATATGTAAATACATCATCTTCAATAAACACAAAAAAAATCTACTGTTTTCTAACTTTTTGAAACAAGTTGATAGAGATACCTAATTCCCTTTTTAAATATATACCTATTTCCAATGATATAATAAACTGTAGATACGTTACAAACGTGAAATCGTGACAAGTCAAAAAGAAGGTAATTGCCTAACTTGCCCTACGAACGGACCGAAACAAAACACCGGAAAACTACGCCGAAAAAAATGTCCCGGGGAAAAAGGAACAGAGTATCGTACACTATTGTAAGAATGAGTATGTTATTTTAGTCACCGTGACTTCAAATTACCTGATTTTTACGTGATTATTTGATAATGTGATTTGTTCTCTCTTTGAATGCGATATTTGCTGCGTATGAAAGCCGGCTAGTATGGGAATAACGTGTGTATTTTATATAATACGTCAATGCCTATTTCAAAATTTACTGTCCCGAATGTTATATTTTCTAAAATATGTAATTTATATTCTATATGGTACTTGCAATCTTGACTAGTCGGTCTAAAAACCAGTGGTGTAACAAAAAAAAAGCAAAATTGAAAAAATGCACTATTGGGCCCCCGAATTTGTATAGCATGCTATGTATAAGACATGATATGATTACTAGTGGATATATTCATTAAAAAGTACTTACAACGTTGGTATCATCTCCTACAATATTCAAACATTCACAAAAAAAAACCCGTCTGCTGTATACATTGATGTTTTTTTTTATAATACATGTGAAAAATAAAATTTTAAATTTTATAATTCTATTTCTCGCTGCGGTGATTTTTACAATTAAAAAAGTCTTGGGAAAAGTATCAATATTTTCAAAAATATCGAGACCTAATGTGTTTCCCCCCCATAACACGACGAAAATGATCTTCATTCGTTGATGTGAATTATTTTATACCCGAGCGAAAGTCTGTCAATAATGACGAAAAAAATCAATTTTCAAAACTATACACCATTTTATTTAATTCTTTGTGGACCTTCAAACGATCATTAGAACTTTTGAACTAACTACCGATATTCGCGAGGTTAAAAGCGAAGCCGCCAGTTTTCAACTGACGAAATTCAAATAAACATATTTGATAAACAGGAAACTAATTTTACTGCCAGAGCGGACATTTTAAAATCAACGCTCTTTTTATTAAATGCTTCTAAAACGTGAAAGTATTATTTCAAGAGCAGTTATCAATCGTACAACTGATAAAATTGCCGGATAATCATAGTCAACACGCCACTCGCAATGCCCATTAAATTAGGTGGAAAACATACCGTGTTATCTCTACTCCAGTTTAATTATAATTTTATATTTTACCACCCGAGTTTCGAGACTATCGGAATCTCTCATCGACAGGTGAAGGTGACGTCACTCGCGGTAAAAGGGTTAAATTATCACGCACCATCAGACACATAGTTGACCCTTATGGGGGGTAAATTGTGTTTGATCTTCTTGTCGAGCGTGCCGTCGCTGTTCTGCTCCAACTTCTGCAGGAAGGCGTCCCTGCAGTTGAGCACGTCGCTCACGAATTTGGCGGTGGACACGGTCTTGTCTCCCAGCCGCAGGGTGCTGCAGCGGCTGGACGTCTTCTCCGCGTCGGGCAGGTCCTTCTTCACGAGGGCGAACCCCGCGTCCACGTCGTCTTCCTCGCTGCCGGACCCTCCGCAGCACGGACAGCAGGAACAGAAGCTCTTCTTCTTCTCCATCTTCTCCGGGGGCTTTCTGTTGTTGCCTTTGTTCAGGGGCACCTGGGAGAAGAGACTGGCGGACGTCAGCCTGTCCAGATCCTCGGTGGAAGCCGTGTTCGTGGAAGACGGATCGTTGAAGAAGGACGCGTACTTGGACGCGTCGCTATTTTTGCGGTAGCTCATCAGCTTGGGCATGGCGTGGTTGCACTAACAGCACTTTTATCAGCGTTTGTGGGCAAGTTAGTGTTATCTTAACTGTTGCGATTTGTTAATTAGTTCACGTTCTTCCTGTTAAGTAACTCACTACGTCGTGTGTACCCTATTTTGTGCGCAGCGAGGTTTAAATTATTTTTAATAGTCTTGCGCTAACAACACTTTACGAATGTTTGTGGGCAAATTAAGGTTACCGTAACTGTGGAGATCTGTAGATAATTTCACCGTATTGTTATTAACGGACTTTCACTAACTCACAAGGCTGTGTATACCTTTAAATTAATTTAAACCACAGCCTATAACTAATTAATTAACACAAATTGTTCTCCATAAACGAAATAGTGCGCGCTTGCTTGAAAACGAGACGCGATTGAAGTTTAATGTGAAATATTGTGGGAACCGAACCTGGAAGCATATCCGGAGTAGATTAAATTCGAAATTAGCGACCGATAGTGTACTTGAAATATAAGAAATGTACAAAAATAACACTTATTACAACACGCTCAATTATAAAGCCTCGCAATGGACTAGTATGCCTCAACGAATTCTAGACGACTTCTTATTTGGGCTGATGGCTCTAGCTGGAGACCAGCGCGAAAAGGTAGACTGAATTTAACGAACAAAAGTGTTGAAAACGGTTTAGTGCGTCGAGTGGGTCGCGCAATCTAAGCTCCAATAAAATAAATATTTAAATCGAATAATATAGATGAATGAGTAGCTTGCGGTGTAGTGGTCGTGATTAGGGAATGCAATCCCGAGTCGGGATTGCCTTTTCGGGATCCCTCGAGATTAGAATTTCCAATCCCGCGGGATCCCTACGGATCGGGATCCCGGATACTTTTGTCTTTTTTTTGTTTATAGAGCTGAATAGCAATTAACGACAATACCTTGCAATTTTAATAAAATGTTCATTTTAATCAATGCATTAAAGTTTTCGTAGACGTTTTTCCAAGCATCAATCAGTCAATGTAGTAGAGTAAAAACTATTAACTAGTAGTAGTTTTTATTACTATGTTAGATTGATAAAATACGGCAAATATTATTCAAAGCTATTTTCATTATTTGAATGCGACATGAACATAAGTACTTACTAAAAGCTCTATAGACATATACAATTAAATATACAAAACATTAAAAATGCTGATCAATCCCGATAATCCCGTTCGATTTTTCGGTTCGGGATTGATCTCGTAAAATGCCTCGAGATCTCGCTGGATCGGGATTGCATTCCATAGTCGTGATCTGGTGGTCGGTGGTTCGAGCCCCATTCCAGGACACCAGCAAGTTAGTCCTATTTCCATAGCACAAGCTTTTTGCTTAGTTTGAAAATAGAATATTGACGTGACACATGCGTACGTATTTAAAATTAAAATGAGTAAAATTATTAGAACTTTCCACAGAGGATAAAATTGTGCAGAGATAAATCCCTTCTTTAGGCGAGCGGATTGGAACACAGCCGAAGTATGTTACCCCTCGCGTATATTTACAAAACATTTATAATGCAAATTTTATTCTTGCATTATTAAATCCCCTAGTAAACCAAACGTATTTTTTACAATTTTTTAATATTTAAAAATTTCGTTCCAAACCGAGTCTCTTCGAGTATAAAAACATATTTTTGTAATAAAGCGCGACTTATTTGCTCAGACGTTATACTTGTTATGAGTATTTAATTTGACCTTTTCGAAATGATTCAAAATTTATAAGCTCGCAGTAATAACAGCCGTGGAACCAGACCGTGTTCCAAGAAATGTACGTTATTTTACGTCTATATATGCTGGTGGGCTGTGGTATTGTGTGTGGAATTATCGCGTTTTGACATATTAAAATTTCATTTGTGTAGGTTATTACCGGGTAAGGATTTAGTCAATTTTAGGATTACCTTTAGTTACATTTAGGACCTCCCGATATCGCTAAACCTTTTTGCTGGAGATTCATAGTCCTCTCCTTAAGGAAAATTATGGGTTTCTCAAATGTTCCTCCTAGAGGTAAACCACCATGTAATCACTCTGCATGTTATCTTTCTAAATTCAACCGCGAGCAATACGGCAACTGTTTGAAGATCTTTGAGCATGTTTCATGTTCGTACTTACACCCCTGATGGGATTCACTTCACTACACTAATTTTGTAAAAGTAATACAAGAGAAGACATGAAGAAGAAGAGAAGAGATGGGTAGCTTGTTGATGTGATAGCGAGTGGTCATGGCGCTCGCCTAATGATCTGGTGGTCGGTGGTTCGAGTCCCACTCCAGGACACCAGCGAATTAGTCCCATTTTCGTAACACAGGCTTTTTTTAAAAAGAAAAGTAATTATTAATTATTGATATTATTATGGAGCGTCCATAAACCAGGCGGTTCCATTTTGAACCCCTCCCTACCACTTTCAAGTAGAAAGAAAGACATTTTGTGTTATTTTCTCTTATCAAAACTACTTATTGAGCATAAAATGAGCTGATATTTGTTATACATATAACACAGCGCTGCATCAAAATTTGTATAAAAAAACATATTCCTGACCATTGACGTATTATAATATAGACACGTTATTCCCATACTAGCCGGCTTTCTTACGAGTATGTAGCAAATATTGAATTAAAAGAGACAACAAATCACGGTGACAAAAATAACATACTCATTCTTACAACAGTGTACGATACTCTGTTCCTTTTTCCGCGTAGCGTCGCGCCCGATCACAAAGAAGGTCAGTTGGATAATGAATGCAAGTAAGGAAAAAAATTACCTTACTTTTGAGTTGCCAAGATTCACGCTTGTAATGTATCTACAGTTTATTATATCATTGTTGTTGACAGTTTTGGTTTTGCCGAATAAAATAAATGAATAATTGTGTAGATCGGCTCTGCCCCCCCCCCCCCTCCCTCACGTAGACCAGCATAGCATTCAGAATGGTTGCGATACGAAGAGACGGAGACGTCTCGCTGTCGGGCCCAGTCAACCGACGAAACGTTTGAAATAATTACCAGGACGCGGGGTCAAGTGGATGGATCAATCAGAGAGCAAGGTGGTGACACCATCACCATCAACGTACACACTGCGGCCCGACAGGCCTTCAACATCATCCTCCCGCCGCAAAACTATCTATACCGTTTTTTTCGGTACTTGGATAAGCGTCTTCAGACGGCAGAAAAACGTCATTACATTTTTTTGTTGGGTAGGTAATAGGGATGGGTAAATGAAAAAAAAATATCGAATCGATATTTTTAAAAAGTATCGAAAATAATCGCTATACATTGCGAAAAATACATCGATATATCGATATTTATCGATATTATTTTTTCAAAAATGTAAGGGGAATAAGCTTTTGGCGACCAAAAAAAAAAGGTCACGGGAAAAAATATATTGATTATCCGAGAAAAAATATCGATGACCAAAAAAAGGTCGCCAGAAAAAAAGTGAAAAAAGATACCCAAAAAAGGTCGCCAGAAAAAAAAATGTTAAAAGTCGCCAAGAAAAAATATCGGTTATCCCAGAAAAAAATATCGATATTCGATATATCGCGAAAAAATATATCGACGATAAATATCGATATTTTTCAAAAAAAATATCGATATTTTGATATATCGATATTTTTTACCCATCCCTAGTAGGTAAATAATCTTTCGCATTTGGGAGACACAGTGGCTACCGCACAGAGTAGAACGCGACACTCTTCCATAGAGAGTTGTCAAAGAAAGAATTATTAGTTAAGGATAAATTATAGAAATCTCACAGAGTACATATTTTATAAATAATTAAGAAGCGAACTGACGGGACAATGAGGGCAAAATTTTGGATGGCAGCCGTGCGGCCCAATTCTGCTCTGCAGTGCTGGGTTGCGCGGCTGCCTTTAGCATTAAAAAATGCCAACCTGGCGGCGAACGAGTAGGACCGATATAGGAGCTCTTGCTTATAAAACGGTCCTGGGTAAGCGGTGGGTCTGCTCTCACAAGTCTCACAGAGGCGAAGCTATTTTATAAATGAGAAAAGTGGATGGAAGTCTCTTATACGATGGCTCAGGGCTTACAACCTTATCTAATACTTATTATTATTAAGCGTCAATTATCTTTCATTTTGTAATCAGTACATTCGATTATATAGTGAAATACTCATTTTCATTGTGTGAACAACGGGAGCATATTCTTCCCTGTGATCTTCACTTCTTTACATAAATTGTTCAAACATTAAATTAAAGCCAATATTACCCCTATGTCATAAATATTGACGTTTACGCGTACATAACAAGTATGTCTCGCCTATTTTGTCTTAGTATATTATAACGATGTTGTTATCCTCGGAACAGGGTGACCATGTGTAACAAAACATTTTCAGATCCGTTTAAGATGTTTGTTTACTTGGTTATTAAAATGTTTGAGTCCTACGCGGCGAGGTCAACACCCCAACCACAGGCGAATATGGTCATTCAAGATACCCACACAAGTGACATCACTGCTGTCACTGCGGACGCAATTCTGGTTCAACATTTCGACCGCAACATCTTTTAAAAATATTTATGTATAAAAATTCTTTTAGGTATTATTTATTTTTATATTTATTTAAAGATCCGTGATTGGAAAAAGGAAGCGACTTTCAAATAAAAACGTATCACGCAAATGACAAAAATTAGTTTATGATACAGATTTATTTTTGTTATATTTTATTTATTTTTATATTTATTTATCAAACATATTTACTAATTTAAAGATAATAAAGATCTGGTCCCTGTTGACCAATCAAATCTTAGCGAAATGTATCCTAACTTCATACCAGACGAGAGCTACTATCACTTATTTTTATTTTTCATTATACTATACATAGACAGTCGCATCCACCAATCAAAATTTGCGTATAATAAAAGATCAAAGATTTTCGAATCCAATAATATAGACCTAAAGCTCCGCAAGCAATTAATAAAAACTTATGTGTGGAGTATTTTGCTGTATGGATGTGAGACACGGTGCATTGGCGACAGAGAAAAAAAACGAGATGTGGACCTACAGACGTGCCCTAGGAATTTCTTGGAAATACCCTTAGAGTATATACAATCTTTTAGCTTTAGATTGTATATACTCTAAGGAAATACCACATTACGAATGAAGAGGTTATCAGCAGGATCGATGAAACCAGGCACATGATGAATACCATCTCGAAAAGGCGTGAAAAATGGATGGGGCATATTTTGCGCCATGAAAATCAGCTATAAACTATATTGGAGGGAATGGAAGAGGGAAAGATTGCCAGAGGGCGCCCTCGCCGTGAATATCTTGAGCAAGTGTGCCAAGATGTGAATTGTGCCTCCTACACAGAGCTAAAGAGCATCGCCGAAGACCGAGCAGAATGGAGAAGGAGATGTGCTTTCCTGCACACCAATCCGACGGATTGAAACCCAGGAAGGATTATACTGTATTTTTCTATTGAGTAATCAAGGAAAAATTCGAACAAAAGTGATCATGTAAAGTTCAATGAAAAAATATGAAAACGAGGCAGTTTAGTCAAACATAATTATGTCCATATTTTAAATTAGAATGAATATTTTAATATTAGCACAAGTTTTCAAGGATATAAGCAAAATATACATTTTTAACTTGTATAACATCTGTCGAAAGCAATTTAATTAGCCAACCCTATTATCGCTTATAAACATCCACGTCCCAGCAAGAGCTACAAGAACACGATGCCTCTTCCACATTCCTGTTGCTCGCACCAACTCCGGATTACGCTCACCCATAGTGGGAATGTGCTGAGCCTACAATGATTGACATCTATCTTGTGTATCTATACCATCTAAGAACATAGGTACATGAATATAATTGAATTAATATTTGATTAATAATTAAATATTGATTCAATGCTGCGATGCAAGATATAAAAAAAGTAAGAATAAGTACTTAATATTGTTATTTAATTTATAATTTTTGTCTTGTATTTTCATTTGTTTATATTATTATTATGTATTATTTCAAAATTATTTTTATGTGAAATATGCTAGGATATAAGTAAATAAGTTCATTACTGTCTATTTACACTCTCATATTATACTCTCATACATATGATTTTAATAAAATAAAATATATCATGTATATTTTTTTTAATGAATTAATTATGACATGCACTTTTAATAGAAACCTTTTTTAATTGCCCTACAATGTAGTTAGAAGGACATAGTATTTTTTTGAAAGTCACTTTCTTATTTGTTAACGGAATGAGATTTATAACTAATGAAAAAAACAGAATAAAAATCTACAAATTTATTATTAATCCTATTAAAATATGGTTCTGACGTCACAATAACGCGCCCGCAATAGTGGCTCGCGAGGCTACAAATATCATGTTAGCCTCACCCGTATATGAAAACCTCGTTAAACGCGATTCAGTCAGTCTGCAATTATCTCGCGCTGAGCAAAACGCGTAAACCAAATACATCTCCCTACACGGTCCAACCATCGAATTATTCCTATTTTAATAAACCTTGAGACGCATACCTCATTATAAAAAGTACAAAACTAAAGCATTACTAAAATTATTTTAAAAAAAAACAGAATCCACCCCACAAATCGATTATTCCAAGAATTTGTGTGCCTATTGTTATGGAATTTTTAAAAAAAGTGTCAATAGGTACTACTGTGGATACATCGGAGAATGCTCCGGATACCCTGGACGGATATGGTCAGCAACACAAGAGTTCTTCAAAGAGCTAGAGTGAATAGAGAGTTGCTGACAAATATCAAAATCCGAAAGGTATCGTATTTGGGTCATGTGCTCAGAGGAGAAAAATATGAATTGCTCCACCTGATTCTTATGGGCAAGATAGAGGGTCGTAGAGGTGTTGGAAGGAGACAAATTTCCTGGCTCCGCAATATACGCGACTGGACGGGCATAAGAAGTGTTGGAGAGCTGTTTCGTGCTGCCCAGGACAGGGACGCTTTCTCTCGGGTGATAGTCAACGTTGGGGGGACCTGACATGACACCAAAAGAAAAGGAAGAATAGGTACTACAAATCTTTACAAAAAAGTATGCATAATATAATAAACTGTCTAACTTCCAGGTCTACGAGATCATTTCTAAACCTTAACACGCCCAAATATAAAACAAGCGCAGCCCGGAACAATGACTCCTTTGTAGGAATTAACCGGTCGTGTGCCGGCCGTACGTAACGCGGAATGTACCCTGTCTGCCGCGCAATTTCGTGCACAGACTTCAATAATTACTTGTACAATAATTAGTTATTCATTTTCATTAATTATGAAAATAATTAACGAAATTTACTTTCAGAAAAGTACGCACATGTTTATCGAATAAAACCATGTAAGCAATAACACTAAAGATATTGTATTTCAATGATTTCGTTCTAAATATATCAAAGAATATAAAAATACTCAATTTTAACACTTTTTTTAACAGATAAACAACACAATTAAAGCGCGGTTCAAATACGACATTTGGAATGATTTTTTGTTCGGTTTGCGCGGCAAATGAGGTTACTTGACAAATAGAACTCCTTCATTCTATCAAAAACTTGAGATACAACGAATGATAAGCTTTAAAAACCCATAAACGCGTGTAAAATAGGCCGAATTCGCATACGTGTCTAGGGAGCGCAGATCTGCGCTCTGGCACATACAAGGTACAAAAGTTTTTGCGCAGATCTGCGCTCTGGCACATACAAGGTACAAAAGTTTTTGCGCAGATCTGCGCTCTGGCACATACAAGGTACAAAAGTTTTTGCGCAGATCTGCGCTCTGGCACATACAAGGTACAAAAGTTTTTGCGCAGATCTGCGCTCTGGCACATGACCGGTTAAACAATTTAATATCCATGAAATGAACTGATGTAATTACTCCTCCCAAAAGCACGAGCATCAGATCTTTTATGGCGAGTAAAGCGTTTAATGCTTGAATGTATCGTACTGTATTTATAAAATGTATGTCCTGAGATATACTTATAAGAAATAAATTTTAAAAATTGTTACGTCTGTAGATTTAATTAAAATTAAAATTTTTGGTGTACCAAAGAAATTTTCTACAAAATTTCTTTCAAAAACGTCCAGTGCACGCTCATTATTAGCAGTCAGTACCCATGGCTCAGACGAACAAGTAAATAGATTTTTTGAAAATGCATCCTATGGGGTTGCGTTTTACAAATGCCTCAAAATGATTTTATATACGCATTTACGCCAATAACAAGCGAGTGGATTAATTCACATTTAATTCATCATTACATAGTTATACTAAAAAAATGCACGACTTTTTATGTATCGCGTGATTGCATAAATAAATGAAAAACAAGATATTCAATTTCAAAATTAAGGATCAGTGATGTTTGGACACAGTTTGATTTTTTCATTTTGTGTAATTTTCGCGTCGGCATCAAATGAAATTTCCTTTGCACGCTCGATATGATTGAATATTCGCTCCGGTTCTTCTGCGGGTAACTTCTCAACAATTTCTTCTTGTTCAAGAACAACAAGAACTTCCTGGCAAGCCAGAGTGTGGTGATGGCTTGGAGACAACAGCTAGAGAGTGCGAGGAGAGAGACAGAGATAATCTCCCCACCAGGCGCAGAAGAGGACGGCTAACTATAACCGCGTTAACCGATTTAAGGAACTGAATTGAAAGGATTGAGCGGAAAACAGTAGAATTTTGCTTGAGCGCGCTAATTGATTTTCGAGTAAAGCAAATCCGCGTTACGTGAGGTTTTCCCGTACCCGCGTATTCACGTGCGTGTACGCTTTGCCATGTGCCATTACTTCAAGGCAGGTTGAAAAATGCGAAATGTGGTTATAAATTTTATAATAGCCGACTGTAAATTAACATAATTTCATAATAAATTTTTAAATCGTGATTTTCCATCTCAAAACAGCTCGACTGTAGTTCAAAAAGTACTCGTATTAACTTTTCGTAAACTTAAATGGTTGACCTATTGGTATAGCAGTTCTCCGGCAAGTAAATATTCCGGGTTCGTATATACATTTTTTATATTATAACCTTATACAGGGTGTACCAGAGCTAGCACCAGAAACTTGGCCGGTAGATTCTTGACTATGTTATGAGTCTAAAATGTTCAAGCAACCATGACCCTATATCAATAGTTATGGGGATATGCAATATCAAATTTTGCATTTTTTTTCAATATTTCTGACTTATTTTGTGCAAAAAGTTGAACTATCTACAGTAACTTATATCGATTATGAAAAATTCATTTGCTTCATTACAACATAAATAAAATGATAAAAACCGTATAAAAAATAACTTTTTTCAATTTTTGCTACGTTTTTATGATTTTATTCGACTTGTATTAACTTTTTACAAAAAATAAGTAAGAAATATTGAGAAAAAAAAATCGAACTTTGATATTGCCTATCTCCATAACTATTGATATCAGGCCATGGTTGCTTGAACATTTTGGACTCATAACATAATCAGGAATCTACCTGCCAAGTTTCTGCTGTTAGCTCTGGTACACCCTGTATTCTCGACATAAAGATCTTTCTAAAAATTTCATATAAATAATGCTGCTGTATCTGCTTCAAAAAACTATGGCAACCTCCATAATCATCATCAGCATCATCATAGGGCGACAATTCCCCAATTTTACTAAGCGACGATATTGCAATTACATATTCCATTTACATTAAATAAATATATTATATATTACTAAGATTTAAGTATTATAACTAGAAACCACTCGTCAATAATGACAGAAAACAGAGAAAATATATTGAAATATTGTTTATCAATATTTCAATTTATTACTCGTTTCTTCTTCCGTCCACGAATATCTGATATTTTATCAACTTAATATAATATAATAATTACCTATCAGGGTCCTAAAGAGTAACAATGCAAAATCTGATATAGATTTGAATCTCATAATATTGTGAAATGCCTGCGCTTTTAAAAGTATTGGTATTTGACAAACTTGGTGGCGTATCGAACCCCGGCCACTCGGCTACTAGACCAACATCTCACCGCTAGACACAGGCCCGCAGTCGACCTACATACAATGTTGACGTCATCTGTTGCGTGCCGCTGACATAACTTTCACCGCCGCCCCTTCTGACGCACCCTCAAAAATAAAAATATCACTTTAATGTAATCCAGCAACACTAATTAACGTAAATCTTTTTTATTCTACTAACACGGAAAATTAGTTAATTAATTATTCATACAAAAAAAAATGTATAAAAACACTTTGATTAATTTGACGTCGATCGGTTTCCTCATCCTTGCACCGCAGAGACAGCGAAGAGGTTTTGCGTGGTCGCCTCGCCGCGCCGCCTACACGGTGTCGGCGACGTAGCGAGGATGGCGTTAGCATTAAAATATTGCCAAATCGGGTGGCGAAAGTGCAGGGCTGATATGGGAGCTTTTGCTCAAAAAACGGCCCTGGGTATGCGGCGGGTTATGGTTATGGAGATAAGCTACTTCAAAGATTATTTTTTTAACTGACTTATTTTCTGTAAAACATTTGAGCATCATGAAAGAAATTTGTATCAAAATAGACGAGACGTACCTAATTATTTATATAGGTGTAAAGTTTATATTGGAATGTCAAGGAATCTGTTAAATGTTAATGTTTACATTATCAAAGCAGATTTAAAAAAATATATTTTACACCACAACAGGCTACGAGTCTCAATGATTTAAGCGAAATAGCCGGTTTGAGGATTTCACAATAAATAGATTTATTTTTACCATACCGGAATCGAACCCGGAACCCTCGCATTGGCTGTAGTTTCATATTTGGAAGAATTAGCAACAAACTCGAAACAAGCTGATTTTTAGCAACTTTTTAAATAATATAAATACTTATTTTATTTAATATTTTTCGTGTACGTCAAAATTGACGAAGTACAATATTATATTATGTATAATAGCGTTTGGTACATAGTGATAACGGAAACCAATGGTTATTTATTTACAAGATTAAAATTATATATATTTTTTGTTAATGTTGCATTATATTATTATTTACGTTATTTTTTATTCAGACATTCCCTACTTAGATACCTAAACAAAAATAAATAGCTAACATAAATGTTAGTATCTACTGGTTCTTTTTGCACTTTAAAAAAATGTAAAATAATGACCAAATGAGAATTTTCTAATTCCGTTAGTGATAAAGGCATAGTTAAAATATTTACTATTGGTCAATCGCATAGGTTTTGTATTTCTCATTTGCGCTGCCATTGGCTCTATTGTAAAAGAAGAAGACAGATGATAAGGGAATGGAATGATCATACCAAAGTTAATAATATATCTAGTCGTGTCCTAACAACCGTCAATTTATCACAATCAGGAGAGACAGTATCTAATAATTTATTTAAAAAAAAATTCAGAATATCGAAAAAAAAAAGATCAATTTGTAGTGCAACAGATGTGACGTCGTAAAGCGCTTCCCAAAGCGATCAAAAGATTGCACACAAATTTAACATGTTTCTTAAATTATCTTTTCAATTAGAATTCGTAACGGATGTAACTTTTACTCGACACAAAACAAAACGTGCATTTAATACAATTAAAGAGCACTTTTTTTTTATTTTTCAGCGAGCCACGATGAGATGAATACATTAAGGCCGCGCGCATGCGCGGAAGAAAGTAAGCCAAGGACGCACCATGCATGTAAAAGTATGGAGATAACCTCAATTCGCAACAATAGGGAGGCTTTTACATTACTTTGCTTATCCGCTGTGCCCGTCTCTTGACGAACGAGGCGTTGTACTTAGGGTTGCCAACCGTACTCTAAAATAGAGTATTGTACTCTATATCAGGCAGGCGTTCTCTATAATCTATAACACTAATAGAGGACGCTAGAATACTCTTTTTTACACAAAGTTTACTTATACAGTGCCAGTCATGCATATATGATGCATACCTATTATCATAACAAAAAAGATTCGACTATTTACTTTTAATATGCTGGTACAGTAGCCGGCAAACATCTTGAAATTTTTCGGCGTAGTGGGGGAAAGTTTGCGCATGTACCTTTCCACCAACGAGACCCAAAATTTGTCTTCTGCGCATTCTTCTACTACGCCAAAAAATTTGAAGAAGTTTGCCGGCAACTGTATTCCCATGTTGGGAATCCCTACTCCCCAAGCCACACTCGGACGTTTCTGAACGCAGCCACTAATGTCAATCTGTGATGTCAATGTCACAAGTTGTTTTGAGGTTATGTTTATTTTGTCACAAGAAAAAGTGAACTTAGACTTAGAATTCGTACAATTCTTTTACGAACAATGAAAAATTTTATGTGCTGCATAAAATAGCAAAAAATGCCTTTTCAAAAATTTTAAATAAATTATACTATTTTTTTATAAGTCCGTACTCTTTATTTACCTCCTTTGAAATCAGATGTACTCTATTTCAGACTATTTCTTCTAATAAAAGTTGTCAACCCTAGTTGTACTTGTAAAACAGACACTTGTGATTGATTGTGTACCAGATTTCTCCAAAATTAATGCATCTACAATGTAATGTTAGAAGCGCTTTTCGATCAGCAAGATCTAGAGATATCTTAAATATGCCTAAACTCAAATTCACGCAATTTATAATCACATTTAACAATATTTTATGTTAAAAATATTTTATATGGAAGTATGTTCTACGAACTCAGTTACTGGATTTTGTCCCCAGAGGGGTGATTAATTAATTAGGATAAATTATTAAATTTTAAATACAAATAGCTTCGTCTCTTTGAGACTTACATCATTAATCCTAATTAATATTTTATATATGTTCCGAAAACACAATCACTGCATTTTGTCCACAGAGGGACGATTGGATAACAGCCAGTAAGTTGTTTTGTAATATATTTTAATTGGTGTGAAGCGCCCTTGAGGTCAGTACTCGCGAAAACGGCGCTATATTAATTTATTTATTTTATTTATCTTAATTATTTAGTTCCACACATAATTTTGTGTGGCCTAATACACGATTTCACTCAAACGTATTGGGTTCCATCTAGTTATTTAAAAGTTTTTACAATAACATTTTTGCACTCCTGTTTAAACTCCTTATATTCACCGTGTTTTGAATTTCCTTTGGCGGGATCGAAGATTTTTAGACCTTTGTACATCATACAATTTTGTGAACTCGAATAATTAAATATAAAATTGAATACATTATTGGTTAATGATAAAATATATTATTAACTAAACAAATAAATAAAATAATAATTTGACGTGTATAGCTCGCATATTGCTTGAATAGCTTGGAGATCTCATTGATCGGACAGGAATGTTTAGGTATATTTGTGACAAATTTCTATCAACGTGGTTTATACAAAGTTTATTAGTTTTTTTTTTAATTTGCAGAACGTTACAGTTAACGTTACTTCATCTGTCAGACCAAGTGGAGGAGTTTCACCTGAACGTACCCAGCTGTCTCCACAGGCTGAGGGAAAATAGCTCCGTAAGCACCGTGGGAGATCGTTTAGCTAAACACAATAGTCGCCTTTACACGAGCAGGTACGCGCGCACGAACGGGCGCCACACCGACGCCACTCAACGAATCGTTCATTATTTTATTTATTTATTTATTCATACGCCAATCGGCTATATACATTGATTTTACAAAAATAATAGACTTAAATGAATGGATTAGAAAAATTGCACATATATAAAAAAACAATACTAGCATAGTAACAACATGGTATAATCATATAGGGTTGAAGGTAATTTTAATACTGTGATAACAATCTTTTTGCCGCTGATGAGAATGAGACGTATGATTCATCGAAGAAGTTGATATCAACACAGTGGCTATTCACCAGATTGGCAGTCCTATTTCTTGGGCCATTGTACACGTAACTTTTTGTGGATTTAGTGGTTTCCAACAATCTACGCACTCTTAGATCCGGCCTAGCAGTGATAATGCCAAATTGTTCCAGGATCTCGGGCGAGTCTATCTGTCCGTTGACAGATTTGTAGGAGAAGGTCAGATCAGACAATTGTCTTCGAGTGATTAGTTTTTATATACGGTCTCAATATCTCCTGGTGATCGTGTACGATAGGCGATGCATTTACATAGTTTGCGTTGTATTCTTTCGAGCTGATTGTTTAGTTTATTGGTGTACGGCGACCAAATGACAGAACAGTATTCTAAAATCTTAATATAAAAATCTAAATCTAAAATCTTAAATATTTTGAACGAATAACTACGAATTTTGAAGTAAGACAAAAAATGAGAATAATAATATATTATATACCGTGGTAACGGGTATCAGATTTATATAAATTTGGAATATTAACGTCATCCAGGTATGGAAAGAATTAAAAATTCCGGAAAAATTGGTTTTAAATTATTGTTGGTTTTGAACAATTGGAAATAAAAAAATTAACCCATAAAAACCAAGTTTTTATTGTACTCCCTTTCTCATTTACTAGTGGAAACTGGTTTGGCGCTTAACCTACGCGTTGGGCTTCGGTCGAGCGAAGCTACGAAAGGGAGTGATAAAAATTTCCAAAAATCCAAAATTATACTATAATCAGGTTTAGTGTCTACCAGATGCGTCGGAATCTCCATACAACTTACTAAGTTGTATGAAAAAACATTAATAATTTCTAAAAATCCAAAATTATGCTGTAATTATCAATTTTTTTAACTAAAATTTGATAGATCATTTTGATCGTCGCCACGAGTCTGCCTGCAAAGTTTCAGCTCCATTTGATCACGGGAAAAGGGTTAAAAATCGATATAAAGTTTTTTCGTCAAGCAAGTAAGCAAGCAGAAGCTACGAGTTAAAATAAAAGAAAGGGAGTAAATATATATTTATAAGGACGTATAGTATAATTCGTTCGATGTCAAGATACAATGTAGGTATTAATTAAAAAAATTTAACCTATTTGTATAAAATTACTTTTTTAACCTATTTAGCATAAAGAAAACTTAAATTTCATGCAGGTAACATATTGTATTAGGGTATATTTACATGTGGCTGAGTATAGGCGATGATTATTTTTTTAAACCTATTTGTATAAAATGTACTTTTTGTTAACATATTTCGTGTAAAATTTAAAATGTATTTTGTGTAAAATGTACTTGCATACAAGTAAGTTATAATTGTAAACTTTGCCTGTCTCAACACAGCGCTATAGTGAGACAGGCATAGTAAAATCAAACCCTACCATTGTATATAAGTAAAGCAATGAAATAAATGAAAAAAAATGATAATTGAAATATTACAATTTTCTCCATGAGGAAACTGTTTATCAGGAGATGCAGTCAGTAGATTGAAGCACGAGTTGTATGTGAACATATACAGGGTTATTTGTAAAACATTAATAACCTCGCAGGACTATATTCCTGCCTTGATTATGAGTCCAATTCGAATTCCAATTGGAAAACATTCCAATTGGAATTTTTTCATGGTTTTTATCATTTTATTTAACTTGTATTGAAACGAATGAATTTTTCATGATCGATATGAGTTACTGTAATGATAGTCCAACGTTTTACAAAAAATAAGTTAGAAATATTGAAAAAAAAATGCAAACTTTGATGTCGCATATCTCCTTAACTATTGATATTAGGTCGTAATAGCTTGAACATTTTCGACTCATAATCAAGGCAGGAATATAGTCCTGCGAGGTTATTAATGTTTTACAAATAACCCTGTATATTTAGAAAAAAAAAAACGAAATTAAATATTCATTCGACAGAGTATAATAATATACTTTGTAGATAGGTAAAAGATGTATCATTTCGATGAAATTCTAGTTAAATATAGCGTATTTGTAAATATGTAAATATAGCGTATTAAAGTACAGACTGCACGCCACTACTAGGTATAAAGAGTTGGTGTCTTATGGCCGGCAGTACGGTCATAGTATATAGTAATCTTTCCACCATTGAAACCATCAGTTTTCGTAAAAATGTGCCCTTTGAACGACATTTTACTAGAAACCAAGTTGATACAAAAGGTCCTTGCACGTTTCTGACGTACAATAAAATGCATGAAATATTATAATTACATACTACTATAATACACCCGCAAAAAATTTACAAATATACATTAATACAAATACTAAAAGAAGTAAACCCAATTGGTAACGAAAATACGAGACGGAAACGTTTACTTGTAATGGTGATAGTTGACATTGAACTGGTAGAATCCAATTTCGTTAGAATTAGTAGCAGACGTGAGCATAAAACATAGATCAATAATATTTTAAAGAATGATAATCAAATTAAATAATTTTCAACTACCAAACTGTACGTTTATACAAAACATTATTTTTATATTACTATTCAAATAATCACGTATACAGGGTTATTTGGAAAACATTAATAACCTCGCAGGACTATATTCTTGTCTTGATTATGAGTCGAAAATGTTCAAGCAATCATGACCTAATATCAATAGTTACGTAGATATGCGAGATCTAAGTTTGCATTTGTTTTTCAATATTTCTGACTTATTTTTTGTAAAACGTTGGACTATCATTACAGTAACTTATATCGAATATGAAAAATTTATTGCCTTTAATAAAAGTCAAATTAAATAATAAAAACCTTCAAATTCCAATTGGAATTTCTGCAGGGTTTTTATTATTTTATTTAACTTGTTTTGTTTTACAAATAACCCTGTAAGTATATTGAAAATGAATCATTTAAGTGATTATGCGAATTCTTATGTTGATAGATTTATTTAAACTAATTCAAATGCAATGTTTGCTATAAATCTTTTAAATAAAATTAGCCAAGGTCTTTACGGGTATATTTTTCAAGTTCATAAAAACCAACTGTCAACGTGTGGATAAAAATACTTTGCATGACGTTCTGGCGATAAAGCCATGGGAGAGCAGTCAAGGTCAGCTGATTTACGAGTCTGCAAAGGTTGGCAGGACACGGCATGTCCTTCGTAGTCCTGTCCTCCCACCGGCCGGCTATAATCGCTAGCTAACCAATCGGACGACCGATAACTCCCACTTTCAAAACGAACTAAAATAATTCTAAAGCCATGTATTCACTAGGGGACATATTGCCCCTCAACATCACGCGCGCAACAAAGTCTACGTGACGTTACAATTCGCGCACTGTTCCGCGACGTCGCGCACAACATAGTGGAGCATTTCTACATACCGCGGCAAGGTTGCCATGCGCACGGTACCCGAGCGAGCTCACCGCGACATCGCGCCGCGCGTCAGTACTACGTGGTAGGTTTACCAGTGAATGCGCATACGCTGTAACTGTAAACCACTCAACATGACATTAATATGGTGAAACGAGTTTGTTATCCAACTGATCGAGCTCTAATTGAGCCGTAATTGCAAGTCTGATGTGAAGGCCAACAGCGTAATAAATTTTCAAAATTTCAAAAAAAAGTTGTCATTCGAGTGAAATTGACAAAAGATCCGTAGAATGTCCATCCTTCTTTCTCTTTGCAGTAAATAATTTCGCACCCATCACCTTTTTCTCCTCTTACGTTTCGATAAACTCGTTAGAATAAATAGATATTACTAATCATCATAATCACTAATCATCATAACCTCATCGGGCGACATTTCCGCGACAAGTGATATGTGAGTCCCGGTATGTACACGTCAAATGACCGCGTCATTGTCCCCGAAACACGAGCGCAGATGTTGATGCGACATGCCGCGCGGAATGTTTCGCGATTTGTCCCCTAGTGAATACATGGCTTAAATGTCGACGCCACCCAAATTCGCGTGGGTGAAACGCCAAGTATAAGAAAGGTATAATCATTAAAAATAATGGCACATTTAAATTGACTGGCAGAAATCAATCAGTCAGTATTTTTATCGTAGCACAGCGGCTAATACTAATAACTGATAATGTCTACGCGCCAAATGCTTCTGTTAGGTAACGTTTAGTCAAAATTGAAAACAAACACAATTAGTTGAAAGAAAATTCATATTCTTTATTTACCAATCAACATGGTTTAAGCAGCCTATTTGTTACGTTTGCAAAATATTTTTATTACTACAATAATATAATACAGGGTGTCTCATTGCTAGTAGCTTAAAAATTACAGGCGGGTTCCTGCCTTGATAATAAATGAGTCGAAAATGTTCACACAACCATGACCTAATAACATCAATAGTTATGTAGATATGCAATATCAAAGTTTGCTTTTTTTTCAATAACTCTGACTTATTTTTTGCAAAAAGTTGAACTATCAATACAGTTACATGTCGATTATGAAAAATTTATTAGTGTGCGCTTCCAATATTCCAATATACAAGATTTATTAGTGTGCGCTTCCAATATTCCAATATACAAGACCAACCTGCCAATGGTTATGCCTGTTGGAAGAGCTACTGCTATGCTGAACAATATTAGTCTGGACATTGATCTATTCCATATCTCAGAGAGTTTTCCGAAGTAGGATTCTCCTACACCTTTGATATGAATGATTTTATGTGTTAAATATTTGTTTTGTTGTTTATACATTTCTAACTTATTTATAACATTTACGAATAAAATTCATGTGTTTTAACCTCAAAACTAATATTCACGACATTAAGATGCGTTTCGCGTTCATTTCCATGTAATGTAGGTGCAAAATATAAAGATATATTTAAACACGTTTCACTTATGTCAAGTCATTCGATCGATATGTCAAAATTCAATGTCGATATGTCTTGCCAGCAATAAAAATAAAATTGTTTGAAGAAAATAAGTACCTACATATCTCGATATTTCTAAACTATGAATGTCATCTTCATATTAAATAACGCATATAATATTTCTACACGTTAAATTATATCTATATGTATTTTAAAGTGATCTGTAAACCTCCAAAAAATTAATCTTTTTTATGTACTAAATCCTACGACTGCGACAGTTGCAACGTTTTTAGGGCAATTATAATATGTATGTTTGTAATGTAAATGTTATATAAAAAATAAATAAATAGAATTAAATTTAAAAAATAATGTAGTACCTACTACATTGTAGTTCTATGTACAGAGCGGACCCATCATACCTACTACAGAGTCTTAGTATTGTATGTTTCGTAATTCGTTATTGCTACTAGATTTGAGGAGTAAAAACCTCTGATGGTGCATTCATTATACACGGTTCAAGTATTTTGAAGAGCGTTGTGACAGTATTGGTGTGGGAAGTGAAAAAATAAAAAAACTGTTGGTCATTGTTAAACTTTTCACGGTCATTTGGAGTTGGGCAATATTTTGTTGTGTAATAAATAATAAACGTTCATTTTCGCATTTATTTATTCACGTGCGTGCACGTTCATGCGGATTACATCAACAGTATTAAATATATAATCCAAAGCGGATTATTTAAAAAATCCTTATTACATATTTATTAGTGATGTAACGAATACTACTTTCACGAATAAGAATACGAATATCAAGCCTACTATTAAGCGAATACGAATACGAATAATTACAACAAGGTAATAAATAATATACCACTGTTATTTTTACATTTAATAATAATAAATTTACCACCGGCAAATTTTTGTTCAAAAAGCATTACACTATTACAAAACAAAAACTCCATGAAATGAGCACCTAACCTTATCAATAACCCAACGAAACCAGATGAAAGAACTCATGTTATGCTGTGAAACAAGTAACAATTGACACCTTGAGAAATAAACAAATCCATCCATTCAATGTTAGGGAAATCCCCGATAACAGAGTGCATAGGTGTGTTCGGATACACGGTGCAGAGCCAAACCGTAATTTGCGTTGCATTCAGTTATAAATAGTTTGTTTTTAATATTCGTGATGATATTCGCCGAATACGAACATTCGGTAAATATCTTCTATTCGGCGAATACGAATATTCGTATTCGTTGCATCACTAGTTTTGCTTCTTGATATTATCACATTAGACCTATTTCACACAAATAGTATAAGTGTGTTCAATATGACAACATAATATGGCGCCCACGAACAAAAGATGAGGACCAACAAACTCAAAATACTTTAATACGTAAATTCTTTAAGTGTTCGATAATATAAATATTACAGAATCTGAAAAGGTGATAGTTAATATAAATATATTCTGGATAAAAGACCTAAACCGAGCCAGACTTTTTCTAACGGTATCAGCGATCTCTGGCCAATGTGGCTAACGATGCCCAAATGACATCAAATTACCGTGTCGATGACGGCCGTCGCGGAAATTCGTTACACTAATTACTCATTATCCGGAGTAAAAAGTGACATCTACCGCGAGCCGGCGGAGTCAGCAGGCGACGGCAGGTAATGCAGCGAACTGTAATGAACTTGATCTGTGACGCGCGGCGGTAATCGTTGTTGAACTAGACCCGGTTATTTTCAGAGTTAAAAACTTGGACACCCACGCACTCGCAAGGCCTACATGTTTCGCTTTTATTTATTATATGCGAATTCAATTTGATTTGTAAAATTCGTCAACACAAGATACTACAATACCTATGTTTAGTATTTTCGTACACGTTTGTATGAAGGCATGTAAAAATATATTACGATATTACAGCAGCTTAATTACAAAAATTTCAGTTAAATGATTTGATGAATATATATAAATTTGCTACGCTACAGAAATGAATCATGAATCATTGAAATAATGCAAATCTTGAAGCGTTTACGATATGGATCTACAACGTCAAAATGATCGCTGACGTTCGATAAATAACCAGACAGCACTAGAAGAAGAATTTGATGTCTATCGAATAAACTATTTTTTTCTGTTTCTATCAATCTATATCAGGTTATTACTGCAAAATGCAGTCGTAAGGGAAAACTTTTTGAAATGATAATAAAGTACCTACCTACTTTTTTCAAAACTTTTAACATTAGGTACTTTTTCAATACTTTTATCATCAGTACCTCTGAAATTCTTCAAGAAATTAATTAATAAATTGTCATCTAAATGGCGACAAATAGTAACAGTAGGACAGATGGATAATAAATTGATTGTAACGTATCTAGATTATTATTTAAATTTCAACAGTAAAACGGCAGTTATTCACAAATCAACCCTTGATGAACGTATTTACAAACGTCGCAGTAAGAATATATATAGTTGACATATTTAAAATTGTCTGCGTTATATTCCTTGACTCGATTCGTTATAATAATACACTTACATACGTTACCTAATGACGTAAATAGGTGATAACTTAAAAAAACCTCAAATTATAAGGCAGGCGACACTAACCTAATTAAGGCCGTAAAAATTCTGATGTACCAGGCATACGTCAAGAGTAGAATTCAGGATACTTGATACCCTTCTGGGGAACCGGACACAAAACTAACCTAAACAGAATCCAACGACAGCAAAACAAAATACTAAAAATGGTCTATATCTATGAAATACCGGACACCCACTGAAACTGTATACCATATAACACAACAATTAAACATCGAAAGCATTACAAAAATCGAAACACTTCATCACAAAATCATTCACAGACTAGCAATTAGCCAAATACAAGACGAAGACATAAAATTATACAAAATACAAGAAAAACACCAACATAACACTAGAATGGCTCAAAACTAACGCCTAACACACGCCAAAAACAAAAACAGGACAATCCCGACTAATTTGCAACGGATTAAAACTATACAACGACCTGCCACAACAGACTAAACAACTGACCACTGACAAATTCAAAACAGATGTGACAAAAATGCTAAAACTCGGCCAACTATAAAAAAATGACTTTGTATCTAAATTAAGACTTAGTATCTAATTAATTATACTATATTAAATCATGTAAAAATGTTATCCATAAACTTTTTAAGTTTCTATTATATTTTAAATAAAAAAAAAAATTTAAATTCACACAATTTAAATAATGGAATTGTCGAATGTGGGTGTTGTAATTTTCTCTCCTCATTGTCACTTGACAATAGACGAGAACCTTTCGCAACGTTGTTACGAACAATTGTTACCGCGAGATGTCCGCCCAAGTGGTACTGCCTTCAGAGTGCAGCCTGCGAATCGCCTGTCGCCAACGAAATGCAGTTACGAAATATGCAGAAAGACAAAACAATTTGCACAATCAGACCCGCATCGTCACCAAATGTACTGTAAAAAGTGACTAATGAATATTGTGTAAAAGCAGCATACGAAAGACTAAAACATTGTTTTTTTTAATTCTAGATTTATTGGGGATCGCTCGAGAGACTTCGATAATGCGCAGTTAGACCCTCACTATCTAAAGACAACATCTAAATCAAATCAATCAAAAAGATATACAGAAAAAATAAACAAATACAGGATGTACCAGAGCAAGCGGCAGAAACTTGCCCGGTAGAAGGATCCGAAACGTCGGCCCGAAAGGTCGTAACAACACGGCATAATACCCCAGTAAACACAAACTTAAAGATTCTGAGTGGCCGTGAAAACCTAAAAACATTCCTGCCTATGTTATGAGTCTAAAAAACCTAATATCAATAGTTGAACTATCATTACAGTAACTTATTTCGTGTACGAAAAATTAATTTGCTTCAATACAACTTAAATAAAATGATAAAAACCTTGTAAAAAAAAAAACTTTTTTCAATTTTTGTAAGGTTTTTGTCATTTTATTCGACTTGTATTAAAACGAATGAATTTTTCATATTCGACATAAGTTACTGTAATGATAGTTCAACTTTTTGCAAAAAATAAGTCAGAAATATTGAAAAAAATGCAAACTTTGATATTGCATATCTCTATTGATATTAATTAGGTCATGGTTGCTTAAACATTTTAGACTCATAACATAGGCAGGAATCTACCGGCCAAGTTTCTGCTGCTAGCTCTGGTACACCCTATATCTCTAGATACATTGATTTCTCTATATTTCTTTGACTGATTGGTTCGTTTATTTTGTTTTAAAAAAATGATCGCCAACATGATTAACGTATCATTACTGAGCAAGCATTCGAAGAAAAAGAAGAAAGTAAAGTTGACCGAACAACAAGACCAAAAAAGAAATAGTTTCTACTCTTGAAGTTGGGTTATGCTATCAGAATGTCTTGTCTTGTGGTGCACTATCCTCTCTGCTGCAGGAATACTCGGTGATGGACTACCAGATGTACGTGACAGACGTGGTGGTCTCACGTACATCTGGTAGTCCATGGCAGGCTTGGAAAGGATGTCGTCTATATTCAGGTAACAATAGCTTATGACGTCACGATGTACGAATGACGATCCCGTAACGAGAGTTCGGAATTTATGGAATCGGCAGCAATGAACTGGCGTTGCAATGTTTGTGAGACTGAAATCGTTAAATCAAATCGATTTCGTTCAGAATTCAATGAAAACTCGAAAATACATATTTTGCTTATCGTTAAGAACGTTACAAAATAAGTGAAAGGCTGTGAGTCTTTTAAAAGTGCATTATTTCGTCAATTTTTGTTTAATTATATATTCCTATTCATTACTTATTAAATATAATAAAACCACACAAAAACAACGGATTTAAAGCAAACAAGATCATATAACGATACTAAATCACTCAGGCAGTGTGTGTATATAAATGTTTGATTATCGAAATAATGATTTGCTAATCACTGATGTGAATGCGCTAATCGCAAAGTCGATAGTATTTCAAAAAGGATGGTTTAGTCATGTAGAACGTATGCTCATGGAAAAGATAATAAAAATATATACAGGCCGTACCAAAGCTAACCCACAATAATTTACGAAAGTATAATTCATTACTAAAAACGTCAAACGACTAAGCAGTCATTTTAATTTTATAATAAACTATGTTATATTTTTAATTCTGTAATTTATTATATATTTTTAAAATTAAAATTTAAAAATATGTTATATATTTTTAAAATAAAATTTAAAAATATGTTATATATTTTTAAATTTTAATTTTTTTACCTAGAGAGCATCGTTATTGTTTATATTCCACACAACGGATAAACCTGACGCCTTTACCACAGACCTCGGTCTAGTTAAAGCGACAGTGATTAACTTGTATATAAAAAACTAAATGAGAGAGAGAGAGAGAGAGAGAGAGAGAGGCAGAGAGAAAAAGAGGACAGAGGAGAGGAGAGAGAGAGAGAGAGAGAGAGAGAGAGAGGAGACAGAGAAGAAAAGAAGAAGAGAGAGAGAGAGAGAGTAGAGAGAGAGAGAGAGAGACAGAGAAGAAAAAAGAAGAACAGAGAGGAGAGGAGAGAGAGGAGAGAGATGAGAGAGAGCTATTTTATATATATATTATATATATATATATATTAATATATATATATATAAATATCTATGTATAATATTTATTAATATGTACTCACTATTAAAAAATGTCCTTATAAATATGTTATGTATATAAGATTGCATTTTTTTCGTGTTTCTGACATTCGACTTGTAATCTAAGCAGGAATCTACCTGTACACTATTGCGGACTCACCCGATAATGTGAGCATTTTTTTTAAAAAAATTACGCAACAGGGTACAGTAGCCGGCAAACGTCTTGAAATTCTGCGGCGTAGTGGGGGGACGTTTGCGCATCTACCTTTCTACCAACGAGACCCAAATTTCATCTTCTGCGCATTCCCCCACTTAGCCAAAGAATTTCATGAAGTTTGCCGGCAACTGTACGATGTCTTATAACTGTACCGAAATACATCAAAGGAAACTTAGGCGTGAGAAAATTACAAAGATGTATCGTGAACTCCGGTATGAGAAGCTAGAATTAAAAGCGAAAGGAGTAGAGGTTGTCCCCAAAAGACCTAGCAACATCGGAAAAACCAACATGTGTAACATAGCAACACAGTATAGTAAAGCATACAGTATTATATCTTCATACAAACAGCCGAAAAGACGCCCTTCGAAATCTCGGTATACTTCGGTATGCGCGGTCGCCGCAGGGCTGCAGTAACGTACAGTAGAGACGCTCCTGCGCATACATTTACGTCAATTTATGGCACCCCAAACCATAAACAGTCAGTCAATAAGCAGCCCTGGTGCGTGTTTAACCATGTTTAAGTACCAAGCGGCCGTAGGTATTTATTTCAAGGACACTGCCAAGATAACATACTGTATGTATTTATTATACTGTGATAGCATCCCTGTTAAAGCTTCGACAGCCTCTGGGGACATCGCTGATGATGAGCGATGGACCTGTCGGGTTCGATCAGCTGCAGGACAGTTTGGCGGTGCGGTGTGGACCGATACCGGTCGGGGCGATACCCTCGCCATCTCGGCCGACTGGTCCGGCTAACGGCTTTCCCGCGCGGGAGAAGCCGCTCGCGCCGCGGGCCCACTTTCACTGGGCCGGCACTCGATCGCCTTCGGAGGTCGCGCGGCTCCTGGCTTCTCACTTTCTATGCACACACGCGCGCGCCGCGTCTGCCAAGCAAGCTTCCCGACGTTGGTGTTTGTGGTATATCTATGTGAAAGAAGTAGCGCGTGTGTAAGAGTCCACGAATCATTCGCGTGTTTTGATGTTTTATTTTATTTCATTTGCGATATACTATCTAAGAAAACTCTAATACGGCCAGTTCTTACGCTCCTTAGAGTTATTTTTATTTAAGAAAGACAATCGAATTAGTATGGGGGGCACATTGTTTTGTTGTGTTGGTTTTTATGCCCGTAAACATCGACACAACGAAACTACGTGCCTCCAGTGATGTACAAGATACCCTGTACAAATTATCAGGAATACAAAATGCAAGATACTTTAAAATCAAGTGTTTCAAATATAAATGTACATTTATTGTACTGAACAAGGGAATACCGCTCACGAAACATGTTGAATTTTTAAAATAAAATTGAAATTATAATTGTTTTATTTATAGAATGAAATGAGGTAGCAAGATAATTTAAATATGACCTATCAATCAACTCAATGAAGACACCTGTTGAGGTGTATTCTTAAAGAGGATCATTGACTAATTCAGGTTCTCAATAGTCCTTAAAGGGGTATACCTATCTTATAAAGCGCGAAAAAAGGCAATTTTTGTGATTTTTTTTAAGGAAACCTATATGAATTATGCCATTGGTATTATTTCTACGTGAAAGTACATACTTTGAAGAATATGATATTTTTTTTTATTAAAAAATATTCAACAGCGGAAAATTCTTGGGTTCTGTCGACTGCCAACAAAAAAGGTCCTCCGCGGTGACTCATCTCATCTGTAATCGACGGAAAAAAACTATCAAAACTGACACTATAATTTAGTCTTTGACGTAGGATTTTTCGGAAATATTGATTTTTGACAAAATGGCGGGAATTTGAATTTAAAATAGCGTTTTTTAGGGAAAATTCGGGTTTATTATGCCGATAAAAAAACAACGTCACATAAAAAAATCATACGACAAAGACTATAATATAATAACCCATAGAAATTTCAAGTTGATCAACTTACATAAAATCATCGATTTCAGGTCCATAATACAAGTCCTCCACCTTGCTTCGAATTCCCATATCATCAAGCACTCTTTACCAACATAATAGAAACAAGTCTAACGATTCTATTATGAAAGAGCCCGACTGGCAGCTACCTGTATGTAGCGCGGCGTCATGTGGCGCGGCACGTAATCAACAAAGGGATGCCACTATTATCAACTATAACTTTGTTATTTTTTTTATTTTTGCTTGAAATTTTCCCCAGACATTCTTAAGACCTCAAGCTTTAAGAAAATGCAAAAATTTTGAAATCGATTTGTTCAAACTTTCTAGGTAGGTATTCCCCCTTCAATTACCTGTAGGTATATCAAACTAAACTCGGATTTCTGATGGTGCCATTGAAGGTATTATTTATTCCTTTTTCAGGAAACCTCGCACAAGAGACCGCAGTGCCTAGCTACGGCAATCGGCAACGATCAATTGCTTTCTGCGATTAAAACAAATGAATACCGCGCGTTAAGATTAATTTCATAAAACGCAATCAGGTCGCAGATCAAGACTGAGAATGCATCCGGATAGCCGAGAAAACGGTACAAAAGTCATTTCGAAATTTAAATACCGCGCCGTTTTCCAAGAAGGCGATTGCATTTGTTTTGACCGATATCGCCGGTAAACAATGGTTAATACAATACGCGGACCGTCGCGGCACGCCACTGGGCAGATTAAGCCATGTATTCAATAGGGGACAAATAGCGCAACATTCCGAGCGGCATGTCGCATCAACATCTACGCTCATGTTTCGGGGACAACGACGCGGTCATTTGACGTGTGCGCGCCGGGACTCACATATCACTTGTCGCGGAAGTGTCGCCCGATGAGGTTATGATGATTAGTGCTGCGCATCTATTTATTCTAACGAGTTTATCGTAAGAGGAGACAAAGGTAGTGGGTGCGAAATCATTTACTGCGAAGAGAAAGAAGGATGGATATTCTATGTGATCTTCGAAGGTCTCACGGATCTTTTGTCAGTTTCACTCAATGACAGCGACATTTTTTTGAAATTTTGAAAATTTATTACGCTGTTGGCCCTCACGTCAGACTTGCAATTACAGCTCGATCAGTTGGATATATCGTCACGGAAATGTCGCCCGATGAGGTTATGATGACACCTGCGTATGTCGAATCGTATACGTGTATCGAATGTCTGACGGATCTTTTGCTATGCCCTCCCACGTGTCGTTTTTCATTATTTTATTTTTATATTCACGGTTTGAAGTGTCCCGCAACATTGTACGGCTTTGGTAGAGCTCGATGAGTTGGAGAACAATTTCGTTTTCCCGCACTAATGTCATGTTGATGGATACAGCGCATGCGCATTCACTTGTAAACGTACCACGTGGTACTGACGCGCGGCGTAATGTCGCGGTGAGCTCGCTCGGGTACCGTGCGCGTGGCAACGTTGCCACGGCACGTAGAAATGCCGCGCTATGTTGTGCGCGACGTTGCAACGTCACGTAGACTCTACGCCGCGCGTGATGTTGGGAGACAATTTGTCCCCTAGTGAATACATGGCTTTATACGGCGGAGGTGCCGCGGCAGTTGCGTCACCGTGAGATGATACCAAACGTTGACAACAATAAGGCTGTTGTATAACGCTAATTAAAGTAATGAGCGGCGGTGCAACACTTCCATGATCTCAATTCAATTATCGCATTCTCAGTTCTTTCATTCAGGCACCCGCGCTCGGGTGCGCCAGTGGCGGGTACCCCGGATAAATTATTTCTAAACATACGGGAGTTATAAGGTACTGATACACATGCTCATTATAGACGTACCACTATAAATTGGCGTGCGAGGGAGGGCGCCCCTGTCGCGTAACAGAAGTTGTCGGGGTGTAATTTATCACACAATACATAATGTACAGAATGTCCGGTGACCGGTGTCAGAGCCTTTAATAGAAATTTGATCGGGCAATACTAAAGAAACGAAACAGTAATGGCAGCCGCTCTATCTGTCAATCTGTCAAACGGTAATATCGGTCCATTATTTGCTTTTTCAGCTTCATGTGTGTACACACATTGCTAGTAATGAGCATGCTCAATTGATTTGCGGGTGGAGGGAGTATCTTTTGAGCATATGTAAAAAGGCTTGCTTTGAGCATGCTAATGTCATTCGCAATTAGTATCGATTATTATCGATGCGATCTTCTCAGTCCGTGACAGATGAAACAAGTATGGCGCGTTGGGGAGATGACAAAACATCACTTTTCGTTACTTATTATAGGAATCACGAATGTCTGTGGAAAACTCAACCACCGCTATATAATATAATAAAGCAATAAATAAAGCTTATGAAATTTTATTAAAAGAATGATTCAATCTTACAATAAAAATTAATAAAACTAAAATCAAAAATGAGCGGATGGAAACTCTGGAACTGTTTTGGTTTATTGGTTCACTTGAATTTCCTGTTTCAGTTTACAAAGTTTCCATTTTGAATAAGTGCGTTTCTATTCTATGACAAGAGCAAGCCAGTAATAAGCATGTGTGTTTGATTGTTAGCTTTGAGCATGCTTAAAATAAGCATACTAATAACGAGAGTGTGTACAGTTGTTAGAGCATGCTAATTCGCATGCTCAAAAATAAGCATGTGTATCAGTACTTATAGTCCGGACCAAACCAACTGACGACCGTGTTTGTAAAGCATGTTGAGAGGTCAGATGGAGCTCTCTCTCGCACTTATGCACCTTACGGAGCAGTACTAGTGAGGAGTAGAATACATTTATGTTATTATCGGCATGTTTTTTTTAATAATCTATTTCAATAATTGTCGGTTTATATTACAGAAGTTATTATTGTGAATATTTTTAATTAACACTGTGTCACAAACGCCTCATGCACAATATTAAAAAGTGAAAATACGAGTTATAAGGTAAAAAATAATATAAACAACAGAAATAATCGGGGATAGGTATTTTTTTTAAACAAACGCATTCAAAAATTGAGATCGATACTATTTATCAATTTTTAATCCATTAAAGAATGAAAATGTATGTAAATCAGTGTAGTTCTTTATCGAAATTAAATTCCACCATTCAATTTAATCACAATTTAATCAAATCAAGCCTTACCAATCTCAAGCCTCCTATATAATACATATAGGAGGCTTGAGATTCCTACAATATAATCAAATCAAGCCTCCTCCACCTTACCTCAACCAACGTTCGAAAGTAACTTATTATTTAGCAAATAACAAATGACGTATTTTTACAATAAAAGAACGTTGACCAAAGAGAGCGCTTGAAACACACTCTCCACAAAGCGGTGACTCGTCAACTGTACACACGCAGGTAGCAAATTAGACAAAGCGTTTGCAGCACTGCGCATCCCTACTGATAATATTATGATTTATGCCAGAGTCGTTGACTTGTACGGGGCCCGACTATAGTCCACAATGCTTTACAGGTAGATTCCTGACCAAAACATGAGTCAAAGTCATTTATCTCCGTAACAAAGTTACGGAGATAAATGACTTTAAGGTTTGCCTTTTTTTGCAGGGTAACAAAGTTTCCCTAAGTTAATATGGGCCACCCTCTTCCACTCTGATACACACATCTCGCCTCATTCATGTTCATTCATCTTCTCATGCAAGCTCGTCGATTGCCGAGGTTTCTGGCGGGGCCAGTATCCAATGTCTGGTTTATCTAGTCACTTCCTCCACGAACGTCCTTTATTTCTGGTGCCATCCACACCCGAGCCTTGCATGTCATTTTTTACCATTGTTCGTTCCAGCCCCGGGAAAAGAGACTGATCAATGTCTACACGACTCTCAAATCTCTTGCCGGATCCTGGCTGGAACCAATCGATTATTTAATCGTTCGAAATAAGGAATAACAAAATACGAAATGAAATTATAAATTAAGCGACAAAAGGGAAAATTCTTCAAAAATAGCGATCAAAATGAATAAATATTAAAAAACCGGCACGAAGATATGTATTACTGATTCGAATAATGCTAATAAAATGCTCTCTGACCAACTGATTCGAACAATGACTAAAAATGCTTCCGCTTTTCTGAAAATCTTCCCTTTTATCACTTCTTAATATTTATTTTTGCAAAGCAAAATATAAAATTACAAATTTCATGAGTGTTCCAAACATTTCTCCATTCAAAATTTTCAATATTTAAACTATAAATTGTCGAGTTCTTACTCGCATAAAATAATAAAGAAAACACACAATTTTATTCAATAAGTAGGTACTTCATATAATAGCAGTTCCAATTTTGAAGACATTTTCATTACACTGCATCGCCAAATTATTTGATAAATATTTTGGAGGAAACAACCATTCTCCGCTCATTCGTTCATTCCACATGACCAAACTACCTAAGCGACTTTTTAACACGATTCACTATGCTAAGATCGGCTTTACATTTTCTTCTAATTTGTTCAACATTTACTCTATCCCAAAGTAAATTGCCACATACACCCAAGTTATCTCAATGCACTCAGTCAATTTCTTTTTTTTTGTTAGCTCAAGGCTTCACTTCCATAAATCAGTGTTAGCACCGAGACAATTACAAACCACTAGTCTTGCCTCGGCCGACAAGTTTTCATTCAAAATTATAACACTTCTATATCTTTCTCAGTCTGTTCGTTCGACACACAAATTATAATGATTTAGAATAATAATAAAATCATGGTCGTAATATACAGGGTGTACCAGAGCTAGCAGTAGGAACTAGGCAGGTAGATTCCTGACGATGTTATGAGTCTAAAATGTTCAAGCAACCATGGCCTAATATCAATAGTTATGAAAATATGAAATATCAAAGTTTGCATTTTTTTTTTAAATTATTTTTTGCAAAAAGTTGTACTATCATTACAATAACTTATGTCGATTATGAAAAATTCATTCGATTTAATACAAGTTGAATAAAACCTTGCAAAAATTGAAAAAAAAAAAATTTTGCAAGGTTTTTTATCATTTTATTTAAGTTCTATTGAAATAATTGAATTTTTCATACTCGATAAAAGTTATTGTA
Source organism: Agrypnia vestita (assembly GCA_016648135.1). NCBI lineage: Eukaryota > Metazoa > Arthropoda > Insecta > Trichoptera > Phryganeidae > Agrypnia > Agrypnia vestita. The sequence continues at coordinate 122,057 of JADDOH010001290.1, read as the reverse complement.
ATGATAGTTCAACATTTTGCAAAAAAAGTGCAAACTTTGATATTGCATATCTCCATAATTATTGATATTAGACCATGGTTGCTTGAACATTTTAGACTCATAACATAGATAGGAATCTACCGGAGAAGTTTCTGCTGCTAGCTCTGGTGTACCCTTAAATATAATAAAATAAATATAATAATATAAATTAAAGATCTAATTAAAACTGTTAAGAAGAAAGAGAAAAAACAGTTTATAAATTTAAGAACAAAAAAGAAACCTTTGCATCTAATTTTGCTTTTCTTGGCACTTGAAAATATGATCTATAATAAAGGAGCAATGCACGATGCGTGTCCATTTCCTAATCCTATTTATAATAACATGTTCATTTGTTTTGTTCCTAGTTTCATAATTAAGCTAAATTTTATATTGGTTTTCCCATTTGATTGTCATATGTTGGTACCCATGGACAGACGACACCATTACCTACTTTTACCACATATTCGTAGTTATCATAATTTCTTTTTAAATTTATGTACTCTCTTATATTACAATGTGAGGGATAGAACTCGGTTATTTTGAAATAATAATTTGAATAAACAAAAAATAAATCATATCAAGTGATGTAAGACCATACATGTTATTTTCACACCTTACAACTACGTTCTGCATATTATAAATTAGTGTAAAGTAGTGTAATGTTATTGATGATGAATTATAGAAATACTTGTTGAGAAAGTTGTGAAATATTTCGATGAAGACATACGAGTAGAGAGAAAAAAATACTACATTATCTTATCAAAACAAAAAATTACGTAAAATATTTTTTAAATTCTATAGAAAATTTAATTTTTGGTTTGCTAATAGTACAATTATAATAAGTATACTTGTGTGAAGTTTTGTGAAAATTATAATAAAATATGTACGAATATTTCAATCATGAAATTCACTTTTTTTTATCACTATTTTCGATGTAGCGTGGGATATTTTTTGAAACTAAAATGTACATGGATGAGACTTTCTTCTGGAAGTCGTGTGGAGATCAGTATAGAGATGAGCGCGGAGCGAGAAGTCTATACAAAAGATATTAGTTAATCATTATACATATCAATGGAAAATCAAGAATCTTTCAAGACTAACTAACTAACAACTCATTTTTTCATGATGTCACATCTGTAAAGCGCCCTTGAAGCTCCTTTCACGCAAAAACAGCACTAACATAAATATTAAATCCGGGTATTGCGGGTAAGATTGAAATAATAATTCCTCGGGTCACAACGATGCACTCCCTTTATTTCAATAATATAACTGACAATAACGTCATACAATGCTAGCGAACGGTGGAAATCTGACAAGTGTCATAAGGTTGACACCCCTTTTAACTTTTAACTGAACCGACGATGACGAAACCAATAGCCCCATCCATTGGCTATGGATGACGACATCAACTAAGAATCAGTTACCGACTGAATGATGACATTTTATATCCGCCAATCAGAAAACAGAAAAATGAGCTCACGGTCAAATTAAAGCGAATTCCCGCGACCTGTCAATTTATGCATTCCTACCGACATTACAATAAACATAACATAATGTTATCAAATAAAGTATCTTTCAGAAATAAGATTAGAATAGGAAAAGATTGATGGAGATTGGGACTCTAGAAGAAGAAGAACATCATGGCTGAAAAGACTGAAACCATTCCATTTTGAAACTATGACTATCAGTCTCCATTGAAGGAACTGGAGCCACGAAAACGAGATAGGCAGGTACTTTACGGAGGAGTCAATATTTGTTTTAAAATATTATATGTTCAGAGATTACTTGTTGCACACGCCGCGTGCGTACAATGCAAGTTTTCAATAATATTATTGATTTAATTATCGATCAACATGCAAAGCATGTAATCAAATAATTGGAGTGCAATAAATAACGTAAGACAGTTCGATTATAAATTATTTTCGTCATGTAACTAAAATATTTACATTCGTTTTCTGAATGCGATGGTCGTGTTAACAGTGTGATCCGCCGGCGAAGAGGCGTTCCGCTCGGGCGAGGGCCGCGCTGAAGAAACTCAGGTGGAAGATGGAATCTCGAACGGTGGTAAAAATTATTTAGATTTCTTCTACAATTGAGAAAAAAAAAGAATAATCTGTTAACGGTTCTGAAAAAATCGCTTGAATAAATTATAAATTCAGCGCAGAGGTAATTTAACTAATTTGCATAGAATATGTAATGGAAAACTGAAGAATTCTCGCTTGTACGGGTACTTGCGTTCGTTTAATTTGAGAAAAACTCACTTCTTTGAGAGATTTAAATCTTTCTCTTAATACAGGAACATCTTATACATCTTATCAGCAGTTCTTATATGTGTGCGTCACATCAACAATGTTCAACTCAAAATTGTAATTAAAGACAAATTACAGAAGTCTCACAGAGACGAAGCTATTTATTTATATATGAGGAACGTGTATGGAAGTCTTTTTTATACGACGGTCCAGGGCACAACCTGTACGAGCTGGCTTAAGTGATCACTCTACACAATACAACGTTCACCAATTCCATCCTTAAAACACCACCCACACATTATCAAAATTTTTAAAGTTCTATATATTTTCTAAATCTCAGAATCTTTCGTTTATTTTAAGGGAATATGCTAGAGAAATCTGTAGTTTTTTCTCATGAACTAGTACACAATAGGTTTCGCAGCTGGTAAAGATACCTCTATATTTATAATTTATCTTAATTAATTAATTAATCATCCCTCTGGGGACAAAATCCAGTAACTGTGTTCTCAGAATATACCGCTATATAAAAATATTGTAAAAACTGAGATATTTATATATTTATTTTAGATAATACGGGTGCGTGCTTCAGCATGCAACAGAAAAATTCCGGTTCAATTTTCTGAAAGGGTTTAATCATTTTATTTGAGTTGTATAAATGCGATTTATAATATTTTTTAAAAATGTATAATATTCAATAGAAATCGCTCTCATATATATGTCATTTCATAGATAGCCGTTTTACTGAAAATAAGTCAGAAAAGTTGATAAAAAATTCTAACCTTGAAGTCGCTTATCTCCATAATATTAAGACATTTTTGAATGATAATAATTATCAAAAATATACGAAAATACTACTCAAATGGGTCTTAATTTATGCAGGAATCTACCTGTAAGGTATTGTAGACCATATTTAATACACGCTGTATTTTCCTTAATATATTTAGGAGATACATGTCATGCACCTATACCTATTATAAACCCACCTATTCAATACCTAAAAAGGTGATCTTTACATAACAAAATATATTTATGACTGGTGTTACTTATTAACTAACCGAAAAAAAAGTTTTTTTTTTAATATGTTCCAAAATACGAGCGATTAATCTTAAATTGACCTTAGTACCTATTATCACCTGTGGACCTGCTCATTTAATATAAATAATCAATTCCTGAGTATCATGATTTATTCAATACTTTTTTTTGTCACGCTTGCTTATGATATTTATTGTTTTAATTTTTTATAACTGTACATATCGTGTGTATAATAAATTACTCATGTATCATTTTTATAATATTTAACACAGAAACACTGATATTTCATTATAATAATAAAAAAATATTTCCAGCACCGGACGCAGTAATCAGATAAGTTTCGTACACATGTAATATTTAAAAGATGGGCTCTGAGGGTGGCGTACGAACTCAAACGAGGTATTTGACAGTTAAATTATTCAGGAATTTTAAATTGAAATTTGATAAGAACTATGGGAATTACGACGTCCGCAAAATCAGTTACATCTCAAATGAGAGATAAACTTTCATGATAATGAATTTGGGTCATGATCGAAGAAAAATGTTACAAATTTTTCTGATCTCGAAGAGAACATTATTCTGAAAATTGTGACGGAAAAATGTCAGGAATAACTAGTCATTCTGTGGCCAGGCTACAGGTGTTACTAAAATATGACTTTTCTTTAATTGACCATAATTGCATTTAGAGCACCATTACCTTTGTTTCCCGCAGTCACTCTCCTTTCGGTATCATTCTCAGCCTTGCCGTCTCTACTAAACACACTTCCCAAATACACAAACAGAGACATGGAACGGATTAATTAATGTCCAGAATGATATTGTTCAGCACAGCAGTAGTTCTTCCAACAGGCATAACCATTGGCAGGTTACTCCTGTATATTGGAATGTGAAACAATCTAAGCTAATTATCAGGAACATACAAACCAATGCTCCGCACAATTTCAGGATTATCGATCATACCGCGCTAATAACTACCAGGGGCGTGCAGTGAGAACAAGAAGCAAGACTTTTTCCTAAGCATATATTTCGAAAAGAAACCGAAATAAGAGATATATCTCGTAATATTCCCGTCACAATAATTAACATATTATTCAGATTTTAATATTTCATTATATTATGCCAGATAAATATTAACTTTCGATTTTTTTCCAAATGTATGCTTAAATAAAAGTCATGCTTCTTGTTCTCACTGCACGCCCCTGCTTGTTAGCCGTTAAACTACTAGGAAGTGTACTATTGTTTTAACGAGAAAATTATCAAAAGAAATGTCATGAAATAGGATCCACTTTTACCAAAATATCATATATGACACCTTGTCATTTCAAGATCACGATGTATCCAATAAAAATAAAGGAATCAGAAGGTATATATGCAGGACGGAATGCACCAATGGCAGACATTACACACATATTTCGCTTCATCAACATTCATTTGGCTAAATGAAAAATTAATATAATTATGTTAAGTGATACAAAAAAGTATAAGTAGTTACTATTTAATAATAATTATATAACTCACAAATGGTAAACAAACATTTTTAGTCACACTTTCGATTAATTAACCTGCAAGAAAAAAATATTTTCATAAATAATTTTTTATTTAGGTAATTACTTATTTGGAAAGTCTTATCCATCCACACATTCAAATAAGCCATGTGTAAAAAAACGCAGTTATTTAAGAGTGAAAATGAACAAAACGATACTGGTGCAAAGAGAAACTACTTATTATAAAATATTACATGTACTCTTATTTCGATGGAGGGAAGACGGTCGGTGGGTCGTCTCAGACACAGCTGGGACAAACTGCGAAGAGGATTGTATGCAGAAAGATTGAGGGCCTCGTCTGGTCAACTAATACAGAAGCAGAATGCAAGACAGGGAAGATGGAAGCCTTGTCGAGCCCGATCTCCTTAGATAGATTAGATAGATGATGATGATCTGCATATATTTTTAATAGTAGCTAATGACGCATTCTTCCAGCGAGAGTTCTGGCTTCGTATCGCGGTGGTGGCGAAATATTTTTTCGATGAATAGATTTTTTCTGTTTATATTAGTAATATCATTACGAATATTTAAAACAAACTACTTATAACTGAACGCAACGCAAATTACGGTTTGGCTGTGCACTATGTATTCGAACACACCTATTTTCGGGGATTCCTCTAACATTGAATGAATGGATTTATTGAGTTCTCAAGTTGTCAATTGCTACTTGTTTCACAGCATAAGATGAGTTCTTTCATCTAGTTTCGTTGGATTATTAATAAGGTTATGTGCTCATTTCATGCAGTTTTTATTTGTAATAGTTGTGCTTTTTGAACTGTAATTTTTTTTTGTAAATTTTAATTATTAAATCTCTCAGTAAAAAAAGAACGGTGGTGTATTATTTATTACCTTGTGGAATTATTTGTATTCGTATTCATATTCGTGAAAGTAGTATTCGTTGCATCACTAGTTTATATTCTTAACGGATTTATATAATTTGTTTTAAATATCGCAGAATAATTTTTAAAAAATTTCCTTTCATATATGTAGTTTTTGTTTCGTGAACATTGCCGTTATTGGTTGAAACGCCCCAAACAGCGGTGAGCCCACGACTAATCACACAGCGTACCGTTTATATAATGTGCACTACGTACCATACAATTAATCCATCAGAGAGGTATCATTATCCAGACGCTTGAATGCTGGAAGCGCAAAGATTCGGTAGCGCGCGATGCCATCGCGCGGACAAGCACCAAACCCACTCGACCCGGTAATCTACATTAATCGAGAAGAAATGACGTGGTAAACTGCGTGGCGAATGAGCGAGAAAGCAAACCCATTTCGTACACTTACCACGTCATTTGCAGATCGGTTACAGTCGCTGTATCGCTTAATAGTAGCGTTCGAATGAAATTTACGCGGGCTTGGCTATGGTTTAATAATAAAATCAAATTTATAACGTTAGCAAATTGGAATAATTGCCGCGCGTCATGAATATTCAAACATCCACGAATCGCTTGTCTTGACGGTGAAAACTTTGATAAAACACGATTTCACAATGGTAGCCATAATGATTGTCTGAAAAGAGAAAATCCAAAGCAACGCTCCAGGTGAGGCGCGCGCGGCAGAGGACATGGTCCGGTACTTGGCTCAAAACACTACCAACATTTCGGCTACCTCATACGAGTGGTATAGAAGCGAAGACAGCAAAATCAAAAAAGTGTTTAGAATGCAGTCACCGAAGATTTCTTATTTAGAATGCACTGAATTCGATATTTTATAAAAAAATCATGATTTTAAATCACTATTAAAAGCGAAGACGACAATATTCTCGTATATATAGTGAGTAATGAACAAATTAGACGTGAATGCGATGCTGGCTATAGTGCGGTAGATAGAATAAAGAAAGGAGCGCCGAGATGGTTTGGTCACGTGGAACGTATGAACGAGGAAAGGATGGTTAAGAAAATATATGAGGCGAGTGTTGAAGGCAACAGGAATAGAGGGCGTCCGCGAAAGACCTGGCACGATCAGATACTACAAGTATTTGAGGATGGCCCCGTTAAAAGCCGCAACAACAGTAGAACTTGTATGAATGTGGCCGAAGCAAAAGTGGTGTGCCAGGATAGAAGAGTGTGGCGTTCAATCTTCTCTGCCTACCCCTGCGGGGAAACGGCGTGATGGTTAGTTAGTTAGTGTAAAAGCAATATCCACTTCAACCAATCGACCCCCAAGGATGGCGTAATAGTGACAGGTTTTTTGTATTTATCTCAGAAACACTTCAATGGGATATTGCTGCCTTTCCCTTTATACCCACATCATCTACCTGACCATACCGTTATACGGTCAATCGGCAGGTCTAATTTTACTTAACCAATCAATTTATGCTCACGTAGGTTCTCCACAGAGTAGGCGCAGAGAAAGGTTCGCCATACCTACTCTTTAAAATTTAAAATATGTTTTACTTTAATTTGTAATACACACACACAATATGAGTTATTAAATTACTACTATAGTTTCGAGAGGAGCAGTCCCTTTCATCATCAGGTATAGATAATAACTAACTTAAATACAAAATTTATCAATCTAATCGGGTAGGTCAGGGGGGCGCGTTGGGGAAGGGTATCCAAACTATTCATTATCCATCGTCTATGAGGAACCGAGTGGAGTAATTTTAATTTATGACTATCGAAAGAATGATTAGTGTAAATTATACGTCTGGCAAATTCGGAGAAATTGTTATTTTTTAAGCAGCGGCGATGTTCTTTTAATATTTTCTAAATTTGAATTACTCCGTCGGTATGCATAATAGGTACTTCACTACGAATGTCGAAAATCTAAATTGACTGACAAATGTTTTTACAATTTAAACTTCAAAGCATGAAGTGTCTTTTCAAAGCTCAAAACATCTGACATTTTATAAATATATTAAATTACTCTAAGTTTAGTGTTATGTTATATGATTTAATTCGTCTTTAATTGTTGTTATATTTTACAAAGAAAGGGAGTATAATAAAAACTTGGTTTTTATGGGTTACTTTTTTACGCCCTTTATATTAACTCGTGGCGTCTGCTTGCTTGCCGTCGAAAAAACTTTGGATCGATTTTTATGCCTTTTCCCGTGATCCAATCGAGCTGAAACTTTGCAAGCAGACTCGTGGCGACGATCAAGTAGATCTATAAAATTTTCGTTAAAAAAAAATAATGATTATAGTATAATTTTGGATTTTTCAAATTTTCAATGGTTTTTTCATACAAGTTGTATGGAGATTCCGACGCATATGGTAGACACAAAACCAGAAAATGAGAAAGGGAGTATTGTAAAAACTTGGTTTTTATGGGTTACTTTTATTCACTTTAATACTTTTTCCACACATATGTAATTGGCCCGCCCTACAATGCAGCATTCATTCCAAATATTTGTAAATGAAGATCAGTAGGTAGGTACCTACTGATGTTAATTTAATTTGAATTGTAAAATGGAACATTCGAATTTGTGTGAAAATTCTTTTGACAAACAAACAACTGACAATCGACCTATTATGAAAATTATGTTTTAATGATAATATACCGATAAATAATATTTTATAATTGATAAATTGTCTGTGAATGTTAATTGATTAATATAAAATAATAGCTTTAAATGTTGTTTCTCTTTTCAGGTATGATGTGTACTTTTATTATTTTTAAATATTTATGTGAAATATTATGTTCTTTTGTTAATAAAATATATACTCTTTTCAGAGCAACGCAAAAAAGCTTTTATTTAAAAAATATATATATTTGGGAAACCACATTATCTATGTATGTTATTTTTTCACTTTATCATACATAGATCTTCGTCACAATCTCAGCTAGCTAGCCTCACCATCTTCACTTCATTCATTCGCTGTCCAACATCCCATCCAGTACAACACAGCATACCCACTGCAGTTTTGAATACATGGCCTCTAATTTTGATTTGTCATTCTGGAAATGAGATCTCTACTTGAGCCAGTATGTACACAATGTCTACATTTGCATACTGCACGGCCACCGAAAAAGAATATTATAAAACAATTAAATAAATCCAATCGATTCGTTATCTCGAATTTTGAAACGTGAAGGCTATAGAAAATTATTCCAAGATATGTGTCGCGCTTATACCAAGCGCGTTTTTATTTGCATAGTTGATAACATAAGTATAAACTTGTTATCATTTGCAACTTACATCGCATACATTGCTGAGTTGTATGCCAACATAGTAATATATCATTTTGAATTTATCCCTGCTTTGTGTGGAAGAACATTATTTATACTGTTGATGGATTACTTGGAGATTCATTTGATCTGACTATCTGAGGTATGTTCGGTGAGTGGCTTTTTACCCGTTTGGGGCCGTTTGGTCAATCCCGTTTTCTTTTGATTCTGATACGAGTTGTTCGTGGGAGATACTATCGAGTACTTCCCTCGAATCGATGAAAATACCTGTACAATTACTTGATCTGTTCAGTTTATTTTGAGTGATGGTGAATGTTTTACGGTCGCGTCTTGTATGCATATTCCCCCAGTCAACCCGAATGGGTTCTCGTTTATTGTATAATTGACTTTTGTAATTGAGTTTGGTCTCTTTTGACTGCTTATTCTATATTATTGTTCACTTTACTGATTATTCTATATATTTTGATATATTAGATAATAGTATATTACCTTTCTGATTGTTATTTAATTAGATTACACTAACTATACGATTGTAAGTGGTTATTAATTCTTTTTGGTGAGGTATATATATATATATACATTAAAAAAAAATTGAATTGTAAACATTTTCTAGCATCGTAATAAAATATTATATATATTATTAATTAAATAAATAAAATATCTCTCCTTTCCCTAATTTAAAACGATCGTCGAATAACCGGGCAAATGATGGAACTAAATGTTAGGAGAAACAATTTAAAAAGTTTTTTTAAATTTTAACCAGCTGTCATTACGATGGATGCCAAAACCAATGCCTGAATATCAGGCAGCGTAATTTTTAAACAAATTTTGTTGTTGATTCGGAAGCTTCTTTCGTGATGATGAAAAAGCTGCAAAAATGGAAAATTGGATAGGAAAACCTCGCTTAGTGAGAATTAAATTCTCGTGTTCAAGCAAAATTATACTATTTCTCGATTTAAGCAGCTGATTAATCAGTTAACGCGGATCCGAAAATGTAAAGAAGTACCAAAATTCAACGAAAATTCAACAAAGCAATCGCCAGCTATCGAAAAATCAATCAATCTTGTTAATTAAGTTCATACACTTTTATTCCACTATATTTTACTAGATTTTACGTAAGAACATTTTCAGGAATATCTTCCCATTATCAATAATATAATTCAACTAAAAATTAGATCATTGTCACACAGTAATAAAGGGTGGGGGTGGAGTTAAAATGGATAAAGAGGGGATGTAATGGACCGTACTTGGATGCGTATTATTTTTTTTATTATTAATTTTTTTTTTTAAATAAGCTTTGTTGATCATTACACGCCCCAATATTTTGTGGTAAAAAAATATCATTTGATTATTTATTCAATCAGGTCATTAAAAAAATCATGCAAATTTTTTTTATTTTTGGAGTGTATCATCATCATCATCACCTGTTTTTTATTTCTGGATAAAGACTCTCCTTCCCATGTATAGCCCTCTTTCCTATTTACATTTATTTGTTGCCACGTATTTACAAAAAAAAATTGAATTTTCCCGTCAATTTTTGAGCACCCTACGTATACTCGGATGGTGGCAGGCGATTCGCGGAATACATGAAGTCGTACTCGGACGCGGGCTAAACAATACGTCGTTTTGTTTAGCCCGCAAATACCGGTTACCCGTTACCGTACAAACCCGAGTGACGTCACGCCTCTAAACACACACAGACGCAGGTACCTACAATACAAGAAAAAGCGTTGCGGGTAACAGCTTGCGTGCGGCTGTACCTGGTTACCTTGTCAGAGAAATTGTTGAATGGTATGGGTTTTACTCTTGATAACTAGCGCTGAAAACCTGTCCTAAGATGAGCGCGAGAGATTTACTGATTTCTTTGTAAATTTTTGTTATCTTTGGATGCATAATTTTTTTTGTTTATCTATTTCATTTATATTAGGTCCTTACATATGAAATTGATGTTTTGCCGTACTGGCAAATTTGATCTCAAATATCTTCTCTTTGGTTAGGAATTCCAAATCCAAATTTATACAGCTATTTACTCATGTATTTGTGTTTTGAAAATTATAATTCATTTGTTTTTTCCTCAATTGTTTTTTTCTTTGCGTCACTCAGTTTACAAAATGAAAAACTTGAAATATCGCGTTATTTACGAGTACGAGTTCCACCGTGGCACCAGTGCTGCAGAAACGGCTCGAAGGATTAATGATGTGTATGGCGACGGTGCCGCAAAAGAAAACACAGTGCGTTTTTGGTTCCAACGTTTTCGTTCTGGAAATTTCGACCTGCAGAACAAGCCCCGTGGACGGCCGGAGACCAAAGTTGATAATGAAGAATTGAAGGCTATTGTGGAAGCGGATCCATCGCAAACCACATCCGAGTTAGCTGCAGGCTGCGGTGTTAGTGATAAAACTGTTTTAATCCACTTGAAGCAAATTGGTAAGGTGAAAAAGCTTGAAAGGTGGGTACCTCACGAATTGAGTGAAGCAAATCAACAAACGCGCGTTGACTGCTGCGTTGCATTACTCAACCGGCACAATAATGAAGGGATTTTAAATCTTAAATCTGGCCATATGATTACGGCAGATGTCTATTGTCAGCAACTGCAAACCATGATGGAAAAGCTAGCTGCTAAACAACCGAGGCTGGTTAATCGCTCTAGGCCACTGCTGCTTCATGATAACGCTAGACCACACACTGCACAACAGACGGCTACCAAATTAGAGGAGCTTCAATTGGAATGTCTAAGACATCCACCGTACTCTCCGGACCTTGCCCCAACAGATTACCATTTTTTTCGAAATTTGGATAACTTCTTGTAAAGGAAAAAATTCAACTCCGATGGGGCAGTCCAAACCGCCTTCAAAGATTTTATTGATTCCCGTCCGAATGGTTTTTTTAGTAAAGGGATCGATGAACTACCTATGAGATGGCAAAAGTGCATAGATAGCAATGGTACATACTTTGATTAAATAAAAATATTATAATAAAAAAAAATCGGCTTTATGTTCCTCCCATACTAAACTCCAATTTCATATGTAAGGACCTAATATTAAAACTTCTATACAGCTATTATCTCTTCTATAGACGCCAGTGCTTGTGTTTAGAAGAGGAGTATGTTGAAATTATTTTGTTTTTATATACCTACGATTTTTGATAAAAATAAAGTTCATTGGTTTTTGTAAGCATTTTGCGTCTGTAACCTTTCTTATGCTATCCGGTAGGCGGTTAAAATATTTTTTTTCTAAATAAGTATAGTCATGTTGCGCAAATGAGATGTTACAATTTTGTGATAGGAATGTATATTTTTGTCCTATGCAAATTACAGTTACAAAACTATGCTTGTAACATTCTTTAATTATTTATATTATTGTATTTCTCCGGACCAGTAGATTTGTTTTATATAATATTACATGACGACGATGTATCATTTAACGCAGTATTTTAACATTGATAATATTAACCATTTAGTATTGCACACATACATTGCTTTTATTTCATTTTTACTATAAGTCTTTGTACCGAAGGGTCAACAACCACTTCAAGGTACAAAGTAATCATTAAATTCTGTATACATAAGTATGCGGGTACGAATTTTGAACTCGAGTTAATTAATAATTTACATATATGTTTACTACTATTCGTTTCACTTGCGAATATTCTCTTAATTTTGAATACATATTTATTTTTGTATCTACATTTTATTTGTTATTATTAATATGTTAAGACCGCAACAGGTCACAAAAATACCCAGTCTTGATAAAATGTATGACCTCACCGGGAATCGAAATCGAGAAGCCAGTGTCGCACACGCTAGACTACGAGGGCCGCCAACTTAGATGAAAATATTTTACTATATGTATAATATTATTGTGAATATTAAAGCAATACAGAACTAAACAAATTTTAAAATTAATGAAGAAAGTTTACAAATAATTTTTTTCGCATTAACATTTTATTTTGTAGTCAAAGCACATGAACATTTCTTTATCAATATTTTGTATTAATTAAGTACATCGAATTTCAAAAAAATAAAGTATATTTGCATTGTAATAAACAGAAACTTTGCAGAAAAATGTAGAATCAATCTAGTCGTAAAGTTAAACAAATACTTATTTTTAAAACTCCAAAATTAAAATAGTTAATAATCATTAATGACTGCTTTTATAAAAGAAGTGCAAAAAAAAAGTATTTTAATTTATTATTATGAAAAAAGGATTTCCATAAAGTGAACGCCTCTCCATTCAATTATTTATAAAATAGTAAGCAAATAGTAGTATGCCAAAATATTTTAATTCGTATTTGCATTTGCGAACATCGATTTTATTATATTCGGAACATCCCTAGTACACAGATTAGAGTATATAATTAAATTTCTAATTAGATTGACAAAATTTTGAAGCTATTAATTCGAGGCGGAATTCTATTTTAATGATTTAATTTTTTATATTATTTTCCCACTGTATACTGATAAATTTTAATAATTAAATCTCTTAGTAAAAAAAGAACTTTGTTGAATTATTCGTATTCGTATTCGCCGAATAGTTGGTTTGATATTCGTATATCGTATTCGATACAGTGCCAAACATTGATCTGAGAGATTTTTTTCCAACTGTCCACCTGTCTCCTATAGGCGACACTGAGTTCGAGGAGAATACAAAATATTTATATTTTTTAAAACTTTAAAAGTAGTTGTGTAGGTGGTGCATAATTATTCGATAATCCTATTTAAATTAGAATACATTTTCAAAATATACAAAATAATTTTTAAAATCGACAAAAAATACATAATTATTTATCGAAAAAATTGGATCCACTTCTGGGAAAACTGACTAATTTCCATATTTTTTCCGTGATTCATCCGTTTTGTTTTATTACTATTTTTATTGTTGGATTTAGCGCTTTTCTTGTTGGGCATAACAGTCCGCCAAGGCCGATGACTGCGGTCCGGTGCCGCCCACGCCGGGGAAATTTCACACCATCATTCAAAAGGAACCTTTCATTACACGGCTAAATCTCCTCGCGCAGAAGTTAGAACCCCTCCACTGGCGAGGTGCGACGTGACTCGACATATTTTTTGAAGGGCTCGGAATATAACGTAATGTAGAAAGGCGGTCGCTCCGATCGCCGGACCGCGACGGTTCTGCGAGCTGGGCCAGGTGAAATGGTATGCTAATCGCCTCATAAAAACGTTTGAACCCCGCGTACACGCGCGATAAGTGAACAGGTGTGTTGGTTGATGGCTTTTGATACGGTGTTTTCAATTGCCTCGGTACGCTCTTGAATAGTGAAACCTGGACGACACTTTGCGCGCTTACTGTACGAGGTATAGGTCAGGCAAGTTAACGGTGAGGAATGCGGGTGTTGAGAGTAAAAGGATTGTTATTTTTTGGCATTGAATTTCCAGCGATGGTACGGTAAGGTGAACCTTTTTACTCGAATCTATGGAGATTCAATGACATTAGACAAGGAAAAGGTAAATTATTTGACTACACGGATGTCTGTACAGTCGTGCTGGGAGGCAATGAACACAATTTCATATAAAGTTGGGAAATCCATCTTCGTGCTGCTAATAATACACTTCAGATGTAATTATTATTTTTTGCTAGTATTTATAATATATCAAACAAACAAAATGAACGTTTCCGATTAAAAATATACGGGGTGTAAGAAAAGTCATTTTGGGAGCCTATTACTAGTGATGCAACGAATACGAATACCAGAATTCGTAACAGAATGTTAGTAAACTTAGTAAAAACCACTACCAGATTTACGCTCTACCGGTTTCGAGACGTACCCATCTCTTCGTCAGGACCAACACTACACTACTATATTCACAACACTATACACCCCAACCATAGTATTGTTAAACTATCACCACTATTGAATACGAATATTCGTATTCGCCGAATATCATCACGAATATTAAAAACAAACTATTTATAAGTAACTGAACGATGCAAATTACGGTTTGTCTGCGCACCGTATATCCGAACACACCTACGCACTCTATTGTCGAGGATTCCCCTGACATTGAATGAATGGATTTATTTTACAGCATAACTTGAGTTCTTTCATCTAGTTTCGTTGGGTTATTAATAAGGTTAGGTGCTCTTTCATGTAGTTTTTGTTTTGTAATAGTTGTGCTTTTTGAACAAAAATTTGCTGGTGGTAAATTTTAATTATTAAATGTCTTAAAAAAAGAACAGTGGTATATTATTTATTACCTTGTTGAATTATTCGTATTCGTATTCTCCGAATAGTAGGCTTGATATTCTCGTATTCGTTAAAGTAGTATTCGTTGGCATCACTACCAATTACTACATAGGGAATCAAATTAGCCATCGAGATCACCATTCAGAAAATGAATTTTAATTGATGACACCTTTTCTAGGTTTACTGACCAGATCCTATTTAGTCTTTTCCCTTTTCCCCTAAGCCCTCTTGTCGTAAAATAAATATCTCACGTATTGTCACGAGACTGCAGAAACGGAAAGAATTGCCCCTAACCGAGGTTTTACAGCACACTGAACGTTTTGCAGTAAATTAGAAATTACCAGAAAGGTTTAGGAATCAGTCGATCATACTCCAAGGTTCGCGAAGCAGCGTTCCCTATCTAAGGGGCGACATAAATGCTACACGGAACACTTTTGTTTGATAGTTCGGCGATTCTACATAAATGAAATCAGAGATATACAGAAGACAGGCGACAAGCGGCGATTCATCGTGGCCAGCGAAATACATTACGAGAGCATCTACCGGGCATTCAATAGTGAATAGCGCGATCTTAGATGTGCGAATATTCTAGAAAGACGTGTAAAAAGTGTTCCACGGACGAGTGATACGTGCGAAATTATTGGGCGAATTAAAGAACAGTGCTCCAGTTAAGTTCGCGTTCAGTGACGTTGGTAAAGTACCGATATTTTACCTGTAGATGAGAGATTCTGATATTCTCGAAACTTGAATAGTAAAGTCATAAAGAGAACATATTTTATCAAACAATATAAGATTTAATCTCAATTATAATAATTTCATAGTCTGGCCGTCTGTCCTTCCGTCCGTCCGTCGTAACTTCGTGTAACGTCCGTAAATTCTTTACAGTAATTTTTTTTTCCATTTTTCTTATTTTTTTTTTTTTTTTTAATTAAATAATTATTCCTTGGGAACCGACACGTAAAAGTACCGCCATTTTCGACGGGTTACAGCTAGTATGTTAAATATTTAGACTATAGACAAATAAAAGACGAAAAAAATAAGTATTCTTGAAAATCCATCCAGCATGACTGACAGCGATCATAACTGTCTGACGCAGGTATCTGGAACTCGTGTTTCCGGCAACCACCATTGCACGGTTAGTTTCCGTTTCAGAGAATATGTAGGTACTACGTAAAGGTTGGCCACACAATTAGACAGGGGGATACATACCCACAATATTACGGGAAATTTACTAACGATCAAACATGTAGATTTTTTCTCTCAGCTATTAAGAAAACACTTGTTGACATTCAGGTATGCCCATTCTGCAATAATTCTGCGAAGGACGAACCATTCTTCGTAACGATCCAGCCAAAGCATCGGCTTACCAGCCGAAATGTCATAGATGTTGAAGATGTTGTCTGTCAAGGTCGAGAAGAATGGGGGACGGAACCTACCTTGGAAAACGAGTTTGATGATTTAAACCTCAGGTATGATCTAAGTATGTAAACAAGTAGGCGGTATTTTTCGACCCACCTTTTTACATATAGAAATAAACTTAAAATTGAGTTGCGTGTCATGGTCCTAAGTGCAATAAATAGATCCCCGAAGAAAACAATGCAAAATACAAAAATTAAAAAAAGTAACCCATAAAAATCAAGTTTTTACAATACTCCATTTCGCCTTGAATCAGGTTCCATGTCTATACACGCGTCGGGATAATTACAAAGATAGAATGATTCCAATTTGAAAAAAACATTAAAAATTCTAAAAATCCAAAATCATACTATAATTATTTTAAAAAAATTAATGAGAATTTGATAGATCATTTTTATCGTCGCCACGAGTCTGCTTGCAATTTTTCAGCTCGATTGGATCACGGGAAAAGGGTTAAAAATCGATCCAAAGTTTTTTCGTCAGACAAGCAAACAAACAGACGCTACGAGTTAAAAGAAAGGGAGTAATTACATGTGCATTTTTTTTATACCTAACGCGGATATGTGATTTGAATACCCATGTATTCCTATGAATGCCATGAATACATTTGAATATTATTTTTGTTCACTTCTTTTAATTTATTTTAGTCACTACAATTTATATTTTTCTGTACATATTGAATTTCTTCACATTATTTTGTTGCGTGGTTCATTTAGCACGCGGCACCCGATACTACCCATAAAATGGCGTAAACGCATGCTCATTGGCTCGCTCATGAACGAGATGCATATTTTCTTTTTTTTTTAAAAAAAAGATACCTAATATATTTTTTTCAAAAAATTATCTCATAAATTTGATCCCGTGCATATAAAAAATTGAATAATGTGCATCTTGTCGTTAGAAAAATATTTCATCTGATTTCATAAGACCCACCCATACTTTTTAATATTAAATCACCGGTCGCTGATAACGATGACACAGTAGTCAAAATTATCCGGCAATTTGTTCTGATCTGCAGTATTCCTGGTGGCTTCCTGAAATGAACTACAATAGAATCTCGTTAATTCGAAGTTAAAGGGACCTCAAAAACACATTACGAATTATGCATAACCTTGTTAATTCTAAATTCATAGTACAATAAAAACATCGCAATGCGATTGCGAAATTCACCAAAAATGGCAAAACTCTTGAAAAAGCCATTAATTTTGTGAAAAATGTCTATATTCTTTTCAAATTTCAAGAAATCATTTCGAAAATACAAAATTTATTATGCTAATACAAAAATCGCGACATTGCTGTTACTCAAGTATCCGATATTGACAAATTTGTGACTCTTCTCACATCTCACTTGTGACAAAAAAATGTAATTATGTGACCTAAAATGTATTGATTTACGGCGCAAGGGGCTAAAAATTATTTCTGATTACGAATTACTAGGATTTTCCATTATCAGGGATAATCTGCAATGAAATAAACATTTTGAGACTTGCCGGGTTTTAAAAATTTCAGAGTATGGCGAATTTCGAATTATCAGTTCGAATTAACGGAGTTTTACTGTATCAATTGCAGACTTCATCAGATCCATCCACACTCGTGTTATTCGACGTGCGAAAACGGTGTCTCCTATATATGATATATTATTATGAAAAATATTAATATGTTTTCTTAACGAGTGTCGTCAGACAATAATGATAGTACTAATTTAAATACATATATACTTATTTAAGTATTTTCTTTCGCTCACGCTTCGTTAATTATAATATCCATACAAAATGCTTTAACCTAAGTCATTTTATTTAATTTGAGATTTTTTTATCGAAAATTCATGATATTATCGATCGTTCAGATTCGTTTAAGTTTCTATATCGAGCCCTGGTCAAAAGCAGTCGCAACAAAAATCAAAAAGATTTATAAAGAGTATTAAAAATTACTTTGGACGCTTCAAGACAGCTGACATTTAAAAAATACTGTATTTTTGCAAAGGGCACGCGAATCAATCACTCTCGCTGCTACCAATACCATTTAAATTTTTATTTCGTTGTAAACAGATGAAAAAACACATTTTCCGCCGCTCGGCTTGAAAGTCAACCGCTAAATATTATTCAATAAAAAATTACCTCGCAACTCTTGACAAGCATGACCTCACTTTCGAAGTTCGTCACGAAGCGAATATAGGAAGTGGTTCTGCGGAACGTTTGCAAAAATATTGCAAGAGATCGTAACTTACAGTGCCTACCACTGTATTGTCTATAATTAAGAGGTAGTTACATCTACTCACCCATCTACCTATCAAACGTGCATCGCAGATATGCCCTCCCTGTAGAAATGTTAACTGTAACTCAATACTATATGATCAGTCACCTACTTTTCATCTCCCCCCTTGCAAGACCAACTCTAAAAAAAAATCATTCATCTATAGATGCACAAATTCATTTAACGTAAATTACAACCACAGACATTTTTAACTAGACTATTCGGGACATTAAACGAAAATTAACTTCACAACCGCAACCTAACTAGTTGACTTAATTTATATTCCCGTATACTCCCACACTTCTTTCCTTTATCCTAATCCCACTCCGCCCTTCCCCCCTTTATCAATATATAATTAAACCATAAATTGTTATAATGTCACACTTGACTAATATCATTAATAATTAATCTTAAGTGGAAAGATTATAATTGGCATAATTTACTATTTTTTATCTCTTGTATGTTAATTTAAGATTTGCTGTTAACTTTACCTAAAATAAATAAAATAAAATATAAATCAGTATATTACGATACAATTATCATCGAATGATTTGGCAGTTACTTCGTGGTGTAACATTTTTTTTTTTAAGTTTAAACTTTGTACTGTGCATATAATGTGAGTTATTTATTACTACTATAGGTTCGAGACGAGCAGTCCCTCTCGTCTTCAGGTAAAGTCAGTAACTAACTTAAATTCAAAATTTTATCAATGCATTCGGGAAAACAGGGAGCCGCGCGGCGAGGAGGATTTTTTGTGCCATTAACAGAAATAGCTCTAGGATCGGAGAAGTGGATTGAAACGTGATCTTCTTCTTCGGTGGTCCCTCGTTGCGAGGATGACGTCTGCCATGTTATTAATTATGCGTCCGAGCGTGGCTGAGGAGTCCTATTCTGGAACCGCACACTTTCGCAAGTTGCGCACATGCATCCGGTAGGCAGTGGGGTTCTGAGAGATGGGTTTTGCTTCTTGATATTATCACATCAGACCCATCTTCTTACACAAATAATATGAGTGTGTTCAATATAACAGAAAACAAGCAAACATATGGCGCCGAGTGTTAGACAATGAAGAAGGCCCACGAACAAAAAATGTGGACCAACAAACTCAAAATGCTTTAATACGTACATTCTTTGAGTGTTCGATAGTATAAATATTATAGAATCTAAAAAGGTGATAGTTAATATAAATATATTCCGAAGATAAATGTGAACCACCGGCCTCAATACTGAAATTGAGAGATTATACATGCCGAACCGCGAGGCGATTCAAACGGTTGAAATGATGTGAAAATTATCGAGCGAACTGCTCAAGTTCAAGAAATTGAGGTAACAGAAAGTGAAACTAAATTAGGCAAGCAAGCCACAAATTTCTCATAAATCTCATTTTCTGTGTTAATATCATACTTGTGAGTGTATTCGAACGCCCATTCATTGTATGCGAACCTCACAAGCAATGAATGAGCGCGGAAGAAATTAAAATAACCATATACGTATATTGTTATTAAAATATCCATATACTTACGTTGTATTATATATTGAATTTATATTGCTCTATCAATGTGTACGGTAGATTCAGCAATCCGGATCATTGTTTTTCACAGTTGACATTGTTGAGTATTACCTAATACGAGTATATACGACTACATCTAATATTCATCAATCATTATCGATTTCTTTTAACGGATAAAGTCTGGTCTAATTATTGTCACTGAGAGACCGTAGAAACAGAAAGAATTAAACACAATCGAGGATTTCCTAGCACTCTGTAAATTGGAATATCTAGGAAGGTTTAGAAGAAGTGTTCGTAAACAATCATACACGATTGTTTACGAAATGACATTTCCTATACAACGGGAGACATAACCGCTACAAGGGACAATATATTGTTACAGTTATAGGCAATTCCAGCCAATTCGATACTAGCGAAAGCGGCGTTATAGTGCGAATTATAAGCGACCAGCGAAGATAGATTACGAGAGTACCTACCGAGCATCCAATAGTGTGTGTGAAGTGTATAAAGTAAAGTATACATGTGTAAAGTGATCACTTAAACTAGCCAATGAAAGTCGTAAGCCCTTTATACGTATAAAAAAGACTTCCATACATACTTGCCCATATAAATAGCTTCGCTTTGTGGGAAATTAATTCACGTTATTTTTAGTTGTTCTAGTATTTGATAAGTAATATGTAAAGAGCCATTATTAATTGATAAGGCAGTTATTTATATTGAAATTCAATATGATTATTGTAAATTTCACTAAACTAAATATTCTACTGCAAACACGCTGAGTTATTTTATATTAATTGTATGATTACTGTAGTTTCCAGAGAAGCAGTTTCTCTCTTCATCAGATGTAATTAATAATGAATTAAATGCAGTGTCTTTTATACCTATTCAGGGAGGGTCTTTTCGTTCGTTAATGGAAATATAAACAGTTGTGGTGAGGTGTTAACAAATATTATGTGACTCATTAGAGTTTTCATTTTTTCTACAGGATCTAAGATATGCATTATAAATCAATCGTATCGACCACCAATTAGGTACCAAATGAAGAAGTTTTAATTCATCATTTTGAAATTTACTAATCACATAATTGATAAAAACGATTCTTATAATTAATTATACTAACTAAAATATTTATTATCATCGCTGGAATATCTAAAAATGACCTATTTATTATTATTTTTTAGTATGAGGGATATAATTTGTTGACTACTACATTATTAACGTTAAAAATTATGCAAAAACACTTAACCAACTTTTGTGAAAAGATTAAAGAATTTTATGAAGCATTCACCTCGACTTAAGTAATTCTTATTTTCACCGGGATTAATTCTGTTTATATTTACCAAAGCGAAGCCAACCATGTGCACACACCGGCCAACACCGCTCGGAGTACATAAAGCAGCGTATTTCTTCCGTTTGTTCGGCATTCACCTGTCAAAAATCCGGCTTACACCGACATTCTGTTTGTTTATGCCATTAACATACAATGGAGTCCCGTCTCCCACGAAGCCATATACATCGGGCTCTGGACGGTCCGTAGGAAACGACACCGCATTCGTACCCAAATACCCAGCCGCGTTTTCATCAGAATTGGTCCTGCTATACGCGGCCTGAGGCGAGTTTGTGACGTAAGATTTGTCTTCTCTGGTTTGAAGAATGTAAGTAATGTTATTATAATTTAGTTTGATTGCTGTATATTTCAAAATTATTCAAAAGCTGTTACAATTTTTACTTCTTCTCACACCAAATTATTTTTGTAATAGTGATAGAAGTGATATTCAAATGTTTTAGGTATCCGTAATTGTTTTCTTTCTGACGCAAAATTATTCCTGAAGATATTATTGTCACGTGCATTTGCATAAATAACAAATTGCCGAAACCAGGTCATAACTAATTTATTACTCATTAAATTGCATTTTTTTACATTATTTAATTAATATACGCGAACATACATATGATTCTTTACATATTATGTATATTCTTTTTACTTTCACTATTGCTTTTGTATTTACGAAAACTATACTATAGATATTTCATTTCTAAATAATTACAAGACCTTTTTACTGTCTCGCATAAACGTACACTGGAAAAAGTTGCATCTCAGTCATGGCGGAGGAACTCTACGAAAATGGACATGATGGGAACAATTTGTTTTTTTTTTCAAAAAATTTCCAATGAAATAATAGTTTAATATAGACCCTTCACACGTGTCAGTAAAAAATTACCTCTTTGTAAAAAATCCATCTAATTTTCACCTAAATTTCAGGCTCTCATGGCGGTGCAAAATAGTCCCTTAAATGTAAAATTAACTATTCCTGGGCAATGAAACTTCTACGTGTCGTGAATTATGTAATGAGTGTAATTCAACTATATGTAATCCGATTACTAACAAATTGCTTATCGAAAAAAAAACGGAGAAACAATCGTGTAACCTCATTAAGAAAGAAAATAAATGGATGTACTAATAATACGCTGTAATCACTCAAACTCACACAGCTTACCAAATATATGTCAGTTGTATTATTATGTCTGATTAATTTTAATGTACAGCATCAAATCACCGAATAAACAATCTGACATGAAAAGATCTGAACTCCCAGTAGCAATCACCAAAGCGATGATTGCGCGGATCTGTTCGCTCATAATTAGGGACTCCATTACCGCTTTCACCGTTGTTAGAAATATTGGTAAATTATTTGAAATGTACTGTCAGTATTACCGATACAACATGATCATCTAAAATAATAGCCTCTTTCTAAAATTCGCGGCTGAGGTGATGCTGGTTGGACTCTAAAAATCAATGTGTGGTACATTCATTACCAGTACTAGTTGATTTAATAAAATAACATAATAGACTTGAAATAACCAGTAGAACTCATTACACTTTAATAGACTATTTTTTTTTGTCCCCAAGAATTATAAATACATATTTATTTATTTTAAAGTTTCCTAATTTTTGTTAATTTCCCTTTTATACAGAGTGTCCCGTGTGTCGAAGTCAAGCCGAAATCGGGCGATAGGCCAAGTCATAATAGTTATCAGAAAAATATTTTAAAAAATCTAAATCATGTGTTTTAAAAATTAACAGCATTTAAAAAAATTAAAAAAATCTACACCCTGTGACGGTCTTTTCACTCCTGTTGCTACAAACCTTTATTTTTCTTTATTTTTTTTATTATTATGTAATCCTGAATAATGATTCTGTAAACTTTTGTCCAAAATTCAAAGCCAACTGCTCCAGCTTGGAAGAAAATGTCAATTTTTGACCAATCCAAGTATTCAAAATCAATATTTTGCCCAGTTTTAACTGTTTTTTTTTTTTGTATTTTAAAAAATATTTTTCTGATAACTATTATGACTTGGCCTATCACCCGATTTCGGCTTGAAGTCGAGATACGGGACACCCTGTATATCTTTTAATTCTGTATTTTCAATTAATTAATTTTTTGTTTATTTTATCTTCTTATCTTATTTATTAGGTATATTGGTTTAATTACCTTTAATATTTTACTTTATTATTAATTAGTTGAAGGTTTCTAATTATTACTGCTTGCTATTATATTAATCACTGTTTATACATATATATTGTACATTTCTCTTAAATATGTTTTATTTATTTTTTAATTATTTACTTAACGTGATAGGTATATAAAAATCCTTTTAACTTTCTTGTACTGTAAAAGCCCACTAGGGCGTTGATTAAATAAATAAATGAATAACAGAATTTGTTCTGAGAGATTGAAAAATGAAGGTGAGAATATGATGGTTCTGGTGAGTCCTTGAGAATGGTAACGACATGGATATGTGCTAAGAATAAACATTGCACCTTTTATGATCACAGAAACATGTCGTTGAGTAGTTTGGATCAGAAAAAAATTAATTATCGACTCAAGGTAGGATAATAACCATTGATAAACCATCATTATATTTGGCTATACAATCCCCGGTGGGTCTTGGCTTCCTCAATATTTTTTCTCCATTGATCTCACATTTAGCCTGTCGTAAGACCCTTTCAGATTTCACCTTAGCTTTGGCACTCCTAAACTTCTGCGCCCTTTTACGTTCAACAATGACTTGGGTAATTGCTGTTCGGATATCCAATGAACTATTAGTATGAAATAAATTAAAAAAATAGATAACAAATAAAGTACATAATTGTATCAAACATTTTTTCTCATTACCACTAACATCGGTAACATGTAATGGAAAATGGCAGTAAATTTGGAAACCCTATTCATAATATTCGTATGGAATGCACCGAGCCATTGCCACAGACTCCGACTTGCCAACAAAACGGAGATGAAATCTCTTGTTGAGAAAATAGCCCCGCTGGTGGGTACCCAGCGCTTGCAGTCTGATGATGGCATGCTGGTCACACGCCCCTCTGATGCCTCTCATCGAGGTCTGCAAAAACGTGGTAAATGAAAGTCAATACACGAGCACTTGTCTAGAAGGTAGTAGGAAGCGCGTGCTGTCATGTAGCGTAATTACTTAAGTATTTAATAATGTTGTCTAATGTAACATTCTGGTCTGGCATTAAATTCAAACAAAATACTAACTTGAGAAGGTCTTCATCCAGCAGTGGATAGGAAATAACTGATGATGATGATAATATATAGCATATATATGATGATATACAAAAATGTCTGGTGAAAATTTCAAGCAAACATTAAAAAAAAATAACAAAGTTATAGCTGATAATAGTGGCATCCCTTTGTTGATTAAGCGCCGCGCCACACGGCGCCACGCTACACATAGGTAGCTGCCAATCGGGCTCTTTCATAATAGAAACGTTAAATCAGTTTCTATATTTGTGAAGAGTGCTCGATGATATGGGAATTCTAATCAAGATGGAGGACTTATATTATGGACCTGGAATCGATGATTTTATGTAAGTTCAAAAATTTCGCGATTTACTCATTGCTCAATATTCAAAAGCGTTTTACTCGAAACCATGTTTTGAAAATTGGTGACCAAAATATCTCGGCAACCACTTAACTGGTCAACTTGAAATTTCTAGAGGTTTTATCAAGTCTTCGTCGAAGGATTTTTTAAGTGACTTAGTTTTTTTTATCGGCGTAATAAACCCGAGTTTCTCCCTAAAAAAAGCTATTTTAAATTCAAACGCTCGCCATTTTGTTAAAAATCTATATTTTCGAAAACCCCTACGTCGATTTTGATAATCTTTTTGTATTTTTTATTCTGATGATTACAGATAAAATAGGAGTGGTCACCGCGGAGGACCTTTTTTTCGGCAGTCGACAGAACCCAAGAATTTTCCGCCAATGTTAAATATTAATTAATAAAAAAATTGACGTAATATATTCTTAAATGTATGTACTTTTATGTAAAAATGATACCAATACCATAATACATATAGGTTTTCTTTAAAAAAAAAAATCGACTTTTTCGCGCTTCGTAGGTAGGTATTGCCCCTTAAACATACAAATAACAACAACAACAAATAACAAATAACAGACATTCACCTACTTTTCATCTCCCCTTTTGTAAGACCAACTCAAAACAAAACTCCTTTATGTACAGATCCACAAATTCATTTAACACAAACTATCACCACATTGACATTTTCAACGCAACAATAAGAAACATAAAACAAACAATATCTACACTACCGCACCCAAACTAATTTGTACATTATATCTTCCCTTCTACTCCCGTCCCACATTCCCCTCCATTCGCTATTAATGTATGTTAAATTAAATTTTTAAATTCAGTGGAAAATTTTTAAGATTGTTTTGCTGTTAACTTTTCCCAAAACAAAATAAATAAATAAACACACAAATACACACACTCACACAAACTCACTATTGGACATGTTTTTTCTTATTTTTTATCGATTGTATATATGTGTTTTCTTGTAATTGGCCCAAAACTCTGTACATCAATTATTGTTTTTTTCAAGATTGATTAATTATATGGCTGTAAGAAAACCAATAAATGAAAATAAAATAAAATAAAATTGGGGAAAAAATCGAAATTAAATAAATATCTATCAAGCAGATATTTTTATATTTTTTTTATTATCATTCTTAAAATAGGTAACATAATATATTTATATTTCCTAATATACACATTGTAAAATATCGGTACATCAATTTTCTAATCAAAAGTGCGTATCATAAACTTTATAGTCTTTTCTTAAAAATTTTTATATTTTTTTCGTCTCTAATATCCTCTGGCAGACTCACATACAACTTCATCCCACTGTACATCACAGAAGTTTGCGATCTTTTTTTCTATATGTTAATTACTACGAATGGAATATTACGAGATATATCTCGTATTTTGGTTTTAACATTAAAAATTCATTCACTTAGATACAAGTGGTTTGTCCGTGTGTGAAGAAAATAACGATTACCGTAATTGGAACATGCATCGAAAAAAAAGAAAAATCGATTTAAATCCGAAGGCAAACAAACTTATCAGTATTCCACACATATTATATTGAGACCATTTAGCACCTTCAAATTGCCGCGCACCTTAAAATCGTAGAAAAAAATTTGGCCCACCCTATTGTTTTTGGTCATAATACAAGTTTAATGACCATATTCTCATATACTTGTAATTCTATCTGCAATTAATAAATTATCGTGAATATTAACAAGCAACATTAAAGTTGCTCGCTCAAAGGCTGTCTTGTATTTTTTATCGCTAATTAATTATGTATCATCAACAGCATTATAATAAAATTAACGGCGGCCTCTAATGTTATTCAAGTTTCACGCAGCTGAGCGCCCGGGAGACGCGGTGGCCGCTAGAGTTGCGAAAACGGTCGTGGTGACGCAACTCCCTGAGGTCAGTCCAAACACTTTATTCAAACTAGTTTATCCTAAAGTGGCGGTTATTGCACGGAGGTAACTGCCTGCTGACAATAAAACCGCTCTCAGGCGGAATACGCGACACCGCACAATGCCATCACCGCGGAGAAGTAGCCTTGGTCGTTTTCCACTCGGCTGTGTGCATAGCGTAATGTCTTCACTCGTGAGCGTATCGTAACTCTACATATACAATGAAAACAGCTGTGCATGGCTATGTACAACTAGCTGTAACCCGTCAAAAATGACGGTTCTTTTACATGTCAAAAAAATTACGTAAAAAATAAAAAAAATTAGGTAAAAAATTTATTTATGTAAAAAAAATACTATAAATAAGTTACGAACGTTACACGAAGTACGGGGACGGACGGACGGACAAACAGACAATGAAATTATTATAATTGGGATTCCTACGAAATAAATCAAGTGTTAAGGTTGAACATTCACTGCAAATGCATATTTCGGCGTTTTTTTTTTTTTACGAAAATGTGGGTTTTTATTTTTTATTTATATCAGAATGTATACTCTGGACCGCAATTTTTTTAGGGCAATAACGTAGATGAAACCTTAGATAATTAAGAAATGTTCAATATTAATAAAGTTACGATGTTTTAAATTTGCAAGAAATTTTTACGTTTTTTGTTCATTTTAAAACGCTTTTTATTAACATAAAGACATAATTTTAAACAGTATATTATATTTATTCCCGAATTTTGAGGCTTTACTCACTAATTATAAAAAACACCTTAATTATTATTTAAAAATAAAAATTCCAAAGTATGAAATGTGCCAATAAATGACGCCGTGGCCGACGGCATTCTGTTTTATAATTACGCCTATACTTGATTATCTGCACAATCTGCGCGCGCTATGGGGTAAGACATATAGAAATTTTCAAAATAATTTGTTAATGAAAAATAATTAACCAATGTATGCCATATACAATGATTAAAAAAGGAAAAAATGATAATTTCACTGTATTATTTGATGCCTTAAGGTGGATTACTCCTTAAGAATGTGAATAAGCTATGACCAGAAATATGAACCGAGTTAACTAGCTTCTTGGAATTTTTGTGAAATAAAAACTTATTATAAGTGATTCAACAAATACGAATACGAATATTCGTATTCGTCGAATATCATCACGAATATTAAAAACAAACTATTTATAATTGAACGCAATGCAAATTACGGTTTGGCTGTGCACCGTGTATCCGAACACAACTACGCACTCTATCATCGGGGATTCCCGTAACATTGAATTAATGGATTTTTTGAGTTCTCAAGTTGTTAAATGTTACTTGTTTCACAGCATAACATGATTTTTATATAACAGATAACAACTTGCATCTAGTTTCGTTGGGTTATTAATAAGGTTAGTTTGCACATTTCATGTAGTTTTTGTTTTGTAATACGTATTGTTCGTTCAATTCTATTTCCGTTGTGTGTAAAATTTTTAACTCTTATAAAATCATTCCAAATTAAATATAACATGACCTCTCGTAAGCATGAAAAAAGTAATTTTTTTTTCGACCGCTGGGAATGTACAAACGGATGAAAGAAATGTGCTTTTTGAACAAAAATTTGCCGGTGGTAAATTTGAATTATTAAATCTCTTATTAAAAAAGAACATTGGTGTATTATTCGTTTTAGCCGAATAGTAGGCTTGATATTCGTGAAAGTAGTATTCGTTGCATCACTATGTACTTACTACAGATGCTACCTCGGTATTATGGACCAATATAGCGCCATTCAAAGATCACGAATAATTCAAAAACATTTATTTTCTCTGTCGAGATTTATCGTGGTGCATTTGCGATATGTGTGATTTTAATGAGATATTATGTATACAAAAGATATTGATTTTATCTTTCAATACGCTGTGTTATCATACGATTTTAAAATATTAATACAATTAAATACCTCGCTGCCCGTAATATTAATTGTGCGAGTAAGACAGAAGGCAAGACAATGATCGTCTCATTTTAAGCTGGCATTAAAGACGGTTGACACTGGCTTCAGGTTTATGAATTGTAATGAAATATGGTTGAACTAATAATGCCTGTAGAAAAGCAGGTGTGCAGGTAGCGGTGTGTCAAGTCAATGTTTAAGTGGCCGAGACAAATCCATGCCAAATTAGCCAAATTTTTTCATACAAAGATTTGAAACGCTTTGTCGTATCACCGTGCTGTAAAGTCGAATGGAAAAAGATTAAATTATTTCTTACTTTCGAAGTGATAAATAAATGTTTTTTTTTTAAATATATTTCAATCTCGAATATAATAGAATTTGGGAATTTATTTTCTTGGCGTTAAACTTGCAGGAATCGTGAACGAGTTTTATAAGCCAGCGTGTTGACCGTGACACGACAATAAGGCCATGGACATTTGGTCCAACGACAAAATGCCCGCGCGAAAAAGGCCCACACGACGTAAGATCAAACAAAATTTCAAAATGTGTTTTTTTAAAGAGCTTCAAAAAAAATTTTTTTAGGAAAAAAAATGAGGCACCCCCCGAAAATTTCATTAACAAATTAATAAATTGATGATAACGGTGATGAAATCATAGAATATACTTATTCACAAATTCATAAAACTTACGCAATCACATCAATAGACAAAAATATTGCATATAACCTTACGCACAGTAAATATACCAACTTAAAAATTCTAGATCAAAAACCTAGTACTTACCTTCACAAAATGCAATGCTAAGTTTTATAATTCAAATATGACGCATTCCACAGAATTGGAGATCTACATATTATGCACAACGCTAGGGCTAGATCAACGCCTAAGATCTCTCATCATATTAACCCATTTTTTTAAATATGTTTATAGAGTTAACAGTTTAGTTGGATGAACTTAAAAATTAATTTTAAAAAATAAACAAAGTATTTTTAACTTTTTTATACTTTATTTATTCCCTATTTTAATGACTTCAATTCCTCACTCTAACCGACCACAGCTCTGAGGCCGCGCCCCCGCTATACAATTAATTTATTTGCATTTTATTATATGGATCAGTTACTGTGCGTTCATCCTGACGAAGGTACAGTGGTATTAACCAGCAGCAAAATAAATCAAAGAGATATAAGCAAAGTTTGTTTTTTTTAAGTTAATAAATAGTCTTTAGAGTGACCTAAATTTTTAGATTTTTTATGAGATCATTATTTTAGCATGTTTCACGTCTTCTAATGGTTGATTAAGAAAAATGATAAAGAAGCATGAACTTGAATTAATCCTTGCTAATATCAAAGAAATATGAAGTGAAATACAAGTCATACTGAATAGGAAGATTCAAGGGAAATACGATGCAGAAATTAGGTGTATTTCGAATAATACTTGCGTCACTGTTCAGAGCGGTTCAAATAACATTCAAATAGCAGTGATGATTTTCAAACTTGAAAAAGAGTGGAATTTTCTTGCTTGGACGTACTTCATTGTCCAGGTTTATCGAGAGCTATCTTGTTTTAAGTACTTTTTATTGGATACTTGTTCTTTCAAGGTCTTGGTGTGATAATTTAGTAATAAAAAGGTAATTCAAATATCAAATATATAATAATGATGAAGACTGTAAAGTGTCGATTAAGCCATGTATTTACTAGGGGACAAATAGCGCAACATTCCGCGCGGCATATCGCTTCAACATCTACGCTCATGTTTCGGGGACAATGACGCGGTCATTTGACGTATACACACCGGGACTCACATATCACTTGTTGCGGAAATGTCGCCCAAAAGGGTTATGATGATTAGTGCTGCGTATCTATTTATTCTAACGAGTTTATCGAAACGTAAGCGGAGAAAAAGGTGGTGGGTGCGAAATTATTTACTGCAAAGAGAAAGAAGGATGGATATTCAATGCGATCTTCGAAAGTCTGACGAATCTTTTGTCAATTTCACTCGAATGACAACAACTTTTTTTTGAAATTTTGAAAATTTATTACGCTGTTGGCCCTCAGATCAGACTTGCAATTACAGCTCGATCAGTTGGATAACAATCTCGTTTCCCCACTCGTGTTGAGTAGTATACAGTTACAGCGCATGCGCATTCACTTGCAAACATACCACGTGGTACTTACTGACAGTATCTACTGACGCGCGGCGCGTTGTCGCGGTGAGCTCGCTCGGGAACCGTGCGCATGGCAACGTTGCCGCGGCACGTAGAAATGCCGCGTTATGTTATGCGCATACGTGGCTTTAACGTTATGGTCAGCCGTTCAGCCTCCGGAAGCACTCTGCTGCTGGCTTAAGTGTCACGGAGTCTCGGAGCAATAAGCATTGCGGATCTTGCTCTCCACGTAGCGTGACCAACTAAGTGGAACACGCCGTCTTCAAGAGTCACAATTATGGAGGATGAGCTGCACTTTAGAAGACTCACTTCTTCAACGTTCATCACCAATAATAAAAATGATACTATGCAAACTGAACACACAGTTAAAACTGCGACTTATAACCGACTGCATTTATGAATTAAAAAACCCTATTTAATTTATTTTTTAAATGGACCAACTTTTATGGTATACACAGAACTGATATTATTTTTATCAAAAGTTTTAAAGGGAGCTGTTCCTGTCATCAACACGTGTAAATAAATCTGACGAGTGGAACTACACCTCTTGAAATAGTCGTGGTAAAAATAAATACTCAATTGTGTGTTCTATACAAAGTTTAATTTATTGAAAAAAATCTCAGTACACCACGAAATAACTAATTCGTCAATTAATTAAAAATGTTGTTAGGTTTTCACGACCCCTCAGAATTTTTTGGTTTCAGTTTTCTGAGGCATTCTGCCGTTTTTTTTCTTTTCGATACGACATTGCAAGCCAATACTTAAGCCAACACAACCCTTGCAATGGGATCCTAAAGATCGGCCCGAAAAATCGTAGAAACACTGCAGAACACCTCAGAAAACTCAAACCAGAAGATTGTCAATTGATTGTTTATGCCCACGAATCAACCATTATTCAGCAGTAACAGGAATCTAAAATATTCAAGAGTCACGAGATTCTAAATTCGACGGGAGCTGTACATATTCGAGAATTTCCGAGTGGTTTGCATCATTTTGGAGCATTTTGGAAGACTAAAAAACTGGAAGTCGATAGAAGACGAGATAATTGCATTTTGGAAGACTAAAAAACTGGAAGTCGATAGAAGACGAGATAATATATAGGAAAATTCCTATATCACTATAGCGGCAGAGCGAACATAGTTGTTACTTTGACAGTAGCGAAATCACACATAAGCGAGCGAAACAGACAGCGGGCGTTCCCTGTGAATATATCCAACCAAATAAAGTACCAGAGTGCCTACCTGCGTGCGGAATATTTCGAGCGA
Source organism: Agrypnia vestita (assembly GCA_016648135.1). Classification (NCBI taxonomy): domain Eukaryota; kingdom Metazoa; phylum Arthropoda; class Insecta; order Trichoptera; family Phryganeidae; genus Agrypnia; species Agrypnia vestita. The sequence goes on along the minus strand of JADDOH010001290.1, from coordinate 89,519 downwards.
GCGAATCAATTGTTATATAAACGGCGTAATAAAAGGTTCCAGACAAATGGAAGCTTCCCGAATGACAATTAATGTGAATTACAGAATAATAAATAAAGAAAAGATTATATCCAGTGAGTTTTTGTGTATAAAACAAAAATGTTGTCATTTCTGGTGTTTTATTTCGTCTCCCACCAGCGCGAATACGTGGCAATACTATACACCTACTCCATACTGCTACGTTGTCTTTCAGAGAAAAATCATAAGATTAAAGAATTAAACTTTTTTCTGGTAAAAACAATCTAAACAACCAAACAGTAGTCGATATTTTCAACACTGAACTGTATTACCCTCGCTCGCTTCCGGATACAGCGTTTAGTAATATGCGCGCACGTACACATGAATACATCATTTGTGTAGCTAGAGAATCATACGTATGAGGCTATTTCTTTGTACATTCGTTCATCATGACTACACTTTCACTACAAGCCGCCGTTGAAGAAACCTACTTATAATAAGGGGTACCCAAAATCAATGCAGCTTTGATATTCAGTCAACTCAACTAAAATACACGTGTGTCAATTTTACAATATTTTTATAGATTAAACTGCTGATTATTGTTCCAGATTCAAAATTTTACATTACATTATTAAAACAAATTGATTATGACGCCATAAAAAATAATTCAACATAATTTTTTTAAATGTACTTTGTTTTCACCACTTATATTTTGAAAATAGCAATACGTTTAAGGGCAATGGTTCCTTTCGTCAGGATACAATGCATACTAACAAATAAAAACAAAAATCGTAGTATAGACAACAAAAATATAAAAAACAAAAATATTTGTAATGAATAATAATTAAGTACTAACATGAAAACAATCTTAAAAGATAAAAATCGGTAAATAAATGTCGGTAAAAAGGATCTGGTTATTTATAATATTCAATTTACTATTAACACTTTATCTAATTTCTAAAATTTCTAATTTATCAAACTGTGATTCTCTATAATTTGTGTGTAAAACTTATAAACCCTTATAAATATCAAAAGAATGATCCATACACAAAAGCTGATTCCTGAAATCGGAATAATTATTAATTAATATAAACATCTCAAGTGTTCCTTTACTAAAATCATATTTATAAATAATCAAATTACAATGTCAATAGTTAAAAAATTCCGAATGGTAATCAACTAGCTTTCTATACATATATTAAATTAAATAAGTACATATTAAATAATGATTCTTTCTACTTTCTGCTTTATATTATTATTTTATTTTGTTGTATTTTTTGTTATGTTATGCTTTCTTTAAGCTTCGGTTTTTGCTAAATACTTGCTTTTTACAGTATATTACTCGTATATTTATATTTCAGTATTGTGCTACTGCTATGTATTTGCTTTCCGCTTTATATTATTATATTTTCTTGTTTATATTTCATGTGCAATTCATTCATTTAATGTACGCTTTACCCTATTGTTTGTAAAAGCCCTGAAGCCCCTTAATAAATAAATAAATTCTTCAAAATGAGAAAAATAATTTTGTGGTGACATTATTAATATAATTGATAAAAATGAACTTCGTTTTCACCACTTTTGTATTGAAAAATATCAACATGCTTCAGAGCCCGTGTGAATGAAAATGAATAATAATGAAGTACCCACTAAACATAAAAACAATTTTAATTTTTTATAAATAGTTATCTTTTAAATTTGTTTTCGTGTTAAGTACCTAGGTACTTCATTAATATTAATTTTCCATATATTATTTTCTTTTATATATTTTGATCGTCTATACTTCGATTTTTTAATTAAATTTGTTGGTATACAACTGTATCTTGACGAAGGGGCTATGGGCTCTGAAACATGTTGATATTTTTCAATACAAAAGTGGTGAAAACAAAGTTCATTTTTATTACTTAAATAAATAAATATCTGGCACCAAAATCATATAATAACGGTAAAAGTAAACTGTGCTCCTTACTTCGCTATCGCAACGAATAGTCTAGGAATCTATGCAATGCGTGTCCACAGAGCGTGAGATACGCCGAAAGTGGTGATAAAGTCATTAATTTAAATTATCTATTGATTTTATGCGCTCATGATCGAACCAACCGATGTACATCGACCTTTACCGCTACTCTCGATGTGTATTCGTCATTAAAGCAGTTACAAATATCGACGAATTGAAATTTCGTTATTAATATTTAAAGCATTAACTTTGTGGTCAGACATTTTAACAAAATGTTATTTATGTTAGTATACAACCACTAAAAATTATTTTTTGTCTACCGGTTTCGAGACGTTACCTGTCTCTTCGTCAGGACAACCACTACACTAGCATGTAATATTTCTACACACCACACCATTGTATTATTTACATACCAACACCGTCACAAAATACTCTTCACATGTTTCTTCACTTTTATCAAAATATTTGAACATTTCTTTTATATTTCCCCGGCCAGCAGCTAATGGTATTATTTTGAACCAATACTGGCCATTGTGCGTAAAACTGAAGATTGGTTCGCGTCTTTGCTCATATATATTGTATATTTTTGACGGTTAAAGCAGAGGCGGCGGTAGCAACATTTATAGTTTATTTTAATTACCTAATAAAGAGCGTTGGGCGAGAGTGGGACAGTGAATGTAGTTTTTTAAGGACCTCTCCTTGCCGGGTCGCCCTTTACATGACTTGGCACGGAGATAGCCTTTGAAGAAAAAACTTGGCAACGTAATAGTAGGATCGACAAGTGAAATTTCACCCATAAAGCGGTCCTGGGAACGTGGTCGGTCTCCATTCACCGGTAGCAACATGCGTTAAGCAGCCAGATCGGGTTTGCTGGCCCGGGGTTCAAGCCCCATCTCCTGCCGTTTAATTTGTTTCTTTTAGCCGTGAATTCGAACGAAATTACGAACGTTACACGAAGTTACGGACAGACAACGAAATTATTATTTTTAGATATGAAACATATAATAGATAAGTTAAAAACTTTAAACATTCTAAACATTCTGATTAAAAATCAACTACTATGGATAAAATAGTTTTTCTGATTCCTCTTGGACCAACACTGATTGAAACAACTAATGTAAGGGTCTTTAATGCTACTCCCGGCGTGTTTCAAGGGCCATGTGCACTCTAAGACCACTGTCTAAGTACCAGCAAATCTTGCGAAGAAATTATGAAATCAGAAGGTCTAATAACCGAGGAAAGAATGTAAAACAGAGCGTAAAATATAGATTTAAGAATGGTTTACTTAACCGGTATTCTGCCTAACGGCAAACATGAAAAAACTTTGAAAAACGACCAAATTCCAGAGAAGCCAATAAAAAGAAGTCCAAAAAAGAGATGAGCTTGTATAAGGCGTCTGATATACATGCTTCTTTAGTGGCACGTGAGCATGCGCAGTATCGACTTTGACAGTGGCATGCTTATTAGTGGCATGTGTGTACGCACATTGCTAGAAATGAGCATGCCACCTAGTGGCATGATCAAAAATCAACCGCTGGTTGATTTATAAGCATGCCACTGTCATTCACCATAGAGAAGGGGTACCTTTGGAGCATGTGTGAACAGACTTGCTTATTTATGAGCATGCTTATGTCATTCGCGGGCTTCGCGGCTAGTATTATCAATGCGATCTTCTCAGTCCGCAACAGATGAAACAAATATGGCGCGTTGGGGAGATGATAAAACATTACTTTTCGTGACTTATTATAGGAATCACGAATGTCTGTGGAATACTCGGTCACCGTTGTGTAAAAATAATATAGTGAGAAATAATGTTTACGAAACTTTATTAATAGGCAAACTAAAATCAAAAATGTGCGGATGGAAACTCGGGAACTTTTTTGATTTATTGGTTCACTTGAATTTTCTATTTCAGTTTGCAAAGTTTCCATTTTGAACGAGAGCGTCTCTATTCTATGACAAGAGCATGCCACTAATAAGCATGTTTGTTTGATTGTTAGCTTTGGGCATGCTTATTTATGAGCATGCCACTAATAAGCATGCCAGTAATGAGCAAGTGTGTACAGTTGTTAGGGCATGCTTATTAGTATTAATATTAGCTTATTATGCTCATTAGCATGCCACTAAAGAAGCATGTGTATCTGTACCTTAAGGCATGTGAAAGAAGCGAAAGACATGAATGTGTTCAAGATGACAACTTGTGATGTTCTGCCCTCTCCTGTGGATGCACTGTGCGATGGCTCGTGTGCATGTAAATGATAAGGTTTTTAGAAATTGTATCGTGCCATTGCGACACGCAACATGGGAAAGGACAAGCAATCTCCGAGCGATCTGACGTGACGGGCTGCGAGCCACATTGATGCCACGGTGGGTTACCTAAAGGTATTTATTTATGTATTTAAATCAGGCTCTACATGAATAAAATGCTCAAGTAGAAAATTTGATTTTATTTCTAGTAACTAAATTAAAGGTAGATTATATTTTTATTAACTAAATTAAAAATCTAAATATTCATTGTTTTATATTTGTATGTATGTATTTACACATATGTTTTTTATTAATTACACATAGGTGTGTCGGAAAAACGTTTCAATCGTCAGGGTGTTTTACGATGGAAAGATTTTTCCGAAACATGTAGTTGTAATTATAAAAAATATATGTAAATAGATACATTCAAATAATACAATCAATATTTAAAAATGTTAATCTACAATGTTGCTGAATCAATTGAAAAAATAAATAAAATATAAACTAAAAAAATTGTGAACAATTTCTTAAGTTTTCGATAAATATACCATTCATTTTTAATCTTTTTTCTAATTAAAATATTTGTTTTTAACGTGAATTTATAGGAATCTACGTTTCATGGTGTATACCTGTGTATTGTCTTACTATTGTTTATGACTTAGAAAATGTACGTCCGAAGAATCTTCATTTCCTCTCAATGCGGTAAAGTAATTCTGAAGTCTAAATTTTGTTCGGAATATTAGGTATTTATAATTTATTTTGTCATAAAGGCATTATTTATTATGAAAACATTTTTGATGTCATATTAAAAAACGCCTTCTTATCGTGAAGTTGCAATTTTAGAACAAAATTCGGAGAATTTTTAAAAACCAAATTTATAAATCAATTAGAAAGACATGCAAAAAAATATTTGGCTGCTACCGGGAGTCGAACCTGTGTTGTTAATGAATTAATAAAAAAGAGACTTACAGATAAAGTCGATATATTGACGGAAATGTGCGAGGCTGATGTAGCGTAATGGTAACGCACCTTTCCCGGATAGATAGGAGATAGGGGTTTTTAATTTTTAATTTTTGATTTTTATTTTTTTTTATCACAAAAACATAACTTAAATTTATAATTAAAAAATATCGTGTAATCATGTCATATTCATCATATATAAAATATTTATACTTTGTACTCTAATGTCTCTGTTTGTTGACAGTCTGTTTGTTAAAAAATAATAGTAAAAAATAAAGTACTGTCTTATAATATAGGAAAAAAAATATATAACAGGCAGGATAGCGAATTAACAATTTTGAAATAGAAGCAAAAAAAAATTAAGTAATATAAACTTATTGAAATTTTATTTAAAGATAAAAACAAATTCATAATGGTCAACTATTCAAAATCGCTATTTGATTTTGCATGTAACGATAAATACATAACTAGTTTAATTACATACCTAAACAGCTAAAGTAATATATGTAATTATGTATTTTATTAACAATTTTTTTTACATATTGTGTCGTATAGCAAACAAATAACATTTGGCGATGTTGTAATTTTAAACGAGCAAAAAACTGTGTAATGATTACGAAAAAAACATATCACTATGCTTAGAAGTATATTTCAATCAATAATTTTTAACGACAATTTTTTTAATGTGTAATATAGTTAATCAACGTCACAGTTATTATGAAGGTATTTGCAGACTTTCGAACAAATATTAATATATAATATATTCACAGATGGAAAAAAATGTAATTATACAGAAGTCTACAATGTACAATAATATCAGTATGTCTATTTAAATAATGAAATTATTTTGTTTATAGAATATCTTAATTACCTACTAGATAAGATAAGATAAAAGTTTATTGACAATGTTATACAGTGTTTGATATGAGAGGTGAGCTACAATAACAATAATATTTATAATCAAATAACAAATATATGTATAGGGTGTACCAAAGCTAGCAGCAGAAACTTGGCCGGTAGATTCCTGACTATGTTATGAGTCTAAAATGTTCAAGCAACCATGACCTAATATCAATAGTTATGGAGATATGCAATATAAAAGTTTGCATTTTTTTTCAATATTTCAGACTTTTTTTAAAAAACAGTTGAACTATCATTACAGTAACTTATATCGATTATGAAAAATCGATTTTCTCCAATACAACTTAAATAAAATGATAAAAACCTTGTAAAAAATAACTTTTTTCAATTTTTGCAAGGTTTTTATCATTTTATTCGACTTGTATTAAAGCGAATGAATTTTTCATAATCGACATAAGTTACTGTGATGATAGTTCAACTTTTTGCAAAAAATAAGTCAGAAATATTTTTAAAAAATGCAAACTTTGATATTGCATTACTCCACAACTATTGGTATTATATTATTGTTATGCAAACTCCACAACTATTGATATTATATTATTGTATATGCAAACTTTGATATTGCATTACTCCACAACTATTGATATTATATTATTGTTACTTGAACATTTTTGACTCATAGTCAAAGCAGGAATCCACAAGTAAAGTATTGCGGACTAGCTCTGTTACACCCTATATATTCGTAATTACTACCACCCTCACCAGTATTCACTTTGTGAATTAACTAATCATCACGCCGTTTATCCGCAAGGGTAGGCAGAGGATTGAACGCCACACTCTTCTATCCTGGCACACCACTTTTGCTTCGGCCATATTCATACATGTTCTTATACAAGTTTTACGGTTGTTGAGGCTTTTAACAGGGTTAGTTAATTGTTAACAGTTGTCTTAATTTTTTGTACTTCTTATTTTGTTCTACTTAGAATAAACTTTATAAATTTCAAATAAAATAAATATAAGACGATTATAATTCAAAATTAAATTTAACACGAATTTAAATGGTTTTATATCGTTTTAAATATAATTTATAATGAATAACCACAAAGTGAGAGCCGAACGCAATATAATATTACAATTCTATATAATAATTACTATAAAATAAATACGAAACTAATGATGGTTCATAAATGCTCTTAAAATACAAATCCACCACAGTCAGATGTGTTAATTTGCATTGAATATTTTCGCTAGACTCGATCAGTAATAATTAATATATTCAAACCGATTCAAACAGAAACGAGAATGATTTGCTCACATTCGAAAGGTGTTATGACTCGGCGGTGTGTGTGTGTGTGTGTGTGTGTGTGTGTGTGTGTGTGTGTGTGTGTATGTGTGTGTGTGTGGAGACGGTCATGTGTGAGTGTAAACAATGTGCTAAATTATCAGACGTCACAATGCCAGCGAGGAAATGCTGAGGTGAGCCGCGATAGTCAAGGACTGCTGCTTGGATTACCAACAAAAGGGTATGCAATCATTTTATTATGTATGCAGTTATGAACGCTGCGCTTGTTGCGGAAATGTTGCAGCAGAAATTATTTTTTTTTTAACGAAAACACATTTTGCTGTTGAGGCGATCGTTTGGAAGTGCGCGCGAATTTCACCATTTTTCTTATAGCTACACCGGCATTTAAAAAAATATAGTAAAAAAGGTTGATAAAATCACGCGGAAAAATTATGTTTTAAAAAAAAGTAACCCACAAAAACCAAGTTTTTACGATAGTACCTTTCTCATTTTCGGGTTTCGTGTCTACCATATGCGTCGGACTCTCCATACAACTTGTATGAAAAACCATTAAAAATTTGAAAAATCCAAAATTATACTACAATTATTTTATTTTTTTATTACAATACTCCCTTTCTAATTTTCGAGTTTCGTGTCTACCATATGCGTCGGAATCTTCATGCAACTTGTATGAAAAAACCATTAAAAATTTGAAAAATCCAAAATTATACTATACGAAAATTTGATAGATCTTCTTGATCGTCGCCACGACTCTGCTTGCAAAGTTTCAGCTCGATTGGATCACGGGAAAAGGGTTAAAAATCGATCTAAAGTTTTTTCGTCAAGCAAACATACGCCACGAGTTAAAAGAAAGGAAGTATTTTGAAAAAAAAAGGAAAACTATTTTGTAAAAATAACTAACGGAACGATTTAAAAATATTTTTTATTAATTTAAGATAATTGTTTATTTTGTTATTTTATTGAAAAAGAAAGCATATTGAGCATTAAAAATTCATCCAACTCAAGTCAAATAAAATTATTAAAACATGCAGAAAAAATCTCATTGAAATTTTTTTGATGTTAAAAAATATCGAGTCATAATTTAGTCAGGACCTGTAGAATATTGTGGACTCTGTTACACTCTGTATAAATAGTAATTATTTTTCAAGAGATAATTTGTATTATTATTATTATTGTATATTCACCAACATCTTCATTTTTATGAATAAAACTAAGAGACAATAACTATAAAGCAAGAACTGGAAACCTCTTAGTGTACAAATCGCAAATATTAATATTCACATGTCTGTTATAATGATTAATTGATAATCAGCTGCGATATTATTTAGTTGTATTGTATGTAAATATTTAATATAGTTGATGACAAAATCGTTCACTTATGTAGGTTAGTAAGAAGTCTACATTTACCGAATATTCGTATTCGCCGAATATCATTATGAATATCATAACGAATATACGTATTCGCCGAATATCATCACGAATATTAAAAACAAACTATTTATAACTGAACGCAACGCAAGTTACGGTTTCACTATGCACCGTGTATCCGAACACACCCTATTATCGAGGATTTCCCTTAATTGAATGAATGGATTTGTTGAGTTCCCAAATTTTTTTTTCTATGGAACTCAAGCTGTCAATTGTTACTTGTTTCTTGTTTCACAGCATAACATGAGTTCTTTCATCTAGTTCTTTTGGGTTTTTAAAAAGGTTAGGTGCTCATTCGATGTAGTTTTTGTTTTGTAATACGTATTGTTCGTTCCATTTTATTTCCGTTGTGTGTAAAATGTTAACTCTTATAAAATAATTTCAAATTAAATCTAATAACATGACCTCTCGTAAGCGTGAAAAAAGTCTTATTTATTTTCGACCGCTGGGAAACGGATAAAAGAAATGTGCTTTTTTAACAAATTTTGCCGGTGGTAAATTTTAATTATTAAATCTCTTAGTTAAAAAAGAACAGTGGTGTATTATTTATTACCTTGTTAAATTATTCGTATTCGTATTCGCCGAATAGTAGGTTTGATATTCGTATTCGTCTTCGTGAAAGTAGTATTCGTTGCATCACTAGTACAAACTGTTATCCGTTCTGCAATCATAATGAAAACCTTAGATTTTTCGGATGGGAATTGTCAAATGCTGTTGTATTCTCGATATTACTTTATTGATTGAAGCATGGGCTTTTTACGGAAAAAAATCGCAGCATTGGAGATGCTCGTAATAAAAACAGTTAGAGTTATAAACGAAGTTCAGACAAATATTTTTGCTTTATTAATATCTCGGACATATTTATTTAAGATAATTAGATATCCAGGGAAGTTTTTTTAATGAAATTTTAAATAAATTAAATTTTAATCGTTATTATTATTAAGTTCTGCAGGTTAGCAACCTGATAAATATCTGACCTTGAATCTCATAATGTAAAGAAAGATTTCTGCCGGAAATGGAACCCCGGAAGGAGGAAAACAGCTGAGGAAATGTTTGGTTGGTAAAGGAATTACGGGCCGCAATAAATAAGGATAGCCAACGTAAATATGTATAATACATATATCACTTTGCGTGCATTATTTTTAAAGATACTTTGTATCATATAAGAAAATAGATAAATATAACAAGGTTGTTATATGAGTAACACAAAATAGACGGAAGGGACGCGTAAAGTTTCTATGAGACATGACTAGACATCTGACAAATGTTATATGAGTAATGTTATATAACAGCTGTTGAGACTTGACGTTTATGCTTTATTGACACGTGAGAAAAGGGAGTTTGTTTCGTAATTAATTATTCATGAAATAAAATAAAAATTAATCTTTTTTTTAACTGTAATTTCGCATAAATATGTCCAACAATCGTAATAACAACCTTAACTCTTTAATAAAAAGTAATCCTTTCTTTTCTTCATTCATAGAATAAAATTTTCACGAATAAATTCCATTTATATATAAATTGATTGCGTTTAATTGTTCTAGTATTTCCACACGGTTCCGAGTATTTTTTACTCCCTTTAATAAAAAAAATGATCTGAATAGGATATTTAATAAAATAAAATTAAACAATTAAAAGTATTTCAAAGATGAAAGTAAATGTTCTTGTGGGATTAGTATATTTTAAATTTAGTTTATATCATGGCTTTTAATGGGTTTTGGGCATGCTTCCTTCCCTTTTCATGCAGCCAGAGTTTCTTTTGCAGAAAAATACGCGAGACTACGGCTACATGTTTTAAGTTTAGTGTTAAGAGTATTGAATGTTTTTGGTGCTTAGAGGTGAAATCTTTGTGAAAATGTTTTTGTGAATTTTGGTACAAGATAGTCGCAGTTCACCTGTGCCCTTGTTGAGTGTGAGTGAGTTATTTGTTGGTGATCTTGTTTATGTCGGAAAAAATATTTTAAAGTGTTGAGTAAATATGTTTGATTGATGTCCAGGACGTGACATTCTCTGAAAAGTTCTTCTGAAGGAAAACGAAATGGCTTTTTATGAAGAACTCTCAATACCATTTTCTGGGCTTTGCTTAATGAATCTAATATAGTACAAGCTGCACCACCCCAACTGACAGTTGCATAATTAATGAGTGAGTGACACAGTGCATAGTATACTATTCTTCTTGTCGGTGCGTCGAGTACATCTTTAATTTCTTTGAAAAAATAAACTAGCTTTCTTATTCGGATTGTGAGATTTAAAATATGTTTTCTCCAGTTTAGATGCTGGTCTATGTACACACCTAGATATCGTATATCTACCGTTGTCTGCAGATTAGTACAATCACAGGGTTTATCTTTTGATTGACATGTGTGAATCAGTAGATTTTTGGGCTGTTTTATTACTGTTCATTTACTGATGGAGAAACACATGTATTTTGTCTTTGAAGCATTTACTGTTAGTAAATTTTTGTCAAGCCATGATGTTATTCGATTCAATCCACTTTATGCCTTTTTTAAAACATTTTCCCAGGAATCATCTTGAAAAAGAAGCACTATGTCATCTGCAAAAGAAATTATTTTACCGTTTTCTAAATAGGAGTTACTCATTTCATTGACATATATGAAGAAGAGCGTGGGTCCCAAAACACTTCCTTGCGGTACTCCATATGATGTTTTGTGGAGGTTGCTGCAATGATCGCCCGATTTAACCACCTGAACCCTATTATTTAGATAATCTTCAAACCACGCCAAAGCCGTCCTCCTTATTCCCAAAGCTGATAAGCAGCAGTGGATGAGACACCGTATCGAAAGCTTTGGCTAGGTCCAAAAAGATACCAATACAACGTTTGTCTTTATCTAATTGTGTAACGAAGAATTCCGTTAGTCGACATATTGCATCTTCTGTTGAGTTTTGGTTGGAACCTGTATTGATTGTTGGAGATTATTTTGTGAATATCCAGGTATTTCAAAAGACGTACTTTATCTATCTTCTCTAAGATTTTAGAAAAAATACTTAGGAGCGATATAGGTCTATAGTGGCTCGGATTACGGGGATCACCACCCTTGAATATTGGACAGATTGTAGCCAGTTTTAGTGCATTTGGAAACCTTTCCACCTTTCCGGGTACCTACCCGTTGAGACTTTGATCGAATATATAACAAAGAGGCTTACTTAATTAAGGCTTACTAAAAGAAAGGTATTTGTAATTTACGGTACGTTAAAACGATAGTATTATTTATTTATAATATTAATTGCCGATTATTTTAAGTTTTTTCAAAAACAGTTCTAATGTAAAGAGTTTTAGCTACACGCGGATGAAGGGAAAGTTTTAAATAGTAACGCGATACCTGTATAATTTACGCAATAACGGTGCAGTAGAGTGACGCCTTTACAATCGCAACTCAAATATTCGGAACGTACCGTTATCGACGTACTGCATTTTTGATTCCGTATCGGCCGGTGTACCATAAAACATATTACAACCAGTTTAATTACGCCGAAGTGAGCATCTGGAGGTCGACAATGGGCTGCCGTATTGATTTCACTCTTATTGGGTTAAAATACGAGTTTTTTGAATTCGAATCGACGAATTGAACCATTTAGCGGAGGTCTACAGCGGGGAAGCGCTCGTTTTCCGAATTTGACGTTTGTACAGCCGCGGAAATTTACTAATAAAGCGATATTTAATCAGATGTGCGGATCAACTATAAATCGTTATCAAGGACGCAGATTTGTTACGGAATGATACAGAAAGCGCGTAATGCCATTTCAAACCGTGACAGACATTATTTTATCAACATACAAAGATGATCCGCGGAGGTAACTATTCTTCGTTGTAATTATTAAGGAAATGCTTTTACAGAACGGGTTTTGAGAAGAGCGCGCATTTTATTTGAAATGTTACGGGATATGATTTAATTTAATATCAATAACAATCAATGTTTATTCAACGTTTCGCTTTAAGATCGCAATTTCAAAGAATACATATTTTTCACCGAGTTATCATACTTTCGAACCGAACACGCATTCTCTTCGTTTAATAACAGCCGACGTAATCGCTCGCGTTGTCAAAACATAGAACTTCCGCATAAATACAAGGACAATGACATTGTTCCTTAATTAATAATGCTACGGGGATCGATAGTGGAAAGGTGAAATTGAAGAAGAAGAGCGAGTACTCACCGCTGAGCAGGGGGTGCGCCGGCGGCGGGGGCGCGCGGCGGCGGTCCCGGCGGGCGGGCGCGGGGGCGGGCGCGGGGGCGGGCGCCTGCAGGCCGGGCGCGGACACGGCGCGCTGGGCGCGGCTGAAGCCGGGCGGCCGGTAGCGCGCGCTCTTCACGTGCCCGCCCAGCGCGCCCACCGTGGGCAGGCGCGGCAGCGAGCCCGTGGGGCCGCGCGGGCGCCGCTCCTCCTCCTCCTCGGCCGAGTCCCCGGAGTCGGGCACGCTGGAGCGCCGGCGGGCGCGCGCGCCGCCGCCCCCGCCCGCCCAAAGACGCTCCTCGCTGGCGGCGCCCCCGATGGAGCCGCAGCTGCGCACGCGATCCAGCTGCTCGCGGGACGGGCTCTTGCGCTGGAACAGCAGGTCCCCGGCGGAGCGCCGCTTGGCCGCCAGCGCGCTGCAGCCCTCGCCCCCCAGCAGGGACAGCTTGTTCCGGGAGTCGGCGGCCATCAGGGCGGACTCGAAGCTCCCCCGCCAGGAGAACCGCTCGTAGTCGCTGGCCTCGCGCTCCTCGGCGACGTCGGACGCCCCGCCCGACTGGTGGTGGGCGTGCCGCGCCGCCTCGCCCAGCAGCAGGTCGTGGGACTTGCTCCTGGGCAGCAGGCCGTACCCGGGCGCGTCCTCGGCGGCCGTCGGCCTCTCCGGCAAGGGCGGGTCCGCGCAGCTGTCGTCGTCCGTGGTGGACGCCGAGGACGCCTTGTGCTGCAGTCTCCGGTGGTATCGGACCCGGGGGGAGCCGCCCGCGTGGGACTCCCCGCTGGACACCTCGTGCATGAGCGCCACCAGCCTGCTCCCGATGTGATGCATGACCTTGGCGATGAGCGGGGGGGAGCTGCGGGGCGACGCCTCGTCGCTGACTATTTTATCTCGTTCCGCGGTCGCCATCTTGCTCAGCGACGCCACGAGCTTCTGGTAGACGAAGGCCGTGTCCCTGTTGAATACCGAGTTCTCGTCGTCGTTTCCTTTCTCCTCGTCGTCGGCCGCGTCCTCGACGTTTTCGAAATTATTTATAATACGTTTGCAACTTTCCGAAATTTGCCGCTGGAGCGCCGATTTCCTTCCCCCGGCGCCCTCCAGATCGGAGCTGGTGTAGTCCGACGAATCGTAGGAGTCGCTCCACGTATCCTCGCTGGACAGGTACTCCACGATCTCCCGGACCTCCTCGTCCCGGATGCCGGGGACGGTCTTCATGAGCCTGGTGAGCTCGCTCTCGAAGTAGACGAGCTGCGGCGGCTTGGCGCCCCGGCGCGCCCGCGGGCTGGGCGCCGGCCGCCCCAGGGTGGGGGTGGCGGGCGCGGAACCGTTACAGTTAGGAACCGTTCGCGCGTTTTGAGCGTTCGCCGACGCGGCGACCATACTTTTGAAAAACTGTCTCATTTTATTCATCATTAAATTAGTTTCCTCGTCGGACGACCAATTATTAAAACTGTCCTTGCGCGAAAGAGAGTTCGCCGTCAACGCGGACATCGCGGCGATATCACTTTTGTCTTCGAGATCGATTTTATTTTCCTCGGCGATCTCTTCCAGGTCTATCTTCAGGTCGGCCGCCCGCGCCGAGCTCCACTCGCCGCCGCCGGACTCGCCGGTCTTCAGCAGGTCGTCGCAGCTGCCCACGAAGCCGCTGTCCCGGCTGGTCTGCTTCTTGCCGCCGGCGAGGTCGGACGCCAGGGGCGGGAACTCCGGCTGCGGGGTCTTCCGGCCGTCCTCCTCGCCGTCCGACACGGACCTCGCGTCCTCGTCGTCCCTCGCTTCTGAGGAAAATCTCTTTTCGTCCGCAGGGGAGCTTCTGCACTTTTTGTTTTGTTTTTTCCGCTTCACGGTGTCGCTTTGGCCGTCGTTTTTTTCGAAATTATCGACGTCCTCGAAGGTGTCGGTTTCCGTGCTGGACTCTCCCGAGTCTCGAGGCATCTCCGGGGGGTGGTCGGGGGGCGCGGGGGGCTCCGCGGCGGCCAGCAGGTTGTCCAGGGACGAGGAGTGCGAGCGGCCCGCGCCGCGCGCCCGCACGAGCCGCTTCCTTCTCTGCTCGGGGCTGGGCCGCCCCTCGCTGTCGCTGCCCACGCTGCCCGACCCGTCCGAGTCGCGCCTCTCCCTCGTGAAGCCCATGAAGCCGGTGAGGAAGTACTTCTCCAATCGCGACGACGCGAGCTCCGCGGGGTCCCTACCCTCGTTCTGATCGCGGTCCTCGGCTCCCGGCAGCGAGTCCACCCCCTCGCTGCACGCGCTGCTCGTCTCGGAGAAAGCGTCGCCGTTTTCGTCGTCGGCCCGCTGTCCGTCGCCCAGCCCGAAGAAGAAATATTTTTCCAACTCGGTCGCCGATATGGGGCGCATCTTCCGCGGGCCCTGCTCGGCCTCGCTCTCCTCGCAACTCTCCTCGACGATCGTGTGAAGGGTGAAGTCGATCGCCGCCCTGCGATATCCCCTCAGTTCCTCTTCGCGATCCGCGGAAGAAGAAAGAAGGACCTCGTCCCCGGAGTCGGTGTCCGTGGGGGTCGTGGTGGGCGCGTCGTCCTCGTCGTGGCTCGCGTCCTCCACCCAGGAGTCGTCGTCCGCCAGCCCCTCCTCGAGGCACACCACGGCGGAGAGCGTGTCCTCGTTGGTGACCACCGTGACGCCGCCGTCCGGGGCGGCGCGCTCGCCCGCCCGCCCGGAGAACGGCTCGCGGTCCCGGGCCTCGTAGTAGTCCAGGTCCCCGGGGCCGCCGTCCTGCCGGTTGGTGTGCTGCACCGTGACGTCCGCCATGAGCGTGGTGGTGTCGCTGGTGACCACGGAGACGCGCGGCAGGCCGTCCTGCGTGATGATGACGCGACTCGTGTAGCGCGCGCTGCGGTCCGCGCGGCCCGGCCGCTCGCGGTCGACTGGCCCCGCGGCGCCCGGCCCCGCGCCGCGCGCGCCCTCCTCCGCGGCGATCAGCAGCTCGCTCAGCGTGCGCTCGATCCCCCTCACCAGGTCCACCCCGCCCCCCTCCTCCGAGCGGACGTCTATCCTGGTTTTTTCGGCGGACGTCGTCAGTTCGGATCCGAACGGCGGAATATCAAAATCGAATCGGCGATCTTCGTCCGATTTACCGTTGAGAATCGACGACAGGTCGGTGAAGTTGTAGGGCGCCGATTCCTCGCCGTCGGAAACTCGCTCGTCGGAAAATTTGGAAAAATCCATTTTAGCATCGCACTCTTCGTCGCACAAGGTTTCGTCGGAAAGATTCAGGTCCCGATCGAGAATATTTTCTTCGCTTATCTTTTTTATTTCGCCGTTATCGAACGGTACACCGGCACTATCGCGGTCCATCTCCCTATCGGCCGCTCCCGATAACGATTCCGCGATAGGGTCGGCCGATTTGCCGACGCTCGTTAAAATATCGCTCGAGTATTCGTCCTCGCGCGCGTTAAACATATTAATATCGCAAAACTTCTTGAACTCCTTCGACGAAGATTTAACGGCGCGCGGGTCCGGGGAGGGGGGGTCCTGGGCCGCGGGGGGCGCTTCCTCCGCCACGCGCTCCATGCTCAGAATACGGTTCCGTAGATTCTTGGCTGCCTCCTCAGCCGTCGGACCGATGGATTCCGGCGCGGCGTCGGGGCGTATTTCCCCGACGTAATTCAGCACGATTCCGCAATCTTTCTCCGTGTCCGTGTCGTTATCCGAGGTGTCGGACTCTCCGCTGCGCGAGTCGCTGGCGGACGTGGAGTTGACGCTCACCCGGAACACCTTGGAGAAGCCGCGCAGGGTCCGCTCGGCGTTTCCGGCGGACGTTTCCGAGTCGGAGCAGGACGAGTCCCCCTCGTCCTCAGCCGCGGAGCCGCCGCGCCCGGTCACGGTGTACGTCCTCCCGGCCGGCCCGCGCCGCCGCTCGTCCTCGCTGGAAGCCGATTCCGAGGACGAGGCGAAGGCGCTCTCCGAAGCCAGGTATCCCCGCAGCTCGGGAGACCGCCGGCTCTCGTCGTCCTCGAGTTCCGGGAAGGCGCGCTCTTCCCCGCCCGCGCCCGATTCGATGTCGCCATTCGCTAGCGGCGGAAGCTCTATTAAGTCGGTCGCGATTAACTCGTCGCACTCCGCGATTCGCGAGTTCTTGGCGGGGTCCGGGACCATCGCCGGCGCGTCGTCCGTCTCCGGAGGGACGCTCTCGATCGCGGCGGCGGGTCGCTCGCCTACTGGGGTTCCGGCGAGCCGGCTCGGCGCGCGCTCCTCCTTATCTCCCGCGGCCGCCCCCCGCCCCCCGGTCTCTTCGCTTTCCGGCGCCGGCGCGTCGCGGTCCTCGTCATCTTCTCGCGGCGGATCGTCGCGTTTTTGTTTTGCGGCGAAGATCGAAACGTCCGACTCGCGGCCGATTATTATCGGATCTGGCGGGGTAGCGGCAAAATTCGTTTCTAAGTCTTTGTCCATTTTCGCTCCCGCCGGCTGCGGCGAGCCACTGTCCGCTTTCGGTTCACTCAGTATCACTCCGCCGTTAAGAAAAAAGGACGCGAAATCGTTTTGAAATAATTTTTGTCCGACGAACTGTAATTCCGGAATTTTTTTGGTAGTGTCCGCCGAAACGTCGGAGGAATTCGAGTCCGTATCGGCGCTTCGCGATCGGGTCGCGAGGTCGCCCGGGGAGCCCTCCGGGGCGCCGTCGGGCCTCGGCTCGGGCTGGCGGGGGGAGGCGCCGAAGTCCGCGGAGAAGGGCCAGCCGAGCCCCTTGAGGCGCAGCTTCACGGCGTCCGGGTACACCAGCAGGGAGTCCCACAGCGGCACGGGCACCGGAACGGGCACCGGCACCGGCACGGGCACGTAGCGCGGCGCGCCGCAGCTGCGGCAGCCGCCCGCCTCGCCGCACCGGCCGCCGCGCATGTCCAGGCTGCCGCACGCCTCCTCGTGCCGCCGGTAGCATCTGGCGTGCCTCTTCTTGGCCAGCAGACTGTCGGACGAGGAGTGGGAGAAGCTGCTCGCGGTGGGCTCGTCGTCCGTGTCGCTCTCCCTGAACTTCCTGCCCACGGAGGGGCTGCCGAAGGGAGAGTCGGAGCCGGACAGCTTCCGGAACACCCTGGGAGAGCCGAACGGAGTGCTCCAGCCCC
Organism: Agrypnia vestita; assembly: GCA_016648135.1. Classification (NCBI taxonomy): domain Eukaryota; kingdom Metazoa; phylum Arthropoda; class Insecta; order Trichoptera; family Phryganeidae; genus Agrypnia; species Agrypnia vestita. Next base: position 71,502 of record JADDOH010001290.1, on the reverse strand, counting down.
AGTCCTTGAGGATAGGTCTCGCCGAGTTGTTTCCGGACTCGAAGTAATCCCAGTCGCAGTCGTCCAGGCTGAAGTTTTGGGTTATCGAGGAGGCCGACGACGAGCTGTCCTCGTTCTCCTCCTCCTTCGAGGAAGAATCGGAGCTGAGGAAGACCAGCCTGTAGTCCTCGGGATGCATGCGCCCGGGATCCAGCTCGGATATTTCCTCGCGGATTAATCCGCTACCTGAAAATTAATAAAAAACAAAAATCAGTAACTGTATTTGCGAAACATAATCAGTAATCGGTACTTTGGTATAAAACATTAAAATAAAATACGTCGGATATTTTCGGATAAGATTTCACATTGCTTAACCAAACCGACGATGAATTAACTAACTTAGTTTTATTTTTCAATAAATATAAAATAACTCGCTGGCATCACTGAGTTTGAGACATTTTTAATAAATATTGACACACAGAAAAGATCAACAAATTGCAAACATTATGATTTGTTTGTTTATCGGTGTAATACATTTTTTTATTCCTAAACGCGTTGCGTAAAATGCCTTTGTTGTCACGAACAAATAAAAAATTTCAATATTCTAAATGTAACGCAAACAAAAACACGACAAAATTAAAGAACTCGAGTCATTGTTTGTATTTATTATCGACTCATTTAATAAGGTTCGCTTAATCACAATCATATGTGGGCAAATTTATGTAGTTAAAACACAATAAGTACGTGTACGTTTTAATATCGGTAGATTTCTGCCATCCCACACATGGATACTTATTGCAATACACATTATTACACCCATATAACCTTGTTCAGTGATGTCAGCCCTCGAGAATTGAGGTTCTACCTCCATAGATACGTAAGTGCAATTTCAAATGATAATGTAAAAAAAACGTATAAATAATACTGAAAAAAATAAGCACTGTTCGTAAAAAGCGATGAAAAATAATAATGAAATATATATTTTAATTGATAAAGTATCTCGACCGTATTTGCGGTATTAATTATTAAAAGTTTTAAATAAGAATTAATATTTTCAATTTAAACAGAAAATGCAACTTCTCCTGCAGACCTGCAAGCCACCTAGCGGAAAATCTGCGAAATGTTTTCAGTAAACTAACTTCGAGTAAAAATACACTTCATCTGTTGCATGCAACGAATTATGTTATTATTATTGTTATTATTCTGCAGAATTAAATTGAATATATTTTCTACTTTTTTATTGTTATACGTTATAATTGTTTAGACAAGAAATTGTGTTGAAAATATTTTTTTAAAACAAATGGTAACTTAGTAATGTTGCTTCAACGCAGTCATGCGTGTATTTTTGAATAATTTTATTGAAACATCGTCAGAGCACCGTTGCTGAAGGTGCCGAGTAAATCCAAGGTTTGTTTTTTAAATAATAAAAATAAGAATGGTTAATTTAGATAATTAAACAATTATCCGTGAAACTCCTTCGAAATACAGCAGCGACGAGACGGAAAAAATAAGAAAAACAGCTGTTTTACTCACGAAAATAAACTTTAAAAAATACATAGATGCACTTTTAAAATTTTCCCTCGTTGTCGAACAATACGGCGGAAATGGCCGAGCGCTTCCGAACAAACCCGATCCCGAACGGTTGGCCGCGTGCGCTGCCGGCTCGGCCGAGACTGCTGAAGCGAGGCGACCCATTCTACTTCGGAGGGTATTGCAGACAATGCGAACGCCTCCAATTTTACACGGAAACACGGGACACGAAGGAAAAAGGTAAATCACCGACGGCGACTCGTCGCGCGACTCCGTCCGATCCAGCGACCAGCGCGCCGTCCCTTTCGATCAGCGCCGCAGTTTTCGGCGCGAGGATTCGGTTTTTTTATTTTTCGGGGACGGGTTTCTGGCGATTTTACGAGAAGGGGGTGAGGGGGTGTCCCCCACCCGCCGCACCCCCCTCGGGAGGGAAGGGAGGCGCGCTAGAGAGTGCCGTTGCAGGTATCGCGGCCGGCGAGTCTGTCTGCGCGGACAATATGGTTCACTTCGCGGAGTGACCGCTGGAAATATGGCGAAAGGAAAAGAGGCGATTCTGGCAAAAAAGAAAATTTTTAATTATTCAAATCTTACTTTTTTAAATTTAAATCATTTTGTAGCGAAAGTTTAGTAATATATCCATAATAACTACGTAGGGATTTGAATATCAGAATTGAACAAGGCAGTAAGTGCCAGAAAATAAAAGTAAACAGTATGCAGAATGGTCCAAGTGCCATCGTCAATACTCTAAGTGACACAAAAATTGTTAGCGGTTACAAGAACAGAAGAAAAAATTAACAAGTCGTATTTTATATTTGGATTATAATAATAATTAATATTTCTCCCTGATACCTACCAAAGTTGTATTTTTTAATTGAAAACTTTATTACACGTAAAAATCATTATGTTGGTGAATTCAATATAATATCCTATCCCTGCCGTTTTTTTCTCTAATCAGACGTAGTATCTAGAAACTCAGAAACTTCTTACAAGGAACTTTGATAATTTATGTGAAGTCAGTCGAGGTACACAGTGCCTTCTATAAATACCAAACTATTTTTTAATATATCTAATAACATGACACATTTGTAGGTTATTTTCTAATAAATGTTACTTTAAGGCCTTATAATATTTATATAAAAAAAATAAACAATACATTTCCTTTCTATTAATTTAAAAACCTATATGTCAATTTGACTGTTTTAGTACTTGCGTTTTTTTTAAGTCAGGTATTCATTTGAACATACAATTTTTTTTTTAATATATACAAAATGGTGTACGGCGTGCATTTGAAATATGAAAGAAACAGAGAAAAATCTACGCGTTCTTAACAGATGTACCGATCCGAAATTATTGGAACGAAGTCTGGAGTAAAAACTGTACAAAGGTTGTGTAGTCGAGCTGCATGAACAGTCATAGAAAATGTGTAGGATGAAGCATGGTGGAGAACTGGTATCCGTGTTCATTTCTAGACCGAAGTGAAAATCCGATATAAAGCTTACTACAGCCGGTACCGGGGCACTGAAGCGAGTATTGTTTTGTAATATGCACAGCACAATGGATCGAATCATAACGAAAACTATTCAGTTCTACTCATTATTGACGACAGTTATACATAATCAACATACGTAAACGTCAATAGATATACGTAATGCATTATTAATTTTGTAACAATTATATCATGGTGTGACATAAGGTGTGAAACAAGAATATGGCGTATTGATGGAGTTAAGGTACACATGCTTATTTGAGCATGCTCATTAGCATGCTCAAAACTAGCATGCCATTACAGCTGTACACACTTGCTCATTATTAGCATGCTTATTTTAAGCATGCTCAAAGCTAACAATCGAACACGCATGCTTATTAGTGGCATGCTCTTGTCATAGAATAGATAAGAGCTAGTTCAAAATTGAAACTTTGCAAACTGAAATAGAAAATTCAAGTGAACCAATAAATCAAAACAGTTCCTAGGTTTAATCAAACACACAAGCTTATTACTGGCTTGCTTTTGTCATAGAATAGAGACTTCTTCCTTCTTCACGAAGAAAGTATTATGCAGCCATGATCGAAATATTATCTGGCGAATGAGAATGATTCGTTGCTTATATTATTTGTCTTGTGTATTTTAAGGCCCCAGACCACTGTGAAAAAAATATTTTTGTAATTTTTTTTTCTTTCATTTTCTGAAAGGTGCATTTGTTAAGAATGGTCTTACCAAATATTTTAAAGAAATTTGTAAAATTGACGGAGATACAGAGGTTTATATTTTTTTGTTTGTATGTTGAAATAACCTTCAGCAAAACTTTGAATGCGTTTTTCTCAAAAGTACATTTTTCAACCTGGTTGATGGCATATCAGAAAAACTACACATCCAATTTGGATGCGCCAAGTTGTAAACTGTTAAAGAGAAAAGAAAATACTTAAAATATAGATACAAATATATAAAGATAAATATAATATAAAGTAAAAAGCAAGTATTTATATAAAAAGCAGAAGTATAAGAAAAACATAATATAATAGAAATTTAAAAACAAAAAAAGTATTAATGTAGAGTGAAAAGATATAGCACAAGCATTGAAAGTAATATTATAATAAAAAATATACAAATACATATCAATTATTTAAGTCCAATTCGACAAATACTAGTAATCTTTCAATACACCTTTTAATATATGTTTGAATAATATACAGTTATTGGCAAAGACGTCCAGTTGCTCGTATCTGTTTACTAGTCTAGGAAGCCTTTGCAGTGGGGAATTAAAGATAAAGTTAGTGGCTGCAGTTTCCACGGCAAAACCTGCATGACTTCTAGTTATGCGAGATGGAACACGCAAGCAGATACGTTCTAGTAGTTGAGGACAGCCGATAATACCGTTTATTAGTTTGTGTAAAAATATTATTATTGATGGCGATAATCTCAGGAAACAAGGTGAACGAAGCTTTGAATGAAGCTTGTAAGATTAACGGGAATTCATCGTAATATACGAAAATAATAACATGGGAGTTTTTTTATGGTACTAATTTAAGCCAATTAAAAAATAGTTGCGCCTGTATTTAGGTACCCCAAACATAAAAGTAACAGTTCACACGCGAGGAACTGGAGACAAACGATCCCAACAGGTTCCGAGCTGGTAATTGGGTGGGAGCCAGATGTCCGAGGGTGTAACTCGAGCCGCAGCACACCAGCTGTTCCCGACGAGCTCTGTTCTGCAGCAGAGCGGGTGAGGTAAGAATAGGAAAGGTGTCGTGACGGAGCGGCTTCGTGTCCTCGCTATCGTCGATCGTTCACGAAGCTGTACGCCCTGTGAGAAAGTGTAGAGACAAAGATTGGCTAGCCAGGTTGCAAATAGAAAGTCAACGCCTAGACTATTTGGTCTGCGTTGGTAGGATATATTTTTTTGCCACCTTTGTGTTAGAAATAAAAAGGCCAGACGCAGGGACGGCTTTGGGGCACTCTTAACTTGATTTAGTTAAAAAAAAATTAAAAGAATCCTTTGGATTGCGTGTAGGTACCTACTACATTCTAGCACCACTCAAATACTCAATCTTAGCACTACTCAACTGACGGAATTAAATAATCATCACTAAATCAACTTCGCCCAATCACTCACTGCATCTCATTTCTAGTGATGGTCAAACCGTTATTTTAACTGGTTATTTTCAGTACTTGTTATTTGGGATTTATATCTGATTGACCTGTGATTAGTAACTAAGAATAATTGCTGTGTAGTGCCGATGTTTCCCCATCGAATTACGAAAAATTAGTTGCCAATCTTCGATGCAATAGATACAAACCTCAAAAAATGGTTAGGGTGTCACCAGTTAAAATACCATCACTACTATTTTTCTATTAGTCTGACTCCAACCTCCTCACCATTTTATCCCATCCCTACTCCTGTTTACTATCAAAAATTCTTAAGTATCTCGTTTTTTATATTACCATATTCAGTCGCTTAAAAGGTTAACGGGGGATCAGAGTGGGGAGGAAAGGATAGATTTAATTTGTTAAAACGGGAAAAGAGAACAAAGCATGAGAAAAAGAAATATAGCATAAAAATATGTAAAAAAAGCATTTCTGCATAAGCAAACGCACACATACGAGGTGTGAACTAAGAAATGTGCGGAATTTTCATTTTTTCAAGAAATCTTTAGTTGAACTTGAACAGCCCGCGAAAATAAAAAAAAAAATATCACATCACTAGTATACGTAAAAGGCTGCATTACAAAGAAAGAATCATTACTGCGTATAGTAGTGATGGTCAAACCGTTATTTTATCCGGTTACTCTGTGTATAGTTATTTCAGATTGTATCGGTGATTGGTAACTGAGATATAACTGTTGTTTAGACCGATGGTTGCCCGTCAAATTGAGAAGAATCTGTTACCAATACAATATACAAATTTCAATTGGTTTTTGCGGTTATTGTGGAACCGGTTACAATACAATCACTAATAATTAATAGTCTACTTACTGTCTTGTTACTACACATTATAACTTGTTACTACACAAATTAAACTTTTTTAAGATTTCTTAAACAGACATAATGTAAAATAAAATAAATAGACATACAGACAATCTAAATGACATCCCAATAAGAATAATTTCATTGTCTGTATGTCTGTCATTTAGTTTTAGTACATTCAGTCCAACGACAAAAGATTTGAATTTGATCTAAATACAAAATTTGATCTAAATACATGACGAAATTCCCATGCGACAAAAATCTTACGTCATTATTCCAATAATAATAATTTCGTTGTCTGTACGCCTGTAACGTTCGTAACTTTTATTATTTATTTATTGATAAATAAATACTTATTCTTCAGTAACTGACATGTAAATGTAGGTAAGTCATTTTTGACAGCTAGTATTAAAAAAATGTAAAATTTCCCAATTCGGGTGTGTACGTTTTATTATTGAGCAGGTCACTCGGAACCTCCCCTCGGTGGGCACCGACCTCTTGGGCAATCCAAAGATTATTAAGCCGAGATGACGGTGATCGGGTGACTCATCGCTTGGCGAACACCCTTCCTACGGCCTGACAACATGAAGCCTGTTTATTGTTTACGCCAGGCGAGACATCTGTACCGGGACGCAGATTGTTTTAATTTAAAATAGATAAATGGAATGTTGGTACATAAACAAAAGCCTTTATCGTATGGAACATTCTGGAATCCCGGGTGGAATACTCCGTAAAACCAAGAAACGAAATATGTTACGGAAGCGACGTCACCAATCGCATACACACATGGAAACATGCGCCCACGGAACAGCGTTTATGACTCGCAGGGATCGCATGTTCGTCCGACGGAGTGACTTCGAGTGTACAATATTAGGATAAAATAAAATGTATTAAATACGTCTAACTAAACTCCATTTCAGATTTTTTAGAAATTTTTCAAAAATAACATTGTATGTTTCATGAAATGTGAAGATTTTTATTTATTTACACTTTTAATTAATATTTTAATAATAATAAACAATATTAAACTAGAATTCCTTATTTTATCGTTTGATTTTGTTTTCGCAAAACGGGAATTCATTATCTCTTCCCGAAGACATCAACGCACGTGCAGGCTACGAACTTCTGGGAACAAAGTATAATAAATATAATCGAGTAGTTGTTGGTTAGTGGTTATAATTCTCGCCTAGTGACGCAGCAAAAAAAATTTAAAACTACACTATCGTGTTTCGAAATATCATTCATAAGTATATCTTTCTATTATGTTACTTTAAACACTTTATTATCTATTTACTATGTTTTGAACCTACACAATATTGTAAACTATGCCTGTTTATTTCTAGTGAGACAGGCACAGTCCAAACAAAATTTGATACTTTAAATTAAATAGAAATAAATAAATAAATAAAATAAAAAATAAATAAATCTTTCTGATAAATCACAATAATATAGTTCAGTGGATTTAAAAATAATAAAGTTTTAAATTTTTGATGTAAATATTTCCATGACGCATTTTCATCTCCGTGAATGAATTTTAATCCTAGCAGAACTACTACAGGCCAATTATCTAACGCCTTGAAAATTGATGTACCATTGAAAAAAAATCGATTTAGATTTTTGACTCTGCAAAATTTATATTCCTAGCACATTATACGTATGTTTTGCTACGTTCATTACCTTGCAAGGTGAAAGCCACCTTGACATATACATATTCGTCACCTTCGTCGTAAAACTACGTATAATTTTTTGCTAACATTACAGAGAATATTAAAACCTACTGAGAGACCAAATAAAAAGTTTGCAAAAACCTAATCATAATACAAAAAAACTGAGTTTTAAACAAAAAACCGTTAAACGCAAAATCTAGGATGGCTAAAAACATAACTTTAAAAAAAATATTCTAATTAAATAAATTTATGATCGTACCTGTAAAAGGTACCTATCGCAGGTCTCATGAAGAATCTTTTGGAAAATTTTATTGCAATCCAATAAAAAGTTTATGTATATGTATTAAATATCTACTAGTGATGAGACAGTCCTTGATTGTTGTCAAAATTGGTGTTCGGTTGCAACGATGATTGGTAACTGAAGATTTAACGGTTAGAGGTTTAGTTATATTGTACAATGCAGTTACCTACCATCTATCGTTGCAATCGAAGAGTAATTTATTTCATAATCAAAGTGTGTCCATCACTTATATCTAGATTTCGATTTCAATAAATTTTAAATGAAATATAATTAGTAAAAATATACTTTATTTTCATAACCTATTTATTGAAAATATCAAAATGTTTCGGGGCCAATAGTCCCTTCGTCCATCACTTATATCTAGATTTCGATTTCGATAAATTTTAAATGAAATATAATTAGTAAAAATATACTTTATTTTCACAACCTATTTATTGAAAATATCAAAATGTTTCAGGGCCAACATTCCCTTCGTCAGGATATAATCAAAATACCACAAAACCTTTTTCTTTTTGAAGAAGTTTAAATGAAATATTTATTTACAAAATTTTATTATTGGCTAAATTCTTTAACCGTTATCTTGTTTGAAATTACGTCTATAGGATTTTTTTATTATTCAGCCCTGTTTGTTTTGAACCTACAGAAAAAGTATAAAAAATGCAAATAGAAGAAAACTACCTGATTCTCGCGGCCGGAAGAGTTTTGTTTTACATACATACATACATTATTATATATCACGTGTACCTCGAACATGGCATGATGACTCAGATAACCTATATGTGGGGATAAAAGCAAAGGCAGCAATATCCAAAAAAAATTAATTCAAGTCATCGAAGGTTATTAATTTAAAATGTTCTGAATTCGAGATGTTATAGGAAATATAGCTTATAAATTTAAAGGATACATGATTTTGGAGGGGATAGATATATAAAATCTAAAATTCAATACATTCTTAATAAGTAATCCTCGGTGACTACAATCAAAACAATTTTTTTTTTGTTTTTTTGCTTTTATACCGCACATATTTCCTTATTTTCTATTTTTCTTTCTTCTTTGTGTTTAAACACTTATTTTCGGTAAAGAAATATAGTAATTTAGATATAACGGACGGGCCTGTCTACTTTCTCAGCTGTGTTTAATAATTACGGAAGCGGTGAACCGTAAGTAAATAAATAAAAAAAATAAACTTTGGTGTCCTGAAAAGTGGGATCTTATAAAACAAGTGTAGGCGATTTGATTTAGCAATCGTCCCAAACACGCGGTGGTACAATTTAGCGCGGACCTTGCGAGTGTGGCCTTTCCTAGGACCATAAGCGAACCAGTTTGTGAGGGAGGCGGCATTATGCATCTCTATTTTGGTCTCGGTGCACTCCCAGCATCTCGCGTGGACCAGTATCGCCAAAAGCGAATTGTGAAGGAACTTTCATAGCTCGAAAGCGCACGAATGCAAATAACCTTCGATACAGTGGAGTGCAAAAGTTCGGGTACTGTATTTAATTTCATTCGAACGTATAAAAAAGTATTAATTAATTGACTATTACGAAATCGTTTTAAATCAACATCTTTCATAAATGGTGCAAATACGCATGCTGACAGGTAAAGCATTCAACTTCTGAGATTCTGTGTCCGAAACGAAAATTATTTTTAAACTCACGTAGAGGTGAAAAACGTAAACTATGTTAGTGTACCATTTTACCCAATTAAAGGATCATGCGTCGAAAAAGTTTCTAAATATTTTATATTTTTGACATTCGAACGATCTAGCTGCTTGTGAGACCAAGGACAACATTTTCCCTTCGGAAATAGCTAAATAGTGTACACTCCTGATGCTTTACGTAATGCCTTCATAAATCTTGAAAGTTCTGCCAAAAACCTGGGTCTCATAGTAAATCAGCAAAAGACCAAATACATGGCCGTAGGATGCACCCAACAAATCCCAACTCTCTCATGTGGAAGTCAAAATGTTGAAACGGTACCAAGATTATCATACCTAAGCTCCCTGATAACAGAAAACAACAATACTACAGAAGAGATCCAGAAGCGCATAATGAGCGCAAATCGCTATTTTTTCCGCCTACAAAAGCAGATAAAATCCAGACTGCTGTCAAGAAACACTAAGATATTGTACAAAACGCTTATTAGATCAGTGCTCACGTACGCAGCTGAAACGTGGGTACTAACTAAGAGGAATGAGCGAGCACTGAACGTTTGTGAAAGGAAAATTTTGAGGCATGTCTTGGACAGGTTCTAGAAAATGAACTTTGGCGCAGACGTTACAACAGTGAGCTCTATATTCTGTTTAAGGAGCTAAACGTCACAAAATTAATAAAACTGGAAAGACTTCGGTGGCTGAGCCAAGTGGAGAGAATGACCGAGCATCAAGCACTCAAGTCCCTGCTGAACTCAAGACCGATAGGGCGAAGGAGCTTAGGAAGGCCAAAATTAAGATGGAGCGATAGCGTGATCAAATACATATCTGCCTTGGAACTGGAGAGAGCTGGCACAAAACCGAGAAGAGTGGAGGAAGACTCTTCAGGAGGCCAAAATCCAGCAGGCGTTGCAGAGCCAAGAGTGATGATGATGATGACTTTGTTTACTTTAACAGGTACCATCCAAGGTGTGTCCGGAGTCGTGCACGTCGGTGTACTTCTGTTTAAGAATATTGATTGTCACTCGGCGGAGAGTGGGGTGCGGGGCGCCTACGGCCGGACTTGTAAGGACCGCGATTGAAGCGAATATCGCTCGCTGCCCTCCGGGACAAATCTTTCCTCAGATTTATGGCGAGGCGAGATAAAAACGCGAGCCCACCAGCCCCAGACAAAGCGCGAACGCACACGGCTGTCGGGTATTGTGTATTATTGCAGACAATTACTACCGCTTTAGTGAAAATAATAATTCAATAATTAATTAAGATAAATTATACAAGTCTCGTACAGACAGTATTGTATTTTTATTATTTTTTGTTTCGTCTTTTTCCCAGTTTAGGGGGAGTCTGTTTGACCTTAGCCATCCACTGCCGCCACCGCGAAATTCGTCTACTATGTATTATTTTTCTTCTTTTGTTATTACCTTTTCTTTGTTCTTGTATTTATTTATGTATTTCTTTTATGCAATAAAGACGTATCTAATGGTGTCGGTCTGTGAATAGTTTTGTTTTTGCGGCCGTGCCGCCTCGCACCGGTTTATACGATCCGTGCGGGGCAGCACGGTCTTGCATTGTAGCTAAAAAAATATCAACCTGGAGACGAATGAGAAGGACCGATACGGGAGCTTTTGCTCATAAAACGGTCCTGGGTAAGCGGTGGATACCATTCGTAGTCTAGTACAGACGAAGCTGTTTAAATGGGAAACATGTATGAAAGTCTTTGTAGAGTGGCCACAGAGCTCACGGCCTATATTAGCTGGCTTAAGTGATCACTTTAAACAGTTCAACGTTCACAATTCCACCCTAAGAACAATCACATATAGTCGAATTTTTTAAAGTCGTTTATATGTGTGCCTATATGTTATTTAATCTGAATTATTTGAAACATTTTATGCAACTATGCTATCGCATGATCTAATGTTTGTAATTCCCATGAAATGATGTCGCCGCTGGCGCTGGTAAAGAGAATTCTGTATTTTTAATATTAATATTCTTTGAATTGTATAATATATATTGTATTCTTGAATAATTGAATTTTTAAACATACATTTGAAAAATAATGTAAAAATAATAACGATAAAATATTTTAAACTATTTTTATATCGACCGATTTCGATTCCGTCGATATAAAAATAGTTCGTCAGAATGGACTGTACAAACTTTGTTAGCTTTTTGAAATTAACGTGTGTAAACAAACATCAAAATACGTAAATAATGCTTTTCGTTACTTACCTTAATCATAAATCGGAAAATTTGTTTTTCTGAAACAGAAAAAACTCTCAAACGATGCGCTCTGACTTTGTGATATATTTACACAACTTAATCTGTCTATAATTTCAAATCAGCGAAATTTTCAGCCCGCTATGTCATTTATATCACGATTTATGTCGCAAAATAAGTCTCCAATTTGTTTATTCCATATTTTTAAACAAGAAAAAATATAAAATAAAAATAGTATTATTATAGAATGCTTTATATTAATTTATTTAAATGTGTTGAGACTCGACTAATTTGCGATGACTTTCTTTCGTTTTTTTTATTCTTTCCGCAAGCATAATTTTTTATCAGTGAATATAACATTACATTAGGAAATACAAAGAAGTACAAATATGTATGTAGAATCGATATCAGTTCATTATAAAATAGTGGTAAGCCGTGATGAGGTCTAGATCTAGGTGGTAAAACGTCAGGTCTAAGGACCACAAATCAATCAATTTAATAGATGGATTGGAAGATTAACTTTCCTTATGCTAGAATAAGAAGGTTTTTTTAGATTTAAAAAATGACAAAAGCATTTATTTGTATGTTAGGAAATCGAAATAGTGTAAAAAAACCATCACTATAAAAATGTATTTGCCAGATTCGAAAAAACCACTTGTGGACCAATTAGTAATTTACAAAATATTTGTTGTCTAAAAGGGTTAGCAGTAAACGGGTAAACATGACGTCACAAATTTGTAAAAAAAAAAACATGAAATCGTAAAAAAACTGTTTCTCTACCTCTCTTTCCAGGTCGCTTCAATTGAAACAAAGCGTAACGGACGATTTTTAAAATGGAAAAAGGTGCCTAATATTTGTACTCCCCGCAGCCTTCGCCGCGCAAGCACAGTGTTTCTCAAACTGTTTTATATAAAGCACATTTTTGAAGATACGTAAATAGGGCTGTAAACCGGTTCCGCTAATGGTTACTAAATTAAACATACTGAAGTTGGCAAAGTTAATTGTGATGTTAAGGTTATTTTTGTTTTTGTTCCCAACCATGCTACGGATGTCATTAATAGTACTGTTTAACTGTAACTGGTTGCGGATATTTTGTACGAACCGCATGTTTTTCCGAGAAACGATTCTCGACGTTTCGTTGAATTCTTATTCAACGTCACCAGGAGGACGACCTATACCCGCGGAGGTAGAGGGCGGGCTGATTACTACTTTCGAGGGCGTAAATTATATGCACTTTGTTGTGGAGTGTTCACTTCTTCTACAATAGAGGTCGCCAGTGTGCTATATGTAAATATGTCTAACGATCGTAATAACAACCTTAACTCTTTAATAGTACCTACTGTTATTTGTAATACGAGGGCTTTTCGGAAAGTAGGCTCCGTTGTTGCGTAACGTGAGTAGTTGGTGGGGGGGTGAGGGGTTATTACTGTCCTGTCGAGTATTCGCTTCTTATAACCTCAAAACATGAGTAGGTACCACAATAGAAAATCCCGCCAAATGATAGGGGCATCTCGCTTGTGGTCTTCTGGCATCTGGTATAGTGAACGCGAGACATTTTAATGAAGTTTTGATGGGTCATTTTCGACCATTCCCCATTCTTGCTGTATAGGCCAGACTTGGCTGCAACAGATTTTCACCAAATCACCCACATGAAGAAGTGACTGGAGCCCAGCACTTCGCTGATGATGAAGACCTTCAAAACACTCTGACAGGTTGGCCATAAGTATGTGTTGGCTATTGTACTCCATTCAGATGGTCTCGTATAATATACCAAGACAAACGAGACATCACGAAGTGTTCTTTATAGGGAGCCACAGTGATAACTATACATTAAATTCACCGTTAACATGCAAGCATCGCCTTGGAAACAAATACTCGAAAATAATTATTTAGACTTTGAATATGCTAGTAGAACTAATAAGAGCCTAGTGGGCTAAATTTTTATTTATTTTTTCTTCCCCATTAATTATATGTATTTATTGATTTTAAAGTGTCATTATTGTTCATTTCCCTTTGAAATATGTTTTAATTCTATATTTTAACTTTAATTTATATATTTTATTGTAACTTTCTTGTACTGTAAAACTAGGGCGTTGATTAATAAATAAATAAATTATACTTTTATAAAGAAATAATATCAAAATTGGTTAAACGCTATGACAAGTGCTAATATTTACATGGGGACTACGTGGAAAAAATGTCGAGTATGTAAGTTAAGAATGATTTAAATTTTATAGCCAAGCGCAATTCCAAATAGCCTTCGTAGTATTAATAATTTCGAGGATTTTGAAGGACAACGTTAAAAGCGACAACATAAACAGATATTCTACATAGCTTAAATCTGACTTTGGTCACAGAGGGATTAATGTAAAGGCACTAAGTTAGGAAAATAGTTAGCTTGGGTCCTGTTGTTTAGACCTCATAATATTTGTATTTGATTTTATTTGAGGGTTGTGTAAAAATTCTTGCAAATTTCTCTATAAAGTGTTGCAGCAACGGAAGAACTGTAATGATAGTCGAACTTTTTACAAAAGATATCTAGAAATATTGAAAAAAATGCAAACTTTAATGTCGCCTGTCTCCGTAACTGCCGACATTTCATCCAAAGTGCAAAAAATATTTTCTATTCAGAATTGCATAAAAAATCCTTCAAATGCTACTAACAGCATGTAATGACGTAAATGTTCTTCAGTTAGTTGATTGTCCGCCATTTTACAACAGAGTAATAAAAAAATTTAAATTTAATTGTCACTAGTCATAAGACCACGGATTATAATATTGCGTATAAAGCACGTCTTTACACGTTCACTTTACTGAGCTTGACTGAAGCAAACATTCCACACCAAAAATAATTGATTACTTATAGGTACACCTATTATAATATTGACAAGTTGCCCCCGATTTAAGGGTACAGCGATACCCCAGTTTGAGCACCACTGCAATGCACGACTGTTGGATGTTTTTGCCCCGGGAGAATTTCCGGTCTCGTTGGAGTAAATCACAAACGGTCACAAAAGCTCAGGGTCATCCGACACGGGGTCCAGCATCTAGGCTCTGCTGAAAAAGTTCCGTAATTACGTCGACGCTTTCTAAACACCAAGTAAGTGATCTGGGCCCTTTACATAGTTGCGAAATTCGACCGCCGGGTGTTGTTACGCTTGCCGGAAGGGGATGAGAAGAGGTTGATGGCAGAATTAGTCACAGCAATGAGGAGGGCTAATTCCAGAAGCATCTCGAAGTTGTTCTCTCTAGAATTTGGCGAAAGATATGGTATAGCTCAACCGGCGAGAGGTTTTTTATGATGCTAAAATATATATTTCTCTATCGAAAGCACTCAGCGGTTGAGCCATAGCTGTGCTTCTATTCGGGAACAATTTACATATATTGCTTTGTACAATATATCTGCTACGTCTAGATTGATTTCGTATATACAGGGTGTACCGGAGCTAGCAGCAGAAACTTGGCCGATAGATTCCTGACTACGTTATGAGTCTAAAATGTTCAAGCACCCATGACCTAATATCAATAGTTATGAAGATATGCGATATCAAAGTTTGCATTTTTTTCAATATTTCTGACTTATATGCTGCAAAAAGTTGAACTATCATTACAGTAACTTATATCGATTATGAAAAATTCATTTGATTTAATACTACTTATATAAAATGATAAAACCCTTGTAAAAAAATAGCTTTTTTCAATTTTTGCGAGGTTTTTATTATTTTATTGGACTTGTATGAAAGCGAATGAATTTTTCATAATCGATATAAGTTACTGTAATGATAGTTCAACTTTTTGAGAAAAATAAGTAAGAAATATTGAAAAAAAAATGCAAAATTTGATATTGCATATCTCCATTAATATTGATATTAGGCCATGGTTGCTTGAACATTTTAGACTTATAATATAGACAGGAACCCACCGCCAAAGTTATTATTATTATATTTATTATTCTAATAAGGCAATATTTTTTATGCCGATAAGATTTATCTCAACGTGGTGAAACCCTCCTATTTTATTGTATCTAAACTTTTTATTAAACAAACAATTGATTTATATACGTGGGGTATAAAAGCAAAGGCAGCAATATATTCTATCTAACTCAATATCTATATCAATCTAACTTAATATCAATATATATTTAAAAAATGTTTTTAATGCAGTCACCGAGTATTACTAATTTAAAATGCACTAAATTCTAGATTTAATGTATTTATTCCTTTCAAAATCATGTTTCTAATGAATTAATAGCCTATGTTTCCTAAAAAATCTCGATATCAGTACATTATAAATTATTAATCATCGATGACGGCATTAATTTTTTTTTTTTTGATATTGCTGCCTTTGCTTTTATACCCTACATAATATATTATGATATATTAATAAAAAGAAAACTACTACAATTTATTGAATTATCAACATATTTCGGGGCCAATGGTTCTTTCACAAGGATACAACGTACACAAATTATAAACATTAACAAAAACAAAAAAATATACGAGAGTTGAATAAATAATTAAAACCTAGTGTGAAACAAAAATTCATAAGGTTACTTATTTACAAAAATATTTGATTATTTATAATATTTAATTTAACACCTTGAGTTAGAAATATATTTAAGTGCACTAAGGTATCAAACATTTTATTTGAATGAAATTTTATATTCGATGTGATTTGCTTAAATGAAAGTCCAACATTATGCGGTAAAGAAGTCAGAAATATTGAAGAAAAAGGCAAACTTTGAATATTATTATTAGGACATTGTTGCTTCAAAATTTTTTACATTTAGTTTAGGTATGAATGGACCTATAACATATTGTGGAAGACCTCAGTATTTATTTAAATCGAACAATTTTTAAAACTTGAGTGAAAATATTTAAAATTGAATCACAATTCTTTAGAAAGACAACAAAATATTTTACGACCTGTAAATGCCCCGTGAAAGGGTACTGTAAATCATAATAAATATGTTGACGTAAAGAAATTTCTTGGTGTATAATTAGGTCGAGAATCGGTTTCCTGAAATCCTGTGTCGAGTTGAACGGCGCCTGACAACTCGCCAAATGATTGCAGCGACTGCACAATACAATATGTCAGGCGTAAGATGTAATTCTGTAAAATATAGTCGTTCCTTCACGGTCGTGAAATAGAGAAATGATTGCGGAGGGCAGAAAATGATGATGCATATCTCGGGTAAATAAATAATCGTAATAAGTGTTCAGATCTTGGCGCTTGGACAGTGTTTATGTTAACTTTTAGAAAAAGGCGAAGAATGTTATGTTAACTTTAAGAATATCAAGGTAGACATTAAAAAAAAACGAGCGAGCCTTACAGTAGTCGCATATGATGAGTAACATTTGACATCTCACAATTAAAAATATCAATTGAGCAGCGACATAAATTAACCTCAAAATGTAAAAAATCTAATACCTATATATTTATTAATTAGTAAATAGATGCATTTTTATTTTACGCGTATAGAAATGTGTTAGGTCAAAAACATGTTTTTATTTATTTTCACAGATGGCGGTAATGTACCGCCATACATATTGTATGAAAACTTTGAATAAATGTTTAAACATAATCACATAAATTACATAAAATTTGAGAATGTTAATTATTAAGGGTGGTTATTGTTTACATTAATGTAAGAAAAAAAGTATTTATTGGATAGTTTCGAAGATATAAGCCAAAATATATCATAGTTACAACATCCACACGCTTGACACCAGCCTCGCAAAATATATACAAAATCAGAAGCAATGGCTGGTAGTGTGCGTCTTCGCTGTGATGGCACTTACTGGACATTGATTTGTTTATAAACGATGATTTTTTATCCATCGCGCGCGCTCATTGGTTAGTTGAAATTGCGCGCGTCTTATTTTCTGTTACGCATTGCCACAGATTGCAGCAAAGCGAGAGGAAAGATGTTACATATCAAAAAAAGTTCTAAAAGATTAAAAAATTATCATTTTTCTAAATAACAGAGTCAAAGGTGCGGAAAAATTAAAACAAAAGTACCTATCGAGTGTAAATAAAGGTCTAACAGACAGATTTAAATGAAAACGTTAAACAAATGTACATATATAGAAACTTTGAGAGTTGTTAAATATACCTAATGCAAAATATGGCACTATTTTGACAATTTGAAAATGCACTGCACTGGTTCAAAATACGGAAAATCAAACTGATTAAACATTGCATTTTTCATTAAAGTGAACGTCCGGATAACAGGGGGGGATCAACGACAGCTTTTGAGAGACATTTGAAATGTAATTTATTCAAGAATTTACGAGGCGAAGAATGAAACAGGAATAAATTATATCTATATTTTATTAATCGATGTACTTTCACATATTTTATTAATCACAATGTCCTAGAAAAGGCTAACCACTACATGCATTTAATGTGTATAATAGAATTATTAATTAAATAGAGTATAGAAGATATAAGCAATGTCTTAAGATGGGCTAATTCTTAGTTAATTTTCGTCCCAGCCCCGGGAAAAGAAACTGATCAGTGTCTACACGACTCTCAAATTTCTTCCCGGATCCCGGCTGGAACTCACCGATTCTTTTATCGTACGAAATAAGGAATTAAAACACGAAATGAAATTTATAATTCAAGTGACGAAAGGGAAAATTCTTCGAAAAAATAGCGAACAAAAAGGAATAGAAATATAAAATTACAGACACGAAGCTACGTATTACCGCTTTGAAAAATATTACGAAAATGCTGCTGCCTTTCTTAGAATCTTTCCTTTTATACTTGTCGAGATTTATTTTTGCCAAACAAAATATAAAATTACAATAAATCATGTGCATTCCAAACATATCTTCATTCAAATTTCGCAATATTTAAACTATAAATTATCTTACTCGCATAAAATAATAAAGAAAACACGCCATTTTTATTAAATCAATAAACTAATATATACATAATATAAAACAGTTTCAATTTTGAAGACATTTTAATTGTATACTGCATTGCCAAATCATTTAATAAATATTTTGATATTTTGGAGGAAATAGTTAAATAATACAATAATTTGGGTAATTAATCATTAAGGGTATTAACATCGTACATAATTATGTACTGAGTAAACCTATAATACCCGCGCATTTGATTTTTAAAACCTATCCGGTGGCAAACTTGTTAAACTGTATTATTTTAATCAGTTAAGTTGATTAAACGCGGGATAAACCCTCCTCCTCCACCGAACTGTATTGAATTACGATCTGTTTTATTTGCTAACTCGCCCTAAGGTGACCATTAACAATGTATTTTCTTATGTAAGTCAGGTAAATTCTATCATTCGCCCGTATACAAACCGCGTCGTCGGTTAAAAAAAGTCTTATGCCGAATGTAAAGTATCGCCATTTTTTAATATATTTCAAGATAATATAGTACAGTAGCCGGCAAACATCTTGAAATTTTTCGGCGAAGTGGGGGGAAGTTTGCGCATGTACCATTCCATCAACAAAACACAAATTTTGTCTTCTGCGCATTCCCCCACTACGCCAAAAAATTTCAAGAAGTTTGTCGGCAACTGTACCGCTGTTTAAAAATTGTACCACATTTATTAACCTAATCTAACCTAACCTGATATGATATAAGCGTTTGTATAATGATTCTGATAGATCACAAAGTTCTAAAACGTAAACAAACCTTAAGTCATTCAGAATTATGAATAATGATCTTTCTAATCGATTGAATTCATTAATTTCAAACCTGTCAAACATAAAACGTCCAAATTGGCGGCATTACAATGTTATACAATAACAGCCGAGATACAGAAATGTCAATATTGCGTATTTCAGAATACAGCGGAATATGCGCTTATCAAACACACTGCGCGGATGATCGGTCGACCCAATTGCTTTGTCGATTTTACGCGACGGAAAAGACGCGGCGGAAGATCCACGCAGTGTAGCGCCGACCTTTAACTATCTATATACAATAAAAAATCAATTAAGATTTTTAAGAGCTTCCTTCAATTAACTAACTAAATGTAGAAGAATCCTGAGCCATTTAATGTTTTAATACAGATCGCTCCCGATTTCACTGATCTGATACCGTGCTACAATTAAGTAATGTTTGTGTATATTTTTTTAAATGTAGTGATTCTAAGAGCCCAAACCTCAATGAATAAATAAATACATTAATTAACCAAATACTATTCACAAATATTTGTAATAGTCATAATATTAATTTCCCACAAAGAAACTTAATATAATATGCAATACAATAACCTTAAGCCATGTATTCACTAGGGGACAAATTGTCCCTCAACAGCACGCGCGGCATAGAGTCTACGTGACGTTGCAACGTCGTGCACTGTTCCGCGACCTCGCGCACAACATAGCGCGGCATTTCTACGTGCCGTGGCAACGTTGCCATGCGCACGATACCCGAGCGTACTCACTGCAACATTCCGCGGAGCGTCAGTACCACGTGGTATGTAAACAAGTGAATACGCATGCGCTGCATCTGTCAAGATGACAATGCGGGGAAACGAAATCGTTCTCGAACTCGTCGAGCTGTATCGATCGAAGATCGCATAGAATGTCCGTCCTTCTTTCTCTTTGCAGTAAATAATTTCGCACCCACTACCTTTGTCTCCTCTTACGATAAACTCGTTAGAATAAATAGATGCGCAGCACTAATCATCATAACCTCATCGGGCGACATTTCCGCGACAAGTGATTTGTGAGTCCCGGTGTGTACACGTCAAATGACCGCGTCATTGTCCCCGAAACATGAGCGTAGATGTTGATACGACATGTCGAGCGGAATGTTTCGCGATTTTTCCACTAGTGAATACATGGCTTTACTCAGTATTTTTTTTAAACAGGGTATAACAGAGCTAATCCCTAATACCTTATAGGTAGATTCTTGCCTAAATTATAAGTCGAATATAGTCAAGCAACAATGTTCTCATATCAATAGTTAAGGAGATTTCAAAGTTTGTGATTTTTTTCCAATAATTCTGACTTATTTTCTGAAAACCGTTGTACTATCATGAACATAACCAATATACCTATATAATATTTAAATTCATTCGGGTTATTATTACAAGTCAGATGAAATAATTATAACTTAGCAATTTGGTTCAAATTTCTGCAAGGTTTTAATCATTTTATTTGACTTGTATTAAAGCGAATGAATTTTTAATATTCAATATAAATTGCGTCACTTATGATAATCTAACTTTTTACAAGGTAAATAGGAAACATTGAAAAAAATGCAAACCTTGATGTCACTTATCTCTGTATCCGAGTCATAAATTAGGCAGGAATCTACCTGTAAAATATTGTGGAGTAACTCCGTTACACCCTGTTTTTATTTTTTTAATAAAAACTTTCACCCTTATTTTACTGCTCCCCGCATGACATTATGATAGTACCTGCAGATAAATTTCCGTACCCTTTCACGTTTTAAAAATTTCCTCATAAAACACCAGGTTAGTGCCGTTTGGTCATCTGACGATGGTGTCGGATTTCCATGAAGTCAGTAGAGGAAGTGAAACCATGTAAGACCATCCGACTAAACAAGCACGGGGGTAGTCCCATACCACCTCCAAAACTGACGACAGTACGGCTTCTCACCGGGAGGTCCTGCCAACCGTGTACTATATTATACATAGTACATAATGATATTATGAAAGTATACGTAAAATTTAACCTTCACCTAAAAACGAAGGCAATTAGTGCGCAGAAACAGGCGATTTTTATATTGGGGTATAAAAACAGTTTATTAGGAATAATTTTGTTAATTAACCGGTCGGGTGCCGGAGCGCAGAACTGCGCGAAAACTTTTGTACCCTCTATGTGCCGGAGCGCAGATCTGCGCTCCCTGGACACGTATGCGAATTCGGCCTATTTTACCTGCGTTTATGGGTTTTAAAGCTTATTTTTGGTTGTATCTCAAGTTTTTGAATGTATGAACGAGTTCTATTTGTCAAGTAACCTCATTTGCCGCGCAAGCCGGACAAAAAATCATTCCAAATGTCGTCTTCGAACCGCGCATTAATTGTGTTATTTATCTGTTAAAAAAAATATTTATTTTTAGAATAAAATAGTGTTAATATTAAGTATTTTTATATTTTTTAATATATTTAGAATGAATATATTGAAATACAATATATTTAGTATTATTGCTTCTATGGTTTTATTCGATAAACATGTGCGTACATTTCTGACAGTAAATTTCGTTACTTATTTTCATAATTAATGAATAAGTAATTATTGAAGTATGTATATTAAGAAACCAGAAACTGCACCTTCTTAGCGATTATTGATGAATTTTACATGAATATAACCATCACAAAAAAGTATCTAAAAAACAGCAATCGTGCGCGAAATTGCGCGGCAGACAGGGTACATTCCGCGTTACGTACGGCCGGCATCCGACCGGTTAATCATATATATGACCATAAACGCTCTCCTTCTAACACATACGAGTATACGATACTCGCTGCCATATTACTCATTATTATTTACGTTACCTGCTCATTATTTAACAACATTCCTGCCTACAGTATAATAAAACCTTCCAGGTAAATTTTATTCGTCTCAATCAGCACAATACCTCCGAAATAGCAACGCAGCTAGTGTGATTTAGAATGCTTTTTTACTTATGTTTAATACATACATTTTTAATTCAAGGGATGTTTTATTATTTATATTAAGTTTTATATTGTATAAGATATTTTCTTTATTCTTTATGTGGATAATAGGAATAATTAAAGATTATAATACCACAAATTAGCTATGGGGCGTATACGTGCAGACTATTGAAATGAAAAATATAAAATCTACTATAGACGTAAGACTAAGAACGTAATCATCGGGCGCTAAGGGTCATCCACTGCACGAGCTTTCTCCAGCCAAGGATGTGCGATACAGGTAACCAAAGATTTGTAACAAGCTTAAAGCTATTTTCTATCCCTTAAATTCATAACCGTATTGATATATAATATTGTATGTTCCTTCTGCCTGGTAGGGTTATACAACCGATTAGCCATTGCCAGAGGACTAAATATCATGAAAGGGAATTTGCGGTGGTTACCCTAAAGGCATGGAACTCTCTACTCTCCGTAAACAGAACAGTGCACATGAAACATTTTTTTTTTAAAAACACGGAAAATGCACAATTTTCAAAAAAACATTTCCGTTAATTGTATTCAATTTTAAGTATTAGTGTAGCATTGTTTTGTGTAAAGCTCTCATCATTTGAATTTTTTTATGAAAATGGCGTTATATTATTATTGTTATTATTATTATGTCAACAGTTCGTAATCCGGGGAGCACGATCCTCAATGAAAAGGGTGGAATCCTGTAGCCTCCCCAATTTCCTTATCATATCGGCTTCTATACCTGACATAGCAAGGATTGGTCATCTGTGTCAGTCAGGTAGCTAGTAATAGGTGACTCTTCTTCGGCTTCTATACCTGACATAGCAAGGATTGGTCATCTGTGTCTTGTCAGTCAGGTAGCAAGTAGTAGGTGACTCAAATCATAAGTTTGTTGACCCATGGAGACCCCTTGAGACAGGAATCGGTGTATTTAAGAAGATATAAATACACATTATTGGGAATGATTGAAAATCAATACGTTTTACGTATAATTTCTGATGTTTCAATGCCAATTGTAGAATCAGAACGAAGGCGAACACGCAATTCTAAGCGTACCACATTATGATACCTTATCTCATAACGATTAGAAAATCGATAACTGTTTATCATAGCTCCTGCAATAAACACCTGACATACAGTGATAAGTCATAGAGAAAACACAATATTTATACACATATTTTTTTGTTTACGTTTGTAGGAAATATAATTAACTTTAAGTGGAAAGCAAACATTTTAGTATGATATTATTATAAATTTATTAATAATAATTTCAAATGTATTAATTCTCAACTTTAAAATAATTTCTTAGATGACGAATGGTATAATCTATTTATTATACATGGTTTAAAAATATATATAAATATACAGTAAAACGTTTTAACCTAAGTTACTCAACGAATCATAAATTATTCCTTTTGGTATATACCTACCTACAACATTTAAGGTTTTTATTTAATTTCAGGTTTATTGTAAATTAATAAATATATTTTTTATAACTCTTTGATTAAACTCGTTGGGCATGTCACTTTATAATTCGAAAAGGAATTATCAAAACAAGGAAATATCAACTATCTTAACTTCGAATGCCCGTCTGTCCGTAACTCGCTGGAATAAGGCTGGAATTACAATAACACTGATGATGACCAGCAGCTGGATGCAGAGGCCCGGATGCCGTGCCTGAGACAACGCGCGGCTCATGGTACACGCCGTTATTAATTGGACGTAGTCAAGCGAAAAGGATCCAATCCACAAAAAGTTACTTTCGAGTTCCAATCCACTTCAATTTACGATTGAATTTTTAAGATATTTCTTCATTGGTATTGGATTTAAAATTACCTAATTTAAAGTATGATTGTGTATGTACAATATTGATATTTAGGTGTAGCAGACGCATTTTCCGAGATGTATGTAAATTCATTTGACTATTTATGATAAAAAAAAATTACCTGCCGTACTGTCACCGTTAGAACCTGGATTGGTTCTAACGGTGACAAAAATTATAAACATTTGTTTTTCGCCTGGATTTTTTTTATCAGTTTGGTGCATTTATTTGGAATGATAACGTATCGATACGTCTTACATTTTTGTACTTAAAACTTTAAATGCGATTATCTCGAAACTCCATTTTTCAAATTGTCGGTAAATATAAACTATTCAACCGATCGATTTCATTTAAGGTTTTTTTGTTAAAAAATAGTTAACCATTCTATATGAACTGAAAATTAAAAAAAAATAGTTTAAACAATTTTTTTTTGGCGTAAATATCACAAGTCAAATTTTTGGGTGGAAAATCGTTACTTTTTAAAAAATCCCTTAATTTTTACAATATCATAGTTTCATTCCATTTTAGTTCATCGACAACAATATTAAATAAACATTATAGAAAATAAAATATTATTGAACGTGACTAATGATATTATCGTTTATCAGATATTAGTTTGATGCACCGATTCCCAGCACTTTGTGTGATTCATAATTCCGTATCTACATATGCATTGAAAATATTAAAGTGATATGATTAGATTGCATTCAATTTAGATCTCACAGCGAAAATAACAAATTTTTAAACTGAGTCATAACGTATTGGCGTTTTATATCTATTTTATATTATGTAACGTAAAACTTCGCTTTCCCACAAGGTGTCCATACCACCAAAAACAAATAACAATAATTTGAAATTATGAACAATTTTACTTTACATGAGCGGACCACAAAATGTCACGACCCTCGGGTATAGGTCTTTTCATATAAGCTTGCAATTGAGTTAGTGTGGGTACAGTGCGTAATACGCGCATTGTTTCGCTGTGTTAAGTTTACGGATACGAGAGGGGCGATAAAGGGGAATACCTACATAGACATTTTGAAAAAAAATATTTTAAATTTTTTGTATTTTCTTAAAGCTTGAGGTCTTAACAATGTCTGGTGAAAATTTCAAGCAAAAATTCAAAAAAATAACAAAGTTATAGCTGATAATAGTGGCATCCCTTTGTTGATAACGAGCCGCGCCCCACAGCACCGCGCTACACGCAGGTAGCTGCCAATCGGGCTCTTTCGTAATAGAAATGTTAGACCTGTTTCTATTGTTTGTGAAGAGTGCTTGATGATTTGGGAATTCTATGCTAGGTGGAGGACTTATTTATGGACGATTTTATGCAAGTTGAAAAATTTCGCGATTTATTCATTGCTCAATATTTAAAAGCGTTTTACTCGAAACCATGTTTTGAAAATCGGTGACCAAAATATCTCGGCAACCACTGAACCGATCCACTTGAAATTTCTAGTGGTTATTATATATATAATTATCTAGTCTTTGTCGTAGGATTTTTTTAAAATGACAGTTTTTTTATCGGTATAATAAACCCGAATTTTTCTATATTTTCAAAAACCCCTACGTCAAAGACTAAATTATAGTATCAATTTTGATAATCTTTTTGGTTTTTTTTTATTATGATGATAACAGATGAAATGGGAGTGGTCACCGCGGAGGACCTCATTTTTCCGGCAGTCGACAGAACCCAAGAATTTTCCGCCAATGTCGAATATTTTTTAATTAAAAAAAAAAATTAAAATATTCTTAAATGTATGTAATTTCATGTAAAAATAATACCAATACCATAATTCATATAGATTTTCTTTAAAAAATTCACAAATATGGCTTTTTTCGCGCTTCGTAGGTAGGTAGGTATTCTCCCTTAAACACAACGAAATAATGCGCGTATTACGTGTGTAGATTGGTGTTGGTATTACGCACTGTACCCACACTAACCCGATTGCAAGCTTATATGAAAAGACCTATATCTACCTGCGAACCCAAAGACGGGATCGCGCGCAATCAGTCGATTGTATTGGAATGTCGTGAATCACAATTTGGGCCAGTTTGTGATAGAAAACTTCTTGCGTCTACTCTGACGTAAACCCTAAATATAGCACAAGTGATGGTTAGGTGCTGGCTGGCATCGAATGTGTTAAGCTGCGCTGACAGTTGCCCGGAACCGGAAGAATGCTCACCACAATATAAATACTCTATTTCATTCGATCGGACTATTAGCTTAAGTAGGTATGGTAGCATATTAATACGCTAATGAATATAACTGTTATTTATCAGTTTTACCATACAGCGAAGACAAGAGTCTTCCTTGCATAAAGCCATGTATTCACTAGGGGACAAATCGCGAAACATTCCGCTCGGCATGTCGCATCAACATCTACGCTCATGTTACGGGGACAATGACGCGGTCATTTGACGTGTACACACCGGGACTCGCATATCTTGTCGCGGAAATGTCACCCGATGAGGTTATGTTGACAGCTGCGGTATCTCATTTGGCGAAAACGGGGTTCCGCGCAATTCGAAATGTTTTTTTGGGTCGCAATTTCAAATTAACGAGGTTTTACTGTAGTAAATTGAATATTATTAAAAACAAGGTCCTTTTTGCAAATAATTATTGTTTTCCACACGTCGCGGAAATGTCGCCCTATGAGGTTATGATGACATCTGCGTATCTGCGTAATGAGTTTATCGAAACTGCCACGGCACGTAGAAATGCCGCGCTATGTTGTGCGCGATGTCGCGGAACAGTGCACGACGTTGCAACGTCACGTAGACTCTATGCCGCGCGTGCTGTTGAGGGACAATTTGTCCCCTAGTGAATACATGGCTTAACTGTTACAGTTTGTTACAGAAACGGTTTAGAAAGCACCCCGTTGTTGGTTGTTAGCTCAGCCGTGGTTTTCTCAACAAAGAACGTGACTCAAGTTGTGGTAATGTCTCAAGTAACAATAAATATGCTGCACTTGAGCTGCAAGTGAAATTACAGCCTATTATGAAAGTATTAAAGAAAACCATTTCGTCATAAAATAAATGAACCGAAAAGATTATTAAATGTGTAAGCCTAAGATCTAAAGAGATCAGTCAATTTTCACACGAAGCAAACGTATTGTGGCGAGACATAATATATTTGTTTAACACGACTTTATTAAATAAATTGGTGTTAGACAAAGAGTTATTTTACTAAAAAATACAAAAAATGTTATAAAAATTGTAAACAATAGGAATATATAGATAGTTAGCCAGCTTCGCGATATGAATTTTTTTAATATTTACCAGGGTTCGAGGATATATATCCGCGGATATATATCATGATATATATCACGATATACATCACGATATTTATGAATTGATTTTTATTTTTGATATATATCAAAAAAATCTGCGGTCGTTAATAGATGGCGCTAGTTGTATTTTAAAAAATGCTACAGGTTGTTTTTTTTATATCTGCGCTCGTTACTAGATGGTAGTAGTTGTATTTTAAAAAGTGCTACAGTTGTTTTTCAATATACGCTAAGTATATAATGACACACTAATTTCGAATTTCGAATACGAAATAAAATCTTAATTTGTTTCATGTAATCCGTTTTTTATTTTACACAACGAAACAAACGCCCATAACACTACATTAGAAAGAGCAACTTTTATAACTTAAATATAATAATTGCATATATGTACTAGCTTTTTCAGTATGCAATTCATTTTTTTATAAATAATAATTCATGTACAAAATAAAAAAAATAATTTCCTAATTATTTTGAGTTTGTATCAATCGACATATGCAAAAAAGGAGAAAAAAGTTTGGATAGGTGCACTTCAAATTTTTGATATATATATGATATATATAAAAAAAATCCTTTTTCTTTATTTTTTAGTACAAGAATCGGATTTTTTCGAACCCTGACATTTACCAAGATCAACGATATGCAATAAAATATTTTTTAATTCATCATTAGACCCATATTGCGTATTTGTTTGATGTATTTAAACAGAATTGAACCGTTGAAAGTGAGTTTTAAGGTTGCATCCATTCCAAAGAAAGCAGAGTGAGATTAATGAGAAAATGAATGGCAAATTTCGGATTTGCTGAGAACGAACCTATCAACCTAATCTGATCAAAAATATTCTACGTCTGGAATAATATATGCCCGAAAAAAATCAGTGTCCGGAAAAATCCGGTCACTGTCAAATACATGCATGGTCAATGTTGAACAACATTTTCGAAGTACACGCGCTACAAGTGTATTTTCTATCACACATCTGATAAAAGAACTGTATTTTTTCTTCCCGTTAGGATAATAAAGTCACAATAAAATCGTCCAATCTTATCTAAACCTGCGATCGATAACAAAGAGAAGCGTCGGTTGTGCGAGTGTCGCTAGCGGCGACCGTAACGGTTAAGCGTAGAATGTCGGCATCTCACGGATTACTGGAGTCTGAGTGTCATCCGAACCTCGAAATAATCATATAACCCCGCCGGTGTGCAGTCTGGACATGGCTGGAGGCCCTCGTTCAAAGAACCCGGATGCGGCGGCCAGAGAAGCAGCGGCGGAGCGCGGAGATGAAAACGCCGTGAAAGCGCGACTTCGCCGCGACGGCGCTGACATCTGACGAAGAAAATCGCAAGTCACATAGCACGCTGATGGTCGCTGTGTCCTAGCGGCCGGCGTGCGAACCATGCAGAAAACTGCTTTAACAACTTTAGTATGACTTCTGTGTTGCAGAGGGATATCTCGGGAATATTTACAAGATGGCGAAATTTTTTGAATGTATGTATACATTGTTTTTGGGAAATCTAACAGCATATTGGTAGTAGGTGAAACAAAAAACATGAAAACTGATTAAAAAAAAAAAAGAAATGGAGCCCTTTGACAATTCGTTTTAAAATTACACGATTCGTTCTAAATTACCATGAACAAAATTAAATTAAATTCTTCCAGATGGCACGAGAGGGAAAAGGGAAGGGTTATGGAATAAAATGTATGTGTTATAAAAAAATATTAGTAGGTATATAGTAGGATTATGATGTATATAGCAATTTAATTGCAATCATTGACTTGAGGTACGTATTAAGAAATCAGACTCCTTCAAAAATGTGCAAGTAGGCTCTGTGAAAAATGGAGTTCAGTTTGGAGTATATAGTGCGGTGTGAAAAACTAATAAATAGTTTTGAATGACATTTTGACATAAGATATAATATGTATTAACATGATAGGTAGGTACTTATTGACTTTGAAAAAATCAAGTGAAATTTTGTTGCTCTGTGGATAAATTATAGAACATAGAACCAATGATTTTATTATTAGGCAGAATTCGCCATTACCGACGGACGCATTATTTTGGCGAAAAAAGTTGACAACATTGTTTTTTTAGTTTTTATATTATAAACAGTAACCGCTCGTATATTCCCCTGTTCCCAGAGCCGCATAACATAAATGCATTTTTAGTTATTATTCCCGACCTTGTTAAATATATCATTAATCATTATCTTTGAAAACCTTTAGCGAATGTCAAAAAAATTGCGCAAATTGTAAATTTTTAAGTTTTGTGCAATTTTTGCTCCTAGCTATGAGATTTGTGTATATAAGTTTATAAGCAGGTGGAATAGGTACCTACTATCAATTTTGAAATATCCAATAATGCACTTAATTAGATTAAAAACAATACGTTAATACATTCTTCTGTTAGTAAAATCAAATCAAGAGACCACAATATGTGGGGTATAAAAGCAATGACAGAAATATTCAAATAATCAAAAAAATGTTTGGAATGCAGAAACTGAGGATTATCTACTAATTTAACAATTTAAAATGTACTCAATTTTAGATTTTATGTACGTATCTATCCCTTTCATATTTCCTATAAATTTATAGGCTGTTTCCTCTAATATTATAAATTCTCGAATTCAGAATTATAACTTAGTAAACCTCGATGACAGCATTGGATACTGCTTCCTTTGCTTTTTTACTCCACATATAGTTTGTAAGCATATCAAAAATTACAAAAGAAAATGAGAATGCGCAGTACAAATTGACAGCTGTAATAAAGCTAAAACGATGAAATTGACGTATGAAATTAGTCATTGGCATGTTAATCTAATCGCATTTGTGCAGAATCTTGAACAATATAAAATTTTATTTGCGATTGTTGAAATCTCGTTATTTCGACTGAGAACATTTTCGGTAGGTAATCAATGTAAAAATCAAGTTATTAAGTTTTATTTTTAAGAGTTAATTTTACATCAGGATACGAAAAAGTATAGTAACTATAGTTCCATTCGCTAATTTCTTGGAAAATGAGAGAAAAAACTTTATGATTATAATTGATAGAATTACGTCACGGAAATGTGGTTAATCAACAAGTATGTATGCATAAAATTAAACCTCTATCTGTTTCTTATAATAATCTTTCACTTTGAGCAATCTAAACTAAATTTTGCATAGTTACTCTTTAGGATACTATGCAATACAAGGGAAACCCTTCATGTTTACAGAGCACGACTTTCAATATTTTTTGTGAAACATTCTAGGTTTTATTAAAACAGAAAACGTTAGTTTTAATCTCACGTATTTGATTTTATTTTCGGAAGAATAATATATAACCGACAAGTGATCACCAAAAAAATCACTACACTTTTAAGTAGATGACTCGAGATGTCGCAAAATGAGTGAATTCTGTTAGTCACTCCACATTGCTGGTTGAGAGCGATTACGTAATCACTGCATTTTGGGGTTGTTTCCTAATATTAATTAATCACAATTAAGTTGGTCTATTCAAACATTAAATAAGACATTATTTCTTTATTTGAAAAGAACTTACAGTAACAGAATCAATACCTACTCTACTGAGGCTTTGCGCTAATTGCGCTCGGCGGATTTACCTAAACATTTATCCCTCAGTTCTATTCATCTCAAGAGCATCTTCCTTCGTTGGAAGCAATAAGCTTCTTACCTGATAAAACTTGCGGGAATATAAAACAGTTTATTCCGTGACGTTAATTAGCTAGGTCACATTATCGACATGGAAATAGGCTTGTACCTACTATATTTTATTTCCTCTTACTTCTGTTCTATACAGGCGTAAAGAACAAAGTTTGTTTTTAATTTAAAGTGATGTGTTTCAAGGTTTCAAAGTGCGACTAATTGCGGTGTAATGGAATCACGTACAGCATGGTACAGTATGGCTGATGCTATTAGTAACAATTTAAATAGGTAACATTGAATCACGGTAAAAACACATACTGAACAGTGCCGGCTCGTTATTTCATATAACATGTATGAATGCTTACTAAAGTTATTAAATATTATTATTAACGTATACCTTTTGATTGACCACCGACAAAGTTAAAAGATTTTAGGGACGAAAGCGTTCTGAATGTATTTAAAAATCTATTGATTTTTTATTTATTGTTTATTTTACATTTGTTTTAATATAAGTTACTAATAACTGCCACAATAGGTAAAACCTGTTCTTTGGCAGCTATTCTGAATTGCTAGTTACTTACTTACTTACTTACTTACTTACTTACCATCACGCCGTTTCTCCGTGGGGGTAGGCAGAGAGAGAGCGTCACACTCGTCTGTCCTGAATACAAATCTCGCCTCATCCACATTCACACATCTTCGCATGCAAGCTCGCCGGTTGTTGAGGCTTCTAACTGGACCATCTTCCAGTATCTGGTTGATCTGGTCATGCCACGTCTTCCGCGGTCGCCCTCTCTTTCTGGCGCCATCAATACTTGCAGTATATATCTTTCTTACCATTCTTTCCTCGTTCATTCGCTCAACATGCCCAAACCATCTGAGCGACCCTTTTTTAATTCTATTAATTATGCTAAGATCAGCTTAACATTCATTCCAATATCTGCATTCTTTACTCTATCACAAATTGATTTGCCGCACATACGTCTGAGGGATCTCATCTCTCCTGCATTCAATCTACTTTCGTTCCTCCTCTGCCAGCTCCAGGCTTCTCTTCCATACATCAGTGTTGGTACCAGAATTCCATTATGTACCGCTAGTTTTGCCTCGGTATGTATGTATGTAATAGTAACAAATAACAATAGTAAAGAAGTATAAACGTAAAAAAGAAAGCAGAAAGAATTTAATAATAAATACAATCATAAGAATACATAAATCTAAAAGAAAAGAAAATATACATATAAAATTAAGACCAAAATTTAAGTATATACAAAAATAAATACTATTAGAGTATACTTGAAATTATATAAAGCAGATTTTGCCTATTTAGAGGTCAAAGGCGGATCACTTCTTCAGCATACCTTCTACCTGATATTTTTATAAAATTAGTGATACGGTGTTTGAAAGGTTTGTGTATTGTAATTTCTTTAGTTTCATTTGGTAACTTGTTAAAAACAAATATATATCTCTATATTTCTGAACTCGTTCTATTGTAGACATGGGAGCTTTTTGGCTGTTTGAATTTTTTATTTTTGCATTTTTGTTTTATCCACACTTTTTCGATACTTTTTTTAATACTTGAAATTCGATTTGATATTTAAACAATTGTAAATCATATAAAAATAGCAATACACCAATGCCAAGATATGTCAGATAAAAATATTAATGACCTACAAAACTGGGCACAATTTCTTTTGAAAACAGTGCATATGTATGTAGGTACCTAAACTTCTATTATAGAGGCCTTATAATGACGTATTACTTAGCTTTAATAATAGAATTAAGGGAAAGTATGTAGCCGTCCTGAGCAATGTTCCCTGTAAGGTGTGCGGGTGTGCGGTCGCACACTTATAAGTATTTGTCCGTACACAAGTTCCCAACCCTCGCACACAGAAATAAATATGCGAAACCATATTTAAGGTTTGCCTTAACATTTTATGAATGGGATGAAGCACCAAAATCGGGTGAGAACGTTGTGCAATTAAACTTATAGATAATTACTTCATAATAAGATGGAGTAATAGTGCGTAATTCTTTCTTACGTGGAATATTTTTGATGTGTAACATCTTTCTTCTCGCTTTCCTGCAATCTGTGGCAGTGATTTCGTGAAAAAGGACGGAAATGCGTAACAGGAAATAAGACGCGCGCAATTTCATTTAAGGGGTTACGTGTAGTCATTTATAAAAAGAAAGTTTAAGTAAAAAAAAATCCTTCGATTAAGCACAAGTTTTTAATGCCTAAAATATGATGTTTAAATTTCATTTAAATCTGTCGAGTAGTTTTTAAAAGATCGTGGACACCGTTTTTGAAAACGTTATTTTGAGAAAAACGCGTTTAAAGTTTTATGCATAAATAATTAATACAAATACGCATAAATAATTAATACAAACACAATTTAAAAAATTACTTACGTAAAGTCGTCTATTTCTGGTACATATAATACATATTCTGCCGATGTGTAAGCCTCCAAGATGTCGATTTTTTTTTATCTACGTCTCATTTTGCCTTCTCGAGTGACCTGATTTGCACGTTGGTCACTCTTTATACGCTCTATATCGAGTTTTTCAGCATACCGGTGTGCATTAGGTCCATAATTTAATCCTATGCATTGGCAATCATTAATATTCCTCGTATACCTTCATGGCGTCTCATTATAAATTTTTTAAAATGATTATAATACACGCACAACTACCTATCGACTGCTGGGTTTCACTGCCACTGAAATAATAACACTAAATCAAATCTCAGTTAGCCTAATGGGTTTTATGTCTAAAAGTAGAAGTATAAAAGAAATTTCGTACATTATTCTTAGAATTAATCAGGTAAAAACCGCGTTCCGTAGCAGTCGCCTCGTTTGTCAGCCCGGCCGGCTCTAGTACCGTTCGCGTGTCAGTACGGGCGGTAGCAGAGGGCCCTACAGTTATCGTTATATATCTTTAAAACTAATAACCGGATCGAGTTGATATTTTCACACAATATTTTTTAAACATTTTGCTTTAAGAAAATACAAAAAAAAAGATTTTTTTTAAAATCCTGACTACACACGACCCCTTAACTAATGAGCGCGCGCGGAGCACGCGCGATGGATAAAAAATCATCGTTTATAAACAAATCAATGTCCAGCAAGTGCCGTCACAGCGAAGACGCACACTATCAGTCAATGTTTCTGATTTTGTATATATGTAACGTGGCTGGTGTCGAGCGTGTGGATGTTGTATTTGATATATTTTGGCTTATATCTTCGAAACTATCCAATAAATACTTTTTTTTACATTAATGTAAACAATTACTACCCTTAATGATTTCATTATCAAATTTTATGTAATTTATGTGTTTTTTTAAAGCATTTATTCAAAGTTTTCATACAATATGTGAAGTGGCGCAGTACCGCCATCTATGAAAATAAATAAAAACATATAATTGACACATTTCTAAACAAAATGCGTATGTAGATATATACGGTACCAACCTAGTGCAGATGATTTAATAATAAATAAATGCACATGCATTATCTTTACTTGTATTTACTAATTAATAAACAGGTGTATATATATATATATATATATATATATTAGCTTTTCAAAGTTTTGTTTAAATGCTTTGCTTGCATTGAAACAAATGCTCAATTGATATTTTTAATTGTGAGATGTCAAATACGACTACTGTAAGACTCGCTTTTTTTATATAGAATTTACTGCTCGGACTCATAATAAAAAAATTAGAAGGAACGTTGGTCCAGAGCCGAATATATGAATTTCATGTATTCTATCGTATGTGTTAGCAGTCTCACTCCTACTTTCATACCATTTTCTACAAATTTAATATTGGAGCCCCTCTGAAAGGCACAGCGTCATCATTGGTCGAATTATTTCAGGTATACTCGTATCTAAGGAATTCAAAAAATATTTTGAATTTGTTGACGGTAAATATAATAACTGAATTATTTATACGTGACTGTGGTATTTGCGGCACAGCTCACGAACCGCTACTATCTAATATAATTAGTAAGGTTTTAAGAATATTGAGTCATGATAAAAATATACACAGGGCCGGAGCGCTCTAGGGGCGAAATGAATGATAACTTAGGTAACAAAATTGCGTTGAGAAATTTTATATTAAAATATATTAAGGTCAAGGCGTTGGCGTACATAAGTCAAGTTAAGGAAAAGCATCTCAAAATAAATTAAAATAGTAAAGAGAAACTACGATTGCAATTGGGGAGTACAAACAAAATACAAATAAAATTATTAATGGGGAGTACAAACAAAATACAAGTAAAATTATTAAATATAATTACAGTGTTTTACACGCTGAATCGGATAACAAATGAGTACAAAACAATTGAAATAGTTTTAAAAACTAACCCATAAAAATCAAGTTTTTATTTTACTCCCTTTCTTTGTAAATTAAGTTTACCACCATGTAATTAAATAATTGATTGACTGAAAATGAAACATGTCTAGATAAATATCTACGTCAAAAATCCCTAAATATATCTCTTTATTATTTGATTTCTTCCCAAAAAACCGAAGTGTGCTGTCATCTGTGAACCAATTGTCATAAATTTTCGAAATTCGTAGTGAAGTACTTATTATACCTACCGACGGATTAATTCAAATTTTAATATTCCGTGACGTTGTCAGGCCGCCTTTCGTAGTAACCAAACTTTTGTAATGATTCCAATTTGAAAATAACATTAAAATATCTAAAAATCCAAAATTATACTATAATTCTTAATATTTTTTAACGAAAATTTGACACATCTTCTTGATTGTCGCCACGAATCTGCTTGCAAAGTTTCAGCTCGATTGGATCACGGGAAAAGGGTTAAAAATTGATCCAAAGTTTTTTCATCCGGCAAGCCGGCAAGCAAGCAAGCAGACGCCACGAGTTAATATAAAGGGAGTAAAACTGAGCATGTGCCATAATTAATATATCTGTAATGGGGATAAATACAGATATATCGTTATAATAATAATTAAGCATTCTAGTAGGATGTTTCGTCAATGTATGTATATATATCGGTTAAATATGTATACATATATACATGGTGTAACAGAGCTAGTCCACAATACTTTACAGGTGAATCATACCTTGATTATGAGTCGAAAATGTTCAAGCAACCATGACCTAATATCAATGGTTAAGGTTTATGGTTACGCAATATCAAAGTTTGCATTTTTTTTCATATTTCTGACTTATTTTTTACAAAACGTTGAAGTATTATTACAGTAAATTAAATCGATTACAAAAAATTAATTTGTGTCAATAAAAGTTAAATAAAATGATAAAAACCCAGAAAAAATTTCCGATTGGAATGTTTTCCAATTGGAATTGGAAGATTTTTATTATTTTATTTGACTTGTATTGAAGGGAATTAAATTTTCATATCATATTCATACAAGTAATGATAGTCCAACGTTTTGAAAAAATAAGTCAGAAACATTGAAAAAAAATGCTAATTTTGATGTCGCAAATCTCCTTAACTATTGATATTAGGTCATATTTGCTTCAACATTTTCGACTCATAATCAAGGCAGGAATCCACCTGTAAATTATGTGGACTAGCTCTGTTACACCCTGTACAATAATAACATTAATTAAATACCAAAGGATTCATTTTGGCCTATTGCGTTATTTTACTTATAATATTTCACAAATGACTAGTAAATACTAAATGCAATCAACAATAGTAAAATTGTGAAAAAAATTATATACATTTTTGAGACTTAATTTTACAACTAATTCGAGTTTCACCGAGGCCATGAAATATCTTTGCACCGGCCCTGTATCTACATAATATCGTAGTGACTTAACCACCACACATAATGTCTGAAATACGCTCCTCGTGACATCATATTTTTCAGAAGTATTTCTTGCTGAAGTATTCGATGCTAGTGTTAAAATCATAAATTATATACGAGAGCTCCGTGTTGAATGCAAAGTCGAATACAAAGTTGGTAACCAAAAAAAAGTGATTAATGGACGAATTATAAATAAATTTTGCATTTTTTTTATTAAAATGAATGATGTGAATCTCTAAGTAACACATATCGCACATCCTATAAAAAGTGTAATACGCCAAAAAATCAAGAAAAGCGAAAACAAAAATGAACCATTTTTATCTCTAAGGAATCTCTATCGATGTATCGGAAAAGTAACACATATGACATCATGCAAAAAGTGTGCGTCAAAACAGTCAAGGAAAGCGAAAACAAAAATGAATCACATGGCACATCATGTAAAAAATGTGCCAAGTCAAAAAAGTCAAGGAAATCAAAAACACAAATGAACCATTTTTATCTCTAAGGAATCTCTACCGTTGTATCGGTAAAGTAATACTTATCGCAACATGTAAAAAGTTTACTAAGTCAAAAAATCAAGGTATCGAAAAAAAATGAACCATTTTTATCTGGAAGTAATCTCTAAGTAACACATATCGCAAATACTGTAAAAAGTGTTCTAAGTCAAAACAGTCAAGGAAAGCGAAAACAAAAATGAATCATTTTTAAATATTGATAACCTAACTTTAAATTATCGTAGAACTTTAATTCTTGTATTATAAATAGTGAAATGATACATTTATTATGTACGAGGCTAGTGTAACATAAGATATATATTTTTTTTCTAAATCTAAATTTGTTTCTACCCCTCAAACTATAAAATTTAGAAAAATTATGAATTACGTCATTATTGATGGTTTATTTCAAGTAAAAATAATAAACCACAATATTTTTTCCAAATAAGGAATTGCACACATCTTGGTTATTAATAATACAAGATTTTTTTTACAAAAAATCCATAATTATTCCATTTCGGAGCACGGCAGATTTTTTTTTGGATAAGCCGCGAGTGAAAATATTGATCGAATATCTAAAAATTCATTTTTTTATTAACACACTACGAATTTGCCATCAAAATAATTATATTCCTACACACAAAAAATTAATTACCATTGAAATCTCACTGAGAAAGAGGACGAATACAAATTAATATGCAAATGGACGTTTTTTTTTAAGAAGATTAAGTTGATATCTGAGGGCAAAAATCATCTGAGATTTCATTTCTAAACATCACTCGTTTGAGAGTTTCCAGTGACATAATGTTACATTCTAAATCTCTTTTACTAAATTAGTTACAAAGAATAATGTGGACAGATCTGCACTTTACGACTCAATTACGCTATCATCATTACAACGAGACAATCTCAAGACAATTAGATATCAACATTAATGCGATTTTCGTTATTAAAAAAAAACAACGGAATTATATGAAGACAAACTTTCTAATAACCGATTTGTGTTTTTATCAGTTTTTTGTAAATAGTAAAGAAATTAACCGTCGGGTGATGCTGAAAGTAATTGAGATGAGGCAATAGAATAATGACAGCAGGAAATGTTCTAGCGCTGAGACAATACAGAGATTAGACGGAGAAAGAAAAAAGTAAAAATTTAACCAGTCGCCATTAGATCAATGCGCTGTAGAGGTGAAATGTCTTGATGTACATACATATAACACCACAAATAGGAATAGAATAAGATTACCATATAAGAAATAGATAATAAAGTATATACGCAGATTTGTCTAATGCACAGAGGTGTAAAAATACATACATGATGAGATGCCAGAAAACATGAAGAATATAAATAAGATGAATGAATTTCTTCTTCTGCTTCATCTAGGATTGCGTCCTGTCATTGCTCGGAGCCTGTTCCTGGGATACAGATGTCCAGCTATCTCGCCATCTTTTATGCGGTCTTCCTGGGAGTCTGGTATCAGACGGCAGCTTGCTCGCTGCTATGCTCACTACTCTCTCGGAACCTTTCTCCACATGATCTCTCCAGTAACGTCTTCTAGATCTTCCCCATCGGACAATATCCTCGACGTCACAAGTCTTTTGATTTCGGAATTCCTCACTCGGTCTCGGATTGTCAGTCCCACAATGGATCGGAGAGTCTTCATCTCAGTTGTTCTTAGGAGATTTTTAGTTCTGGTAGTGTCAGCCCTTGTCTCGATACCGTACGTCATGATTGGGCGGACACAGGTCTTGCATACTTTGCTCTCCTTGAGCATGTGTTCGATTCTCCAGACAGCATTTCTCAAGTATCCAGCAACAATTGCGACTTTGTATACTTGCTCTCTTACTTCTTCGTAGAGGTCGTTACTGCTGGATATCTCGACACCCAAGTACTTGAAGCTCATTACTTGCTCTATTATTTTATCGTCAATTGCAAGCTTGCATCGTACTGGCTGTTTCGTAATGTAAAAACACATGCCATAATTATTGTAAAATTAGGAAAAAATTTGTAGAGCATAAGATGTATTATTTATTATATTGTAACGAGTTGCCGGTTGATGTTTGATAGCCGAATACAAGCGAAGGCGTATGCGCGCAGAGAACAGCGCAGAACGGCGGGCCGGTGTGCTCAGTCGTTGAAATATGAACTAATAGTTAATTGGAAAGCGAAGATTTTATAAAAGTTCTTACCGCAGTAGCAAAATCGAAGCGATTCTTTGAGTTTAAAATGTAGTATTGCGTTGCGAGCGAATGTAAAATGAGATAAAATGTTGAAGCGATAATAAAGGTTTATTTTACGAGTGATCAATTACGAAATACGTTTTTCATTTCACTTCACTACCATAGATTGGATCATATATATATATGATCCAATCTATGGTAGTGGATTGGATCATATATATTTAGATCATATTATTTGGATCATATATATATATTATATATATATATATCTATATATATAATAATATATATCAATATAGATTGTAACATAGATTAAATTGTAAGATGTAAATATGTAGGATAATATTATGGATAATATATTAGTAATAGATTTTAGAATGTAAAGTTTGAAATACTAGTTAACATACAGGGTGTAATATTAACTAAGAAATAAAAAATAAAAATTAATATGAACGAGCTCAAAAATATTTGGTAAGACCAAATAAGGCAGGCAAGAACTTTTATCCATTATCCACCCAAATATGCAATATAAAATAAAGGGGACACAGGAGGATAGAACCCCCTACGCTGGCATGCTTTGTGAGTGAACTTTTTGGATGGCATGGAATAGTTTCTTTCTCACCCTGCTGCTTTCAGATAATCGATTGTATTAGAAAGCTCGTTATTCATAATTGTGAATAATTTAACCTTTGTTTACGTTTTAGAGCTTTCTGATTAATTGAATTCATTAATTTCAAACCTGTTAAACATAAAACGTCAAAACTGGTGGCATTACAATGTTATACAGTAACTGTCAAGATACAAAAATAGAAATAGTGCTTATTTCAGAATACGGCCGGATATTTGTGATTCTATAAACACTACTTTTATTTACATTTAATTGTATTTTTTAACTATATAAAAAATTTGCTTAAAATAAATAGTAATAATAATTAGTAAGTAATATTATTTTATTTATGGATAATTTATTTAGTATATATCCTTCCTGGCGAAGGTGCCCCACAGTAGTATAGAAACCGGTAGTCGTCAAAGTAACCACGGTTTATTTTTTAAACTAATAAAAAAAAATAAAAAAAACCTATTCAATCCAGCATTTACTCGTAGCATATCACATAAATTAGTAGAAAAGACTGGCAATGTTTGGGTATTCTGCAGCCGACTTCTATCTCAACTTAACCTAATCAAGAACCATTTATTTTCTCAAGAGATCGAGACTGGCATTGAAAAATGATAATTTACGAATCAGTACAGATAAAACTCCATTCCAGAGTCCATTTTTATTTTAACAATAGCCACGCGAGATGTCATAGACAATTCCTATTACAGAGTAGGTACACCTGCGTCTCGAGTCAATGCATTCGAATGTGTACCAGAATTCGTTTATCGGCAGACGCCTCAACAGACCTTGATGAAGAGCCTAGATTTAGCACAGCGTTGCTCAAGCGGAGGTCTTTGTCTGGAGTCTAGTGCTATAGTAGATTCCAACAAAGACAAACGGCAATGTTAAAACTAACAGCAGGTAGGCCAACTGTGTTCTGGGTCAGAGTATTGGGTGTAAGGAAACGAATGTGCAGGATGCGTGTAACTGGGTGTCCTGATTTCGCCGACAATAACGCACTTAAATAAATGAGCGCATTAATTCTAAGAGACCCGAGGGGTCTATGACTAATACATAAACATTAATATAGTAAAAAAATATACATAAAAAATGGAAAAGAGAAAAGTGATTTGTTTACTAGGTGTGTCTATCTACTTCTTAGTACCTACGTTTGTCACTTCTTTTTTATACATGTAATGATTAAGTTATTTTGTCTGTTGTGTTAAACATAGTTTCAGTTCATTGCTGATGAGTCGTGTTTTAGCAGGATTGGTGTGGTAGTTGGAGATGTTCTAGTGTAGTTTCGATGGGCTTCGTGAGATTATTGTTATTAAATATTCTTGTCTTACGTTTCGCCATTTGCTAGTTTGTGTATAAGATTTAAGATTTCTATATTTGTTATGTAACTGATATTGAGTGTGTATATTTGTAAACCAATTTTAGTGCATTCCATTGTTTTAGATAAACTTTTTCATGGATTGTTACTGGGCGTGATTGCCGGGGTGCCGTGTAGCTGAAATAGGGTGACGGAGTAACAAGGTTGTGCAAAAGTTAATAATATTGAAAGAAAGCAGAATCGGGTGATGTGGAACGTGTTGAGAGAAGAGAAAGATAATGAGTGAGGAACAGGAAGACACAAGGAAGACCACCAGCAATTTGGATAGCTTCAGTCTCAGGAAAGCACGATGCATATAGCAACCCCAAATGAACGGATAAAAGGTTTAAAAAATGTGTAAAAATTAATTCTCAATTATGTTATACATCCGTGTATTATTATTAGCCATCTTTCGTTGTATTTATATTTTTCATGCGATATATTGCGTTATAATTTATTGATTATTCGAGACAAAAATAGAGGAAACGTCGATCTTTAACATCAATAAAACGTGGACACCTCGTTGCATTGTAGTCGGGTTACACAACTGAATACTGCGTATGAAGCTTATACTTTCAAAGTGTGATATAGCTACGATCATGGAACACGGTAATAAACTGATTTCGTGATTCAAGCCTCAATTAATATCGCGTGGAAAATATTTTTATTTGTTAAAAGACATTAATTGATCAGATCCGGTCCGACGATTAGCAATATTATTACTGTCGACGAGCGGGGATTTTAATGAGATATCAAATGTTATGTAATTTATTAACATAATGTAAGCAATGTTATGTTGAAATCAGTAAACTGGGTAGATATTTCAGATTGCAGCAATTTTTCATGCGCAAAATTTTCCTTAGCCCTGATGAAATGATTACTAGTATTCTAAATAAAATGATTTATTAGTATTTCTGATTAGCTTTAGTCGTGACATAATTCATGTTTATTTTGAAAAAATTCTGACTCTTTTTTTAATTTAAATCGCATACAAATTATGATCAAAGCTTCTTTTGAAAATTTAAAAGGAAACTGATACATTAAATTACATCGGATTAAAGAGTCAATTTACATCTAAATATGAATTAGGATAAGATAAGTTTTTCTCATATGGAGAAAAAAAATCTATTCACACCAAATCAGAAACATAAAAATTATAATGTATTTCTGGATTTTGTAACTTTAAATTTTTCACAACTAATGAACATGTAAAGATTGTATAACTTTGAAAAATTTTAATCAAAATGTGAATAAATAAATATAAAATATGAGAAACACGTGAGAAGCGTTTCTCACATTCGTAGCTTCGCCTCTGTGAGACTTTTACAAATTATCTTAATTAATTAATCATTCCTCTGGGGGCAAAATCCAGCAACTGTGTTCTTAGAACATGCCTACATATAAAAATATTGTTTAAATAAAAGTCATTTCATCATTAAGCGCGGTAACTCAAGCTATAACGTCCATAGAAGAATGTGCCTGCGCGATATTCCTGACTTTTAAGTTAAAAATGTTTTGCTGTTGTGTCTCTAAATTTTGCTCTTTTTAACACTCCTTTTCTAGCAATCTGCGTCCAGTGTTGAGTGCAGACTCCTTTTTTACAGATTCTTCTTTTTACCGCTATGATATATCTCTTGATTTTTTACACAAATCGCCTGATGCTATCTAACCATCGCTTCATAGGACATGCGATAATTATGTAAACATGGTAAAATCATTATAACGTAACAAAAACAAGCTATTTATTTATGTTAGAATGCAACTAGCCGACATTTATTGTTATATTAAAAGTCTTCACCTAATTCTTGACGTGCTTGTTGGCCTAGTGGTTATGACACTCGGCCGGGAATTTGAGCCTTGTCCCAGGAGACCAGCAAGTCCTACATACAGAATGTCTCGTACCTAGTAGCAAAAACTTCGGGGGAGTCTTGCTCATTCAATTTTGAATATAAATATTCTTTACACGGATGAAATGTCAAAGGTTAACGAAGATCAAAGTTTGCATTTTTTTCAATATTTCTAACCCATCTTCTGTAAAAATTTAATGCCAATTTCTGTACGGTTTTAGGTGGTTCAGATATATTGGAAAAAAATTGAGACTTTATTGTCGCTTATTATCTCCGTAACTGTTCACATTTCACCGAAAGTGTGAACAATATTTTGTATATAATCGAATGAGGAAAATTCCCCCGAAGTCTTTGATATTAGCTGCGAGATACCCTGTATTTCCGTAGCACTTTTTTGCTTTGTTTGAAAAAAGTAAGAATTTTGATGCAATGTAATCGAATGAGGAAGATTCCTCCGAAGTTTTTAATACTAGCTAAGATATACCCTGTATTTCCATAGCACAAGCGTTTTTGCTTATATGAAAATAGTAAGAATTTGATGTAATGTAATCGAATGAAGAATATTCCCCCGAAGTTTTTTATGCTAGCTTCGATATACTCTGTATTTCCATAACACAAGCGTTTTTGCTTATATGAAAATAGTAAGAATTTGATGTAATGTAATCGAATGAGGAAGATTCTCCCAAGTTTTTGATACTGGCTACGATATACCCTGTATTTCCACAGTACATGCGTTTTTGCTCATACGAAAAAAGTAAGAATTTTAATTGTAATGTAATCTGCCATTTTTTTAATTCGCAATTCTTATCTTAACTATTTTTCATTCACGTTTACGTGAGTGAGAAATAGTAGAGATCCGGGGACCATACCTTGGGGGACTCCAAATTCACCTATTGGTGGATTACTTAGAGATTCATTTGATTTGACTATTTGAAAATGATTTGACTGTTGTTGAGTGGTTTTTTATCCGTTTGGGTCTGTGTGGTCAATCCCGTTTTCTTTTGGTTCTGGTACGAGTTGTTCGTGACAGATACTGTCGAGCACTTCCTTCGAATGGATGAAGATACCTATGCTTGTTCAAATTACTTTGTACAATGGTGGATGTTTTGCGGTTGCGTCTTGTGTGCATATTCCCCCGGTGAACCTGAATTGATTCTCATTTATTGTAGAATCGATTTTTGTGATTGAATTTAGTGTATTTTTGACTGCTTATTCAAAAATTTATAAATAGTACCTATATTACCTAATTCTCATTGTTTGTTCAATTAGATTACACTACCAATATGATTGTAAGTAATTATCCCTCCCCACACACAAGAATCTTAATTCTTTTTGATGAGGTATAACATATAATAATAATTTGATTGTTAATATTTGCTAGTTATCATTGTTATAAAATAAATCATACGTATTATCTATTAAATAAATAAATTTAAAAATTATCGCAGCACGGCCCCGTGCCTGGACCCACCCTGCGCATAATAAAATGCTC
The DNA here is from genome assembly GCA_016648135.1 of Agrypnia vestita. Taxonomy (NCBI): domain Eukaryota; kingdom Metazoa; phylum Arthropoda; class Insecta; order Trichoptera; family Phryganeidae; genus Agrypnia; species Agrypnia vestita. The sequence goes on along the minus strand of JADDOH010001290.1, from coordinate 26,522 downwards.
CAACTGCTAACATATCCATTTCCGCTAATGGCTGCGTTTCTCAATCGCAGTAAGACAAAAAGCGTGGAGCTTTCAGCGCCAGGCCAGGTTCGTTCCCCAGCCGTGATAAAAACAAAAAAGTAAAAGTCCGTTCTGTCTGCACCGAAATCACGAAGCCTAATGAAATAGCTGTGAGAACGTGACTTTAGTCCATTACCGCAGACCAAATGTCTACTGCCGAACAACAATTATGCAAAGGTAATTTAAACTATCATTTTAAGGTGATTGTTTGAAATCGAGCGGGTAATACGAATACTTGTCTTGAGAAATCTTTTTTATTTTCTTAATAAATTATTTCATATTTTTACACAACTGTGGATACTGTTATTAGATTTCAATGACTCGCAACTCCCCTCTGGATTAAGAACTGTGTTTTTGATAAAAAATCATATTTTAAATGGTATTAGGTATAAATTTAAATCGCTTGTTTAAATTAATATAAAGCAGCTGAAGACCATCTTAAATGAAATAATTACATACAAATTTAACGGCTAATAACTACAACTATCTATAACCCGTCAAAAATGAAGTACTTTTATTATGAATTTCGGCCACCATTTAAGGCTGTGAGGACTGCGCTATCTAGAGTAGCGTAGCATCTTGATAACGTTAGTGATGGACATTATTAATCAGAGAATTATGCTTTTTTTGCTTCCATACCTCATTATTATTTCAGACATCTGGTAGCGCTGTGATCAACATTGTTATAGATACATATTCGATATAGTAATGAATGCATTTTAAATGCAAATGATTTAAAGAAATCTAAATATTTAAAAAAATTAATTCTTAGTACTTTATTAAAAAAAACATGAGGTCAATATTATCGTTTTATTTATTAACAATTTTGAAAACGGAATGAGATCGGCTATTGGATAGGAAGTTATGGGCGGACATTCGAAATTATTATTATTTTTAAGAATGAAGATATTAATTTTAAAACTTTAATTTGGTTTCTTCTTTACTTTAGTTTTCGATTTCTTATTGACTTCTTGATAAATAGAACTTGTTCATTCATTCAAAAACTTGAGATACAACCAATGATAAGCTTTAAAAACTCATAAACGCAGGTAAAATAGGCCGAATTCGCACACGTGTCTAGGGAGCGCAGATCTGCGCTCCGGCACATAGAGGCCACTCTATGAAGGCACTTTTGACGTTTAGACTTACATGAAGTTTCGTAATTAATGACAGCTAAACATTGGAGGACAAATGCTATACTTTATTGCGCGAACGCCAGAGTAGTGATGTCCATCAACATTAAATATGGAATGAACGAAATGATTCAAAATGTTACGGGGTATTGATTGCCTGTATAATATGCGTAGAATACGCAGAATATATAGTATTCAAAATAACACAACAAATCTGACAGATCAATTGTGCCCTCTAAATATGATCTTTTTCTATGGCTTTATTAGAGGGTAAAGAAAACGGCTACAAAACAATAAAAGACGGATCAGACCGGGTGATGTTTTTTTGTCTCTTTTTCTCTCATGTGTCGCCATATTGTTTAAACTGAGTAATTTCTATTTTACCACGTATAAAGATTTGGTAAAATGCTTTATTATCCCTCTATATATTATAGATACTCTAAGGCCCGGTTGCGCCATCTATGGTAAAAATATTTAACTCGCTGAAGTACATACATATGAAAACTAACGTAACTTTTTTTTACTCTCCAAGATGGGTAAAGGTAAAAACGTTGGTAAAAAAAATGGCCGTCCTCTCACAGCTGATTTGAAAATGTGACATTTATCCATATAGGTACTTGTCATTTGAATTTTGTCGCTGTCATTTTCGTATTGAAATTTGTAAACAATAAAATGAATCTTTTAATTTCGCGTTATTTTAGCGATGGTTTGACGTTTGTTTGGTTTGTTTCATAGAATAAAGTGGTTTGTTTGAACTGGTTTTGAACCATAGATAACATAATAATATTTTGAACCGCAAAAGTACGTATTGCCAGTGGTGAAAAACTGAAATATATCAAATTCCATAGACAAATGCGGTATTTGAGGTTTATTCCGCTTGGCACCCTATTAACCTTATTATTGGTTTGACAGTGGTAAAAAAGACGATTGTGCAACCCGAAATCTAGTTTACTCTCAGCTGAGGGTAAAAAAAGTTACTCGGGTCAATGTTACTCGAACCAAATTTACTTCTGCTGGCGCAACCGAGCCTAAGGTTTTGACAGTTTTGTTTTAACGTTGTTACGGAAAGAACGAATGTGTGCACGCTGTGATTACGATATTGTTTTTTACCTGGCTTTAGATTTCGGACATTGATACTTTTATATTTTGACCCCTGCTCGTTAATTTGGACTTTGTGAAATGTGTTTTATTATTCTTCTATAACCTTTTTTATGTACAAAGACTTTCTCAACTCACACCGTGCGACGAATTTTTTTTTTTCGACTGAATTTTTTCCGAAATGATTTTAACTGTGTCACAACACTATTACGATCTGTCAAAAATGCCATCTTACGATAGCTCGAGTATAGTTTTCGCGCAGATCTGCGCTCCGGCACCCAACCGGTTAATTAATCGTGGCTTTAGACTCATATTTCTTGTACATGTCGCATCACGAACGCAAGATTTTCGCCGTTACATTATTGATCGAATATTGATCGTGATCTCTTTATAATATATTTAGGGATTTAGCATTCAAATCTAGATTAAGACATTATTTCAATATTCATAAAATTGTCAATGTAAATCGGATACATTTTAAAATGGACGTCATCAATAACACGACAGTTTTACGAGATAAATGTACTGGCCTCCCAGCAGGAAGATCGACCTTCCAACTTTTTTCTGATCATCTTACTAGGCAGCTTAATAACCAGACAACAAAATCAAAAAATAATAACTTTTTTATTAATGTCCTATCAACAATAATTGTTGTACAAAAAATCTATCAAGTTCATCGATACCAACATGTCATTGCATAAGTAATATATAGTGATGACGTACACCGCTTTCATTATATTAAATGACGTGGCACATATTCTGACAGCTAAAACATGATCAAAAAGAGGTGAAGCTTAATCATGGAATTGTCCGCAAAGATCTTCCCTAACATATTAAAAAAATTGTTTGAATGCGGCATAATAAATGTGTTACTGCAAGGACTCGGGGGAATTGATGTACAAACATATTATGAGATCTTATCAATTCAAAATTTGGAGGTCACGCGATAATAATAAATATCTATTTTTAATTATAATGAAAAAATACTACGTGTGTGCCTGCGTTTATGTGCGTTAATACTTCACACACATATACGCAGGCACACCAACGGGATTTACGCCTGCCGATGCAGGTTTGACGCCCCCATGCTTAATTTTCAATGGTGTTTGTTTATCCATCAAAATACATGGGTTTGAATTTCATCAAAACCATACAGCGATATCATATGCCAATCGCATCTGTGGTTAAATTATCATTTTTCTTTCATTGCACTATATCCCCAGGTGGATTTAACCTCCTCCCCAACTTCTATTCGCCGACTTCTATATCTGGTAATTCCTCTTCAGTTCCAAGACCTTTCCATCCAGTCCTTTATTCCACACAATGAGCCCACCTCTTGGTGTATCTCCCGACCCTTTCGTTGGGATACTCATTTGGTCATCTGGCATACATAGTATATATACGGCCCGATTCTGAAAATAACAATGTCTGGATCTTTAAGATCTTTATCCCAACACTTAATAGACGATAATAAAAATTAAAAATGTCCAGAGCGGATTTTGTAATTCTACGGCTCAAATACACTGTATTAAAAGATGATATAAGAAAGATTGTTTCTTACAAACGTATTAATTTCTTCATCCACAGCGTCCAGATGAAATATCATGGCTAAACTTGTCATGACCGTGTTCGGCGTTACCGCATATTCAAATCTTCCATCTTGACATTTTTTGACAGATATGTCTGGATCTTTAAGATCTTTATCCCAACACTTAATAGACGATAATAAAAATTAAAAATAAACGAGACATAGCTTTACGTCGGTGTTTGTTTCTGTAAGTTTCTAAATGAGATAGATATAGAGGGAGGGAGAAAGATGTAAATTGTTATCTGTCAAAAATCAAGATGTGAAGATTTGAATACGCGGTAACGCCGAACACGGTCATGACAAGTTTAGCCATGATATTTCATCTGGACGCTGTGAATGAAGAAATTAATACGTTTGTAAGAAACAATCTTTCTTATATCATCTTTTAATACAGTGTATTTGAACCGTAGAATTAGAAAATCCGCTCTGGACATTTTTAATTTTTATTATCGTCTATTAAGTGTTGGGATAAAGATCTTAAAGATCCAGACATTGTTATTTTCAGAATACGGATGATAGAATCATACAATAATTTATTGCTCGATTGAATTGTCGAGTCCGTGCTTCATTTTCATTCTATTTTAATGTAAGTTCACAATTCATGAATTCAAAAACTGATTCCTTATGTTCTTCATTTTGAGTTAAGCACCACACCTAACAACCTTAAGTCACTAGACTCACTAGAAAAACGATAGTTTTGTTGTAGCTCTAGTTTTTTGACTAAAATTTCGATCCCAGCATATGTATAAGCATCTGTTTGAGCTAGAAGGCCTATTTTCTATTACTCCGTTGTCTTGCAGGGTGTTCCGAGTTGGAGCCAGTGTATTGCTTAAAAAGAAGTACCGAAACGCTACCCTCCTTTTGGATGATCAATAAGATTTCAGTTTATGTGAATCTAGAGATGATTACCCTAGTTATTTTGTTTCTTGCATTTTAGTTGGATTGTACTATGTCTATTCCCATTTAACCTGGAATGTGTGCAAGCACACACACACACACGTTTTGTTGCTATCTTGAGCACTGTCAGTATACTGTCTTCTGTTCATCGGAAATATCCTGTGGCACCTAGTGTTCACGTGTACTGAAAACATACATAGCACCTACTGTTCAGGTATTCTTTTGGTTAGAAATTTCTGGGCTACTCGGAGTTTATGTGACTTCTCTGCCCGACGTTTTGGATCCTATTCCATGGGCTAACATGACGGCTAATATCGCTGAGAGATTTTATATTGATCATGTTGTTCGTTCTTAGGCCATTCACATATGGACGAGTATACGAATACGATTTAATTTATGGTTAAATACTATCCCTATAAGTATCGCCGAAGAGACGGGATCGCTCCCTAAAAAGACTTAATAGAAAATACACGGAGATGTGCACGACGCAAAGACACGAAGGTTTGACACGATAAGCAATTAGTTATTGTTTACCAAAGCCGTTATCTTCGGTACTTGCGTTGTGTCAACAGCTCGGAGCTAATGTAGTCAGCTCACTCGGGTAAGACTCATTAGCGCGAGAGTTCACGACTGCCTTCTCTAAAGGTTCTATAGTTTCAAGGAACACAGCCATCTATTCTCTGTGTCGAGCCAGCCACTCGTTCCTGGTGCGTAAGAGCATAGTTTTTCTGTGTAAATAAAACCCCACATTGATATAGACGACTTGAGACTAGGGAATGCAATCCCGATCCCGCGAGATCTCGAGGCATTTTACGAGATCAATCCCGAACCGAAAAATCGGACGAGATTATCGGGATTGATCAGCATTTTTTATATTTTGTATGTTTAATTGTGTATGTCTTTAGAACTTTTAGTAAGTACTTAAAACTTATGTTCATGTCACATTCAAATAATGCAAGTAGCTTTGAATAATATTCGCTGTATTTTATCAACCTAACGTAGTAATAAAAACTACTACTAACTCTACTACGTTGACTGATTGATGCTTGGAAAAAGGCCTACAAAAACTTTTACGCATTGATTAATAATGAACATTTTACAAAAATTGCTGATATAAAAATGCAAGGCGTTGTCGTTAATTGCAATTCAGCTCTATAAATAATAAAATAAATAAATAAAACACAAAAGTATTCGGGATCCCGATCCGTAGGGCTCTGCGGGATTGGAAATTCTAATCTCGAGGATCCTGAAAGGGCAATCTCGACTCGGGATTGCATTCCCTACTTGAGACCGAGTAAGTCAAAGGGTTAAACCACCCCGGGTTGGCCCTTTTTCACTTGGAGGTGATTTTTTTTAATGACACTTATTAAGGTAAATATTAAAGTCATGTCCATTCCCCTGGAGCTCCTCCGCCGTGACTGAGATGCAACTTTTCCCAGTGCACGTTTGTACAAGATAGAAAAAAATGTCATGTGCTTATTTAGAAATTAAATATATATGATGTAGCATACGAATTTTTTAATTCGATAAGTCATACGTTAATAACAATCGTTTATAACATTTATTTAAAGGAAATTTTGTTTCTTCTGGTTTGTGTCTTCTGGGGTATTATGCCGTGTTTTTACGACCTTTCTGGCCGACGTTTCGGATCCCATTGTAGGGTTCATAATCATGGCTGATGTTTTGATGATGATGGACCCTGCATTGGGATTCGAAACGTCGGCCAGAAAGGTCGTAGAAACACGGCATAATAAAAAACACCCCAGAAGAATAAACCAGAAGATTCTGTGTGGCCGTGAAAACCTAAGAACATGCGAATTTTTTTTTTTAAACTGCTCCCAATTTTATAAAAGACATTTTTTTTAAATCGAATATGAAATTGTGTAAATGTACAATGCATATTTTTTTAACCCTAGATTTTGTAAAAGTCGAATTATGTAACACAGACTGTTAATGCTATTAACGACACAATTATATCTTCAAGTTTGTGTTTAGTGGGGTATTATGCCGTGTTGTTACGACCTTTCGGGCCGACGTTTCGGATCCCATTGCAGGGTCCATCATCAGGGCTGATGCGTTGTCTTGAATGTTGGTGTTGTGGTTAAGTATCGGCTTGCAATACCGTGCCGAAGTCATGATGTGTTGTATTGTGTTGTGTGTATGATTCATCTGTTGTCTGATCACTATCTCTGCGGAGTCTGCGACGAGGATGACTTTGAAGCGCCGGATACCAAGATGTTTTTAATTTGAGACCATCATCTCTATTAATATTTATCGGGTGCTTGTAGATTTCTAGTGCTTCCTTGATAAGACGCGTATGGTGACTCTTCGGCTTTCCAAGGATTTTTGGTTCGAATGCAAAATGATGGCCGGTATCCAGAAAATGTTCAGCCAGTGCTGATTTTTCTGGATGACCGAGTTTGCATGCCCGTTTGTGCTCGTTGACCCTTTTGGAAATTGTACGCGCCGTTTGTCCCACGTATACTTTATCGCAGTCTTGACAATCGAGTCTATACACACCGTCTGTTTCTAAGCGATCTCGATCCTTCGCTGATCTCAACAAATCCTTAATTTTTGAGTTGGTACCAAAAACTGTCTTAATGTCTCTTTTGAAAACCTAAGAACATTCTTGACACAATTATAATTCAATTGTAATTAATGCAATGCATCAAATTCTGTGTGGGAGTAGATATATAGAAAATGACTGGTTTAGAATGTGACGGATTTAAAAGTATTTTTGATGTCGGTAAAAATGAAAATACGAAATATGTATATAAAAATGTGTGACTTACTGGGCGACCCGCGAAATAAGCATACTCCAATTTACTTCTACTCGTATATTTATTGAGATTAATAAAGACGAAAATAGGATAGAATATTTATTGAAAAGTGACACGTCAATCTAGAACGCCGTTACTCATAACATGGTGATACTCGGCTTAGTCACATTAGATGACATCAAATAATCATGACAAGGTTGTGGAGTGAATTCTAAATAAATATTTACGGTCCATTGTCTCAGCCGGTAGGAAAACTGTCGCACAAAAGACGAAAGATACAACCCGTCAACGCCCACACATCATCAATGTTGAAAGTTTCCAACAACTGTCTTATCACCAAGGTTGATGCGTGTGTGTGGGAGGAATATCATTGATTGAATACGTGCCAGTCACAGAATCACTGAATTATCCATAACAACGTTATGACATACAAAACACTTCTGTATGTAACCCACCCAAGCAAATGTGGAGTCACATTTGCTTAAGGGGGGGGTAAGGTTAATTCGTACAAAAAAGGCATGTTTTTGTGAATTTTTTGTGACGACACAGTTAAAATCTCTTTATTAAAACCAATGGTACATTAAAGTATGACATTTGACGAATATTGTGTAAAACTTTCAAGACAAAATATTAAAAAATACGGCAATGGCAGCAATTATTCGGACGTGTCTCGGAAAAAAGTAGAATTGCGGTGTCCATCATAACTTGGTGCTAGATCATCTGAAATCAAAAAATCAAAGTTCATTCGTTAGATAATAGGTTTTTCCAGGTAACGCTGGGAGGGTTTTTTGAAATTTCAAACTTTCAATTTTTTGGAACACTTTGAAGGGAAAAACGCGATTTTTTGCAAAAAATATCGACTAATTTGTTATTAAAAAATAAAAAATAAAAACAAATTTGAAAAAAATTCTCCAGCGTTACCTCGCAAATTATGTACAGAAATAGTGTTCAAAATTTCAAAAGGATCGGTGCAGTAGTTTTGAAGTTATGATGGACACCGACTTTGAAAACGTGTGATGTGGGGAAAACGCTTTAAATCTTTGCACACTGTAAAATTCAAAATAAAACTCGACACTTATTTTTTACTTACACATAATCGTCGATGCCATTTTCACACAGCAAAGAGTTTTCATCATCAGCATCTTTTTGTCCTTGTCTACGCAAAACTCTTCAAACGCAATAGTACGTCCGGTAGTCCTCAGGTGAGCGCGTCTCTTAGCTGCCCGAGCAGGTATAGAAAATCAGTCTGAGTATCGCTCAAATGTTCATAATTTCGTCAATTTTGCTCCGATTGACTTGAAATTTTGACACAATATTCTTGCGATGTTATACATTCATTTAAAAAATTAAAAATAAGATGGAAAAAAAAAAGTTTAAAAACCTTACCTCCCCCTTAAGATGTTACACCACCCTGAAGAGTACAATTTATTTATAAACTGGCTGTAACCCGTCAAAAATGACGGCACTTTTACATGGCGGTTCCTAAAGAATGAATATTTACTTACATATATACGGCCGACACCAATTAAACAATAATAATAACGACTTTAATCAAAATATTTGAACATTTTTTTATATTTCCCCTGTCGGCGGTTAATGTTACTGTTTTAATTATTTCATACCTTGGCGAATGTGCTGGGCGGAACATGAAGTGGTTCGCAACTTTGCTAAGTCCTATATGTACCGTATTTTTGACCGGTCCCGCAACCGCGGTAGCAACATTAACCTTATTAACTATTAATGATTCCTTATAAACGTATATATGATATTCTTTCCAATTATTACATATCTACTAGAGTACACCTGAAAATCAATATTTTCAATTTTTAACTCCTATCACTACCAGTTGCGAAATCTATGTACACCTACTTGTAAATGAGAAAAAATAACAACATATGTCTCTAGCAGAGGCCAGTGCAATATATGAAATGTTCTTGATTCGAAATATATACGTATAGAAAATTTGATAATGTGTGGATGTTCTTACGATGGAATTGGTGAACGTTGCATTGTGTAGAGTGATTACTTAGGCCAGCTCATACAGGTTATAAGCCCTGAGCCGTCGTATAAGAGACTTCCATCCACCTTTCTCATATATAAATAGCTTCGTCACTGTGAGACTTCTATAATTTATCCTTAATTAATTAATCATCCCTCTGGGGATCAAACCCAGTTACCGTGTTCTTAGAACATACTTTCATATAAAAATATTGTTATGAATATACTCAGTTATCAGCGAAATTGTAATGTACATGATTGATGTTCGTTCAAGCGTGTAATACACGCTTACTAGAGAACCGTGTTCGCTATATTCACTCATGTGCGAAATCTAAGCACTGCGCGACATGTATCGATGACCTTGAGAACCATGCGCTTCTAAACTGTGCGGTAGATTTAAAATATAAATTTTCAATTGCAACATTTCAGTTTTTTAACTATTTTAGTGCGTTCCTAACTTATCACAAAAGATGCAATCTACAATATTTCATCCTCATAACGTTTGAACACATCATTATTTTTTATCTGAAAATTTATAATAACTTTGAACAAATATGTTTATTTTTCGGGTCATTAAGTAGTTAAAAAAATCATATATTTTATTAATATCTTTGAATGATTTGTTAGTAACTTCGTGGTACGACACATCAATTTAAAATATTTTTTATATTTAAACTCTGCACTGCACACCACAATATTTGAATGATTTATGATTACTGTAGGTACTTTCGAGGAGTGGTCCCTTTTATCATCAGGTATAATTAATAACTAACTTAAATACAACATTTTAAGTTAGTTATTAATTAAACCTGTTGATAAAAGTTAATATCAGAACCTCTAACACGTGTAGACAAAATAGTTCAGAATATGGCATAATCCACAAATTTAACAAAAAAAAATGTTTAAATTATCTTATATTTTATGTAATGTTAAACTAGTATTAAGTACCTTTATTTGTAAACAAGGATTTTTTTTTGAAATAAATAAAAAAAAAAATATTGATTCAATATAAAGTCAAATATCCTGGCAGGTTACAATATCCTGTGTCAAATAATGGCGAACGAACAAACAACTTTCCAATCTAGAGGCGTTTTGTATGGACAACGCCACACTCTAAGTAAAAGAAAGACTACTTTTATACTTGGTGTAGGTGTCATGGCATGTCTGTTGCGGACACAGATCACCATAATATGTATAGAGACTCAAATTAACAGAAATTTTCAGATAAAGCCTGGAGTTCTACAACTGGTTCCACTATTGCTTGCCCAACGTAAATTGGCGTGAGGCGAATTTGGAACTAAAACCCGCACCGCCGGCACCCGGCGGTAACCCCTCGCCCTGTCATTCAGTTCAATTTTGTATTAGCTCGGGAGCTGTGACATCTTGATTACCAATATACACTGAATTATTATGTCCAAAACATCTTAAACAGTCCAGGATGGTGTAAGAACAATTGCCAATGAGGTAGTAAAGTTATGCGAAGCTGAAAAAGCAAATAATGGACCGATATAACCGTCTGACAGTTTGACAGATAGAACGGCCTCCATTACTGCTTGTTTTCTTTAGTGCTGCCCGACCAAATTTCTGTTAAAGGCTACGACACCGGTCACCGGACATTCTGTCCATTATGTATTGCAACTTGTGTTACGCGTCAGAGACGCCCTCCCTCGCACGCCAATTTATAGTGGTACGTCTATACGTTTGAACATTAAACCGACAGATAATGCTAACTGCGTATTGACAAAAATAAGGCTGAATAATTTCAACAGCTATCATTATTATAAAACACGATCATTAGCCGCCACGGAATGACGAAAAGGTTTTCGTGCATATTGGCGATAATTTTTTTTAAATCACAGAAATGCAACGTTTACCCAAAGGTTAGCCAAACACTTGGAGCGAGCACGCTAGCCGTGCGAACCATTCGGTCTGCTCGTTCTGTGCAAATCTTAATTGTAATTAATCGCGACCTCAACACCAATATCGTGTGTGTGTGTGTGTGTTTCCTGTAAAAAATCTTCAATGCAAAATAACCTGATGGGAGAAAAATTGGCCGGCACGTACGAGTGGTCCGGCCATCCTTGCTTGATACGAAATGAGAAATGACCTTCGTTGTTTTGAAAACTGCATACATTTGCACCAGTTGAGTATTTTTTTAAATGTATACAAACAAAATAATTAGCAACATGCTCGTCTTAGTATACAGGTTTATTTGTAAAACATTAATAACCTCGCGGGACTATATTCCTGCCTTGATTATGAGTCGAAAATGTTCAAGCTATTATGACCTAATATCAATAGTTATGGAGATATGCGACATCGAAATTTGGATTTTTTTTTTCAATATTTCTGACTTATTTTTTGTGAAACGTTGGACATTCATTACAAAAATTCATTCGTTTCAATACAAGTTAAATTAAATGATAACAACCCTGAAAAATTACAATTGGAAAGTTTTCCAATTGGAATTCGAAGGTTTTTATTTTTTTATTTGACTTGTATTAAAGGGAATGAATTTTTCATATTCGATATAATTTACTGTAATGATAGTCCAACGTTTTACAAAAAATAAGTTAGAAATATTGAAAAAAAATGCAAACTTTGATGTCGCATATCTCCTGAACTATTTATATTAGGTCATAATAGCTTGAACATTTTCGACTCATAAACAAGGCAGGAATATAGTGCAGCAAGGTTATTAATGTTTTACAAATAACCCTGTATAATCGTCATAAAAATAAAGAATTAATTAAGCTTTAACGGACTAAATGTTTACTTATGTTTTGTTATCAATTATCATATCAAATTTTCAAGTCAATTCTCATAGGTTTGTGGCATGATAATAATCTGACTCTATTGTACAACATTGCACACTTCGTCAATTTTGACGAAATGAATATTATATTAAATAAGTACCTATGTACTAATCTGAATATAATAATTTCGTTATCTCTCTGTAACGTCCGTAACTTGCTGGAATTACGCTGGTGAGGCGCGGGCGCCCAATCAGCGAGCGGCGCAGGCAACATGCAAGGTTCGCCCCATCAAAATACAAGGTCTGGACATTTTTATATTATTATATTTAGTTTCGTTTTTAAACCGAATACAATCAATTTAAAAAACAAATGGTTTTCTATTTATAAATGTTGAGTTCCACAATCCTGCAATTATAATGTTCTGTGATTTTTCTATCTGATCTGTTAATTTAAATATTAAATGAAAGTCAACATTTCCGCTATAATAATGGAACTATTGATATTTGACAAATATCTTGACGTTTCCCGCAGAATTTAACCCGTAAATAAATAAGTAAGTGCCTTCTACTTTCTAGTGTTGGGGTTGTAAAAATATTGTTCTGAAATTATGGAGGTAAAGTACTACAGCGAAATGAAATACATCACAAAAACAACTAGGTTTGAGAAAATCAGGATGTATTGTGACATCGACCAGAAATCATACACGAGACATCAAATAAAAAGAGTTTTCTGTAATATTTTAAAGTGGACTAGATATATATTATAATCACTTGTATAGTATTTTTAAATATTAATTGAAAATATTAACATAATATAATTAACAATTTTAAATAATGAGTGGGTATTGTAGCGGTCAGCAGAATATTAGGCCGGATAGAGTAGTATAGAAAATGTTTGAGACCGAATATTTATTATGCATTAAAAAGTCGAGAAACTTTGATTATATTATTTCGTGGCTAAAAATTCATTTTAAAAACAACATATGTAAATGGGACTTCTTGGAAAGCCGAAAATTTACCAGCCCAAGGGTATGCTTAAGAGTTATGTAAAATGAAGAACTTTTAATAAAAATTTGTAAGAAATGCCGAATTGCTAACAGGCGTACATAATTATTTCTAAACCGATTAAAATCGACATCAGTTTTGATTTTTCAAATTAGTGACAGCAATAGTGGACTTAATTCTGTTTGAAAAATGTCAATAGGGAATAGATATTGAGCCGTATGGATAGACGCTGGTCGATTTTTAATTCCTTTATTTTTTCCACCACATTCCCAGGCGATCTATCCTCTATTTTCTCGTTTCTCAGGCGTCAATGTTTTATCACCACAGAGAAAGATCGAGAAGATAAATTATGTTCACACCTTCATTTAAAATAATGATTCATGATGACACCTTTTAAAAAACTTATCCGAGTGTCAAAAACAATACATCCTACATGTAAGAAAACCCACGACTTCATGACAACATTTTGTTTGCATCAAAATTTGCGTGTACCTCTGTCTGAGACATCTTCACGCTTTGTGATGTTAACAGGATGTGAAACAAGTCATTACAAGAACTGGCGACATAAAAATCAAAGTCGGCCTTAACCCCAATAGTGAAAGTGAATAAGCACTGAAATGGTACCAAACCATAAAGCGACACCCTCGTACTTCTGTGCGGAACTGCTCTGCCTACAGGAGACCCAATCAGGTGATGCGTAGGAGGAACCACATTTCATTATCATTGTAAAAAGTTAAGCATTGCAGCCATGTCGTTAAGGAATTGTGCTGTGTAACGACTTATTTTATTACTTATTTCGTGTTCGTGTTGACTTTAGCGAATAATATTAAGCAACAACAGATGTATACAACCCTAAAGGTTATTATAAATAATACGTACATATATAATTTTTGTATTAACTTCTTACGACTTTCTATATATGGTCTTGTATATGAATTGACATTATATAAGTAGGAAGTGGAGGAGGAGATATATCAATCTCGGGCAAACCATACAGTTTACAGGTAGAATCTAAACAAAGAGGTCGTCCAGCATTGGGGATGTTAAAATACATGTTTAAATCAAATACACACACACACAAGCACAGCGATCAAGGAAGCCGTGGAAAAAGCAATGGTCAGCATGTCCTTCAGCGATCACATGAGGAATGAAATTTTTGTGTAAAGAACCAAAGATTGTACAAGAACAAACATTGTTCAAACGAACGCTGGGAGAAGGAGTAGAACTCAACATCAACCCCAAATTACAACAAGTAAGGGTCTTCTACCAGCCCGACAATGAGAAGCGCCTGGCGAATATTAGAAGAGGACTGTATCTATCAGAGGATGGATACGGGTTGATTATGATAAAGCCTTTTAAAGGCAATGATATAATAAACTGTAGATACGTTACAAGCGTGAAATCTTGGCAACAAAAGCAAGGTAATTAATTGCCTTACTTGCATTCGTTATCGAACGGACCTTCTTTGTGATCGGGCGCGATGCTACGCCGAAAAAAAACCCGGGTAAAAAGGAATAGCGTATCGTTCACTATTATAAGAATGATATGTTATTTTAGTCACCGTGACTTTTTCTGTCTACACGCAGAGCGTTTGTGAAAAAATGTGCCATGATTTGTTGTCTCTTTCAATGCAATATTTGCTACATATGAAAGCCGGCTAGTATGGGAATAACGTGTCTATATTATAATACGTCAATGCTTAAAGGTATCATCGGAAATACTTGCGAAAAATTAAAAGGCATGCTCAAAAGACAGAAACCCGTGGAAAGCGAAAGATGGCGAGGCCTATATTCAAAACTGAACTGAGTGTTGAAGATAACAAGAAGAAGGTCAATATACATAAAACGAATCAGAATACTACAGGATTCTCCGTTTAAAGGTGTTGAAACAAGCAAAGCTTTACAACAGAAAAAAGTCTGTTCGTATCAACGTATAAAAGCACTTAAATATTTCGCAATCTTAATTGACTTTAGCTGTGATAAGTTGAAAAATTATTTGAATAAGATAAAACAACATATTACAAAAGTTGCAGAATCAAAAGCTTACCCATTTCGGAAACACGTCGCCTTCTTTTCACTGGCACTCTCCTCACAGCTGTTCCCGGTAAATTCTCCAGCTCGTTCCCCAACTCTTGGGATATGTGTTGTCTCGCAAACTTGATCATCGGCTCTCTGGACTGCTCGTGGAATATCCTGGTAAGCTCCGCATTTATGTATCCCGGCTTCAGGGTGGCGGCTGCCGTTAGCTGGTCAGTAAAGGACTTGATACCTTCCTTGAAGCGAGCCTGAATCTCTTCATTAAGCATCTCAATGGCATCCTTGTGCATCGAGATGCTGGCCGGTAATGGTTTGACCAAAAACTCGCGAGTGATTCTCTCTTTTTCTTCTTCTTCTTCGACATTTTTGTTAATTTTTTTAGTTTCCGCTACACTTTCTGGGACTGCTTTTACATTATTTTTATTGTTAAGTTCTTCTAGATTACTATTTTTAATATCACTGTCATTTAGGCTAACATTATTATTTAATTTTGTCGCGGTTACTTTATTATTTTTATTTTGTTTTCGTTTGCTGCCCTGGCTTCGCGTCAGCACATTATCACTAGCATTGTCGCACTCCGAATCACACTTAGGGCTTAAAGCTTTCTCTTGTGAACTTACCTTGTCACTAATTTCGACTTCTATCCTCGAATCGTAGGCTTGAAAATTATCCGAAACATCGCGAGAAACGATGTCTTTCCGTTCGGTATCCTTTTTAGATTCATCTTTGATGGTGATGCTGTCTGTCGAAGGGTGAGAGAATGTTCTCTTCAAGTTGCTCTTCCTATTGTGTTTAGGCTTCGCCGATCCTTCCGATAGAGATCTTTTGCACTCGGGTTTGTTTCCAGACGACTGGTTCGGCAAGCCATTTGAAATATTTTGATTGGTGACTATCGAATTGGAAGGAGAAAGAGATTTTTTTCTAGAGTTCCGTCGTTTATTGGCCTTTTTTGACTTGGTAGACGGTTGCTCTTTCGAGTTCTGCATTTCTTCGTTTTGCGGAGCTTACAGATGCGAGCATCAGTACAGTATCACGCTCGATGATCTTCGCGAAAGGACGTGATGTCTTCTCACATTCTTCGCGGTCGAATCGGATCTCCTCACCTCGTGGATCGTGGATCGTGAAAATTCAGACCACAGCTGAGGAGTCGTTTGGGCCCTTCGATCTGAAACAATAACATATAAAATCACTACATGTAAGAAATGCAAGTTTTTTAAATGCTAAAGAAATGCAGAAACCCATAAATATACTCATAGTAATACCATTGTTTGAAATGACGTTCATGACATCCAGTTACTGACTAATCTGTTTACGTTTAGATAAAACACTATTTTTAGATAAGAGATAATATGGTTACGAGACGCCGCTGTCAGCGCTAAGGCTGTTTGTTTAGAACTGAATGGCTGTCTGGTTCCACATGCAGCTCCGGTATCCAGTTACACCAGCCTGTGGGAGTGCAACGAACAGGTTAAATTACACCACTGAATAGAAAGGAATCAATCGTGTTTTCAAAAACACTTAATTTAATGGCGCGCTAAATTAATTACGTATTGACGCATTAGCGAGGGTAATTATAATTAGCTGCAGAAAGTATGTTGAGGAGAAGTAAATCATTCGATTGAACAACTCTCCACACGGTTCCATTGAAAAATCCACCTTATTTTTAAATGTGTATTTGGTGAGATAACTATCGTCACTTATTAACTTATTTTTTATATACATAACCATTTATGAAATTGGACTACGTCTGTCTTACTAAAACAGACAACATTTAAAAGTAGTTGTTTAAGCTATTTGTAATAAAAAAGGAATTAAAATCAATTGGAAATAACATTCTTTGAGTGTACTGAGTAGGGTTAACCCCCTTAATCCAACACTCAATCTCCTCTTCTCTTAACTTATTTCCATTCTCCTGATAAAATATAACATTTTAAGCGCCCTTGGGGTGAGTAGTAACGAAAACGGCGCTATATAAATGATCCAAATATTATTATTATTATTAACTACCACATAATCTAGCCATTCTCATTGAACAAACCATATTAACCGTCGTCTGTTAAATGCCAATATTTATATCGCTATGGCAGCAGGGTTGCTGAGAAAATAATGATTGACGAAACATTCAATATTATATAATAGTATTACAAAAATGGTGTTACGGTATCGGCCGGCATTCAAAAGAGCAGTAAAAGTAGTAAGTAAAAGTAAAAGAGCCATTTAATCAAAAATGTATTATTAAATCTAAAATTTTAAGTATTTTGAAAACCGTTAAGTGAAAAATCTAATCCAGATTATTTTACAAATCATTTTTTGTAAGCTACCAATGTACAATCGAATTTTATTATTAGGGTTCCGGGTTGGATTCCAGGTGAGGTCACAATTAATCTATGTGATGTAATTTTGCCTCTTAGCATGTTGAAGCGTAACAAAATTATCAATCAGCTCAGTAAAGAGCGGTTTAGTGAAGAAAATATTTTTTGTACCACTTTTTGGAGAATTTTCAGTATTCCGGCTAGTGTTAATTATGAATTGACACTAACTTTACTCATGAATTCTACAATACTACAATACAAGGCGACCCTCGTAGTCCAGTGGGCATGACACTGACTTCTCACATCGAGGGTTCCGGGTTCGACTCCCTGTGAGGTAACAATTAATCCGTGTGATTTACTCAAGCAATGGGTATTTTGTGTTGTGTTTCGATTCTGTAATTGGGCCTCTTGGCCTGTTGCGTAAAATAAAAAATTTAAAAAATGCAAGAATGATAGAATTAATAGATCCCTTTGTGCAGCAGTTCCTTGAACCAGCGGAGCCAGATATGGGAAAAGGGCACCAGAGAACCCTCACTTCCAGTAATCTGGATCCTAAACAATGGCGGAAGTTTCCCTCATCGCAGAAGCAGTAATTACTGCAGAACTGTTTGGAGGCTTTCCTGCGTCTGATTTCTTTATTAAATAACTTAGCTAAAGGTCAGGCCAGGTGAGCACAACCAATGGTGGTATAAACTAACAAATTAATCAATAGAGTAAGCAATTTTCGCTTTTACAATTTCATTAAAACGCTCCTCCATAATGAAGAGAAATTAATATGTTTAATAATATAATTAACCTAAATTCAACGTGTCAACTACCTTGTGCAGCAATACGATTATTTAATTTTTTATTCACCATAAGTTATATTTTATCATGAGTTTGACTTTTCATTATAGCTATTGATGAAAAGAATCATACAAAGTGTGCTTTATTTAAAAAATAATGATTTAAAATTATCTTGCATTATTATTAGATTACTAGTGTATTATATTATTATTATTAGATTATTAGATATACTAATATTAGAAAAATCCAAAATATTCAAAATTCGGCAATAAAATTAATAAATAAAGAAAGTGCTACTAAAGATATACAGGAACTCTTCAAGAAACAAGGCTCTATGCCAATTAATGCTATCTTGTGGTACAAACTAATTACACGATATCATGAAGATGGGACATATAAGCATAGATTGATTCATAAACATAGTACTAGATTTACGGTTAAAGAAGGACTACGAATACCGAAGGTCATAAATAAATATGGACAAAGAACATTAAAATATGTCATACCAAAAATATTAAATAAAATCCCATGTCGTGTCAAAATGGATATTAATAAAAAAGTTAAATATGTTACTAAATAAAAGAGACTTATTTTGATTTTGGTAATATTTGTATTGTTTCTTGTATTGTTGATTTGTATTTGAGTTTATAAGATCTATTGTAATTAATTAATATGAATGTATTTCTGGTAAATACAATTTATATATATGTATATATATTGATGCACCTACAGACAAATATCAATGTGATCTTTTGTGGGTCTGAGATGTAAAAAAAATAAAATAATAATAACAAAAATAAAAAATAAATAAAAAAATTACATTTTTTTAAATCAACTAAGATACCATAGATTGACTTTTGTTTTGCGCGATAACTGAACACTGTCACTTTCCATTTTCAAATGTGCTTTTAAAATTGCAGTTATTAAATCGTTATTACGTAATACATCACTTTACCAAAGAACGGTTCTGGATTGTTTCCAAACTTTGAAGACGTCATAACGTGACCTTGGAGTAAATACCAAGGTATCGTCAGACATTTTGATCGAAATTGACTCTTTACATAAAAATTCTATCAATAATTGTCTCTTTAAAACTGACTTATAAACATGTCTAATTTCGTAGTAGTTTGGAAGATAACACGAAAAATTAAGTAGCATTTTAGTAACACTTTTAATAATTGGTTTTTAATAGAAATAAGATGAATGCGTAAAATATTAATGAAATATATATATACATAACATGTTTGAATTACGGAATTATTTTTTTTATTACTTTTAATTATACAGTTCCCTTTCCGTAAAAAAATCACATTAAGGGCGATAAGCTACGAAAGTTCATTCAAATCTTTGAAGCTGTCTCGGTTCCATGTTCATTTTTTTTTAATTGTTAAATGCATACACAATTGCAAGGAGAAAGGCTAATCCGTTTTACCCATTAGTGAAATCTAAACAGAATAAATTTAAATCTAAATTTACATGCAATTTAATTTAAATGACACAATGATTTATGAACACAATATCTTTTATAAAAATAACAAAATATCTTGAATAGGCATGATGACAGTATTAAAGAATGAGTGATTTTATGGAAGAAAATATATTGAGAGGATTCTAAAACATGTTCCAGTTTTAAAATACACATTGAAATTAACAAGATTTTCAACCAAATAAAAGTATGAAATTCTGCCATTATAACTGAAACACCGGTCTCTTGAATTGTTGTCATAGACACAATGCAATGTTTACTTAGGCTTGGCGTCACGTAGACGCCAAAACACCTACGGGCGTTTTTGCGCGAAATTAAAGATATGTAGATGAAAATGCAATTATTTGCGTTATAGAAGGTTATTTCAAAATCATGCCAATTATCATCTATGTTAAACACAAAAAAAAACATTTGAATAATATGTCAGATAATAACTTGTTGGTCCAAGGGTCATACCAATAAAACTGATTCCCAGAAGACATTACAGTGATTGGATGTGCACCGCTTTCCCAGGACAGTTTTATGAGCGAAAGCTGACATATCGGTCCTACTCATGCGTCGCCAGATTGACATTTTTTTCCCCAATGGCCATCTCCGTGCTGAGTTGTGTAAGGGCTTGTTCAGACACAGCGGGAACCGCGCGGTTTCAGAATCGCGTGGGATCCGCGCGGGTCTTATTTATGTAGGTTTGTATGTAATCGTTCAGACATAACCGCGCGGTTAATCAAACCGCACGGCGCCCGCGTGCTCCTGTCACAACAGGAGCACGCGTGAGCTCGTTGGACACTGAACTTTTTATTGATTAAGTGGAGAAAAAACCTGCAATGTGAGATCTTCAATATGAGGATTACTCAAATAAAATTGCCAAGAACCAAGCTTGGCAGGAGTTGGTGGAGATATTTGGAAATGGTGAAGACACGTTTGTAAAAAAGATTATTTTAGGTAAGTAGGTATTTATTCACCAAAAATGAAATGACAAAATGATATTTTTGTGTCTTGCCATAGAACACGGCCGTCGTTCACAAAATAATGAGCGAATTTATCCCTGATATTCAAAGATGGAGAACGGCACCGGAGCTGTCAAACTGACGTTTATTAACTGACGCGCTATTCGCGCGCACAAATCGCTTATTAACCGCGGCTGTGTGAACACATGACAAAAATCTGCGGTTTCAAAACGCGCGATTTGCAATCGCACCCGCGTGTCTGAACAAGCTCTAAAGTGCGGTTCAGCAAGGAGAGGCCTGAAAAAATCCAATCACCATTTCTCATCCACAGAACAAACTCTTTATAAATATTACAAAGAATAAATTTTATAAACAAAGCAAAATATAACCTAAAAAAAGTCATTGCAGTAAAATGTTTTTGATCGCTGTAATAATTGCAGATTATAGTTCTCACTGGTATTACGTACGTGGAATCGTATTGCGCATTGTTCGCTGTTATGAGAAAAAAGGGAGTGAAACGGCCGTATTTTACATTACGTTATTACGGATCATTTTGCTTTACATTCTGCGATTAGACATAACGAGTACCGGCGAGTTATGATTGCCTGTTATTTATTATTTAATATTTACACCGAGAATAACAGATACGCAGGCATATCAAAATGTCGACGCGGCCATTGTATTGCAATCAAATGTAGACTTATCCGGCGTCGAACGTGAAATTATTTATACACAGGGTTATTTGTAAAACATTAATAACCCCGCAGGACCATATTCCTGCCTTGATTATGAGTCGAAAATGTTCAAGCTATAATGACCTAATATCAATAGTTATGGAGATATGCGACATCAAAGTTTGTATTTTTTTTTTCAATATTTCTGACTTATTTTTTGTAAAACGTTGGACTACCATTACAGTAACTTATATCGAATACGAAAAATTCATTTCCTTTAATACAAGTCAAATAAAAAAATAAAAACCTTTCAATTCCAATTGGAAAACATTCCAATTGGAATTTTTTCAGGGTTTATATCATTTTATTTAACTTGTATTGAAACGAATGAATTTTTCGTTATCGGTATGATTTACTGTAATGATAGTCCAACGTTTTACAAAAAATAAGTCAGAAATATTGAAAAAAAAAATGCAAACTTTGATGTCGCATATCTCCTTAACTATTGATATTAGGTCATAATAGCTTGAACACTTTGGACTCATAATCAAGGCGGGAATATAGTCCTGCGAGGTTATTAATGTTTTCCAAATAACCCTGTATATTTAGCTTATGTAATAAAGTACGGTAACGCTGAAAAATAGAAACAATAATACATTACTTATTTCAAATCGACGGCCTGCTCTAGCAACTTCCATTTATTCATAGTATCAATGCATTGCCAACTATATGAAATAGGCACACGCGAAGAGGTTATAAAAATAACCTCTTTGGGCACATGACATGTAGTGATGCAACGAATACGAATATTCGAATTCGCCGAATAGTAGATGTTTACCGAATATTCGCATTCGCCGAATATCATCACAAACATTAAAAACAAATTATTTATAAATGAACGCAACGCAAATTACGGTTTGGCTGTGCACCGTGTATCCGAACACACCTACGCACTCTATTATCGGGGATTCCCCCAACATTGAATGAATGGATTTATTGAGTTCTCAAATTGTCAATTGTTACTTGTTTCACAGCATAACATAAGTTCTTTCATCTAGTTTCGTTGGGTTATTAATAAGGTTAGGTGTTCATTTAATTTTTGTTTTTGTTTTGTAATACGTATTATTCATTCTACTTCATTTACGTTGTGCGTAAAACTCTTATAAAATAATTTCAAATTAAATATAATAACATGGCCTTTCGTAAGCGTGAGAAAAGTGTTATTGGGAAACATTTCGATAAGAAATCTGGTAAGTTAAATTTAAATATAACTTTATTTGTTTGTTTTTGTTATAAAGAATAAAGATATCGGTTTGTGCACAAGACTTGTTAGTGAACTCGTCCCAAAACAATGTCGGCCCATTCAGACGAGTTTATTTTGTTTTGTTCGGGGACTCTAAAATAGTTTTTGAATTATTTTAAGTAAACCCATGTGCAGGTATTGTACCTGCGAACTGTCTCGCGGAGGTAAAACTGCGACTACGACAGAAAGATTATATTCGAACGCTGGGAATGTACAAACGGATAAAAGAAATCGCCTAACGCCCGAGAAGTTACAAATGTTGCGTTTTTTTAACAAAAATTAGCCTGTGGAAAATTTAAATTATTAAATCTCTTAGTAAAAAAGAACAGTGGTGTATTATTTATTACCTTGTTGAATTATTCGTATTCGTATTCGCCGAAGAGCAGGTTTGATATTCGTATTCGTGAACATTGTATTCGTTGCATCACTAATGACTTGCATAGCAAAGTATACAGCACTGTATTAAACTTGACATATAGGTATACTCGTATGTCGTCCCAGACTATTTATAGAACGTTTTGAGTTCTACAACTTTTCTATATAAAGTATTTAAATATCTCTTACGGTTAAGATAGCGTTCGTTGCTTGAAGTTTGCGAGGTTGCGCTGTTGCTCGACCATTTTTTCGTCGACTTTAGTCGTAAAATAGGTCACCACGAAAAGCCCTTTTATTTTAACGGAATAATAAATAGCCTACATTCATTAGAATGGACTTTTTAAGATTTTTTAGGAAACGTAAATTCTAATGACTTTTTGAAAATTTTTGAAAACGGAGGAGTAGTTTCGGAGATTACCTCCCACATCCAAACTTACCAACTTTACCTCTTTACATTTATATATTATTAGATGGGAAGAATTGCATGATAATCTAGGGGCCAGTTTTAAAGTAAACTATCTTATTCTATTATGGTTTTGAGTTGTGTGTGAGTTTCTTTCCCAACAATTTATTGACTTAATGATTTTGTCAAAATTTTAAATACATCACAACACAGAATGTTTTACAAAAGATGCATACCATGAAATAGAACGAGCCATTATTGAGACTACATATTTGAAAATTTTGGTACAGCAACAAAAATTTGGTACCAAAAAAATACATGCAAGTATAAATTAATAATAGGTCAACATCTGTTTTGTCGCCAAGTATTTTAACACCATTTTTTATTTCTGTATGACCAAATTCTGTTATCTTCTTTTCTTTTTAAAAGCGATTTATCACACATAAATTGTAATATTTACTATACCTATCTTGTTTATAAAGTGGTTTTTATATTATGTTATCAATATTATATTTGTTACTTCGCGCTAAACGCTACTCGTAAAAACTCTATATTACAGAAAGATCTATACATGTCTTTTATAGGTAAGATAATGCTTAGATCATTGGAATATACAGGTGTCTCATAGCAAGTGGCAAAAATTTTACAGGTGGATTCCTGCCACGATAATGAGTCGAAAATGTTCAAGCAACCAATATCAATAAATATAGAGATATGCAATAAAAAATATTGCATTTTTCTTTCAATATTTGATTTATTTTTGCAAAAAGTTGTACTATCATTACAGTAACTTATATCGATAAAAAAAATCATTCTCTTCAATACACCTCAAATAAAATGATAAAAACCCTGTAAAAAAAAATATTTTTAATTATACGCCCATTACGTAAGAAGGTGATGCAAAGAAATGCACCAACTATCGGGGAATCACTCTCCCGAAAACATCGCACATAGTATTTTCCAGCATCCTTTTCTCCAGACTTTTATACGCTTAAAATCTGGTAGGCCATTATCAAAGCGGATTTTGCTCAGGAAGATCCACCATGGACCAAATATTCTCTCTTCGACAAATATTGGAAAAAACTCTAGAGTACAATATCAATACGCACCTCTTCATCGACTTTAAGGCTGCATATGACAGCATTAACCGCACACAACTCTATAACGCGATGAAGTACCTAGGTATTCCCGACAAACTTATACGAATGGTAAAGTTCACTATGACCTAGTCACAATGCAGAGTTCACAATGGCACTTCAGACCCATTTTATGCACTACATGGCCTCCGCCAGGGAGATGCCCTAGTCTGTCTACTTTTTAATATCGCTCTGGAGAAGTGTGTAAGAGAATATGGAATCCAAAAAAGTGGGAGAATAGATAACTTAGAGATACTAGTAATAAAAAAGATCCTCAACACTAAAGCCAAGATTATTAACAATCAGATAAATTTCATGAATAGCCCGCTACTAGATATATTTCCCATTTTGGCGTCCACCCCTCAATTACCCCCACCATAGCTGTAGCCACGCCCCCATTCAGAATTGATTTGTTTACTAGGATAGGTAATGGATAGTCAGTTGTACGTCAGTCCCGATGAAGATACGGTGGTATCGAAACCGGTAGACGTAGGGTCATTATTTAAGTGGTTTATACAAAGTTATTTAATTAAAATTTATATTTATGCAGAAATTTGTTGAGCTGAAGAGAGCTACTAAGGAAATGGACAGCTGTTCGTTAATTCTACCCTCATCTTCTACATCAAAAACGCAAACCACCTAACAGCAACCAGTAACTCGCATTCACATAATACTAGACAAGCATTACGAAACCTTGACGAAATACCAAAAACTAAGACAACACATGGACAGAATAATTACTCATACATAGGGCCTAAAATATTTAACATATTTAAAACAGACTTCCCGGAAATCAGAATATACTCAATTAATAAAATAAAAGCTTTAGCAAACAACTGGCTTACCTCCAAAGGTAGAACAGCAACTGAAAATTTACTTACTGTAATTGCATAATAATGTCTTCAAATAAAAATATATACCTATATACATAAATAAATTAATTGAGGAAAATAAAAAATAATCTTAAACAAAACTGTAACCCTTTTTACATTAAACAATTATTCTACACATATTTACACTTGGACTTATGACTCACTCAACTTTCACTAACATTCCACTTGATACTCTGTAGATACATAATTACTACCTTATGAAAATAAATACTACTGACGAACTCGAAAAAATATTATAATTGTGTTCTATAACGTCACTCTGGGACAGGCGTAGCCTAGTAGAGTGGCATAATCCACAAATTAAACAAAACAAAAAAAATGTGTAATTTATCTTATGTTTTATTGTTAAATTAGTATTAAGTATCTTTATTTGTAAACAAGGATTTTTTAAATAAATAAATAAAAAAATAGTACTACGCATCAATTCAAATACGACTAAATATATGCCTATCACAAAAACTATGAATAATCAGACCCCAATCACAATCAACACGAGGTCGCACATGATACAATGTATAAACAATTTCATCAACCTAGGATCAATAGTGCCCAATGCAAACGACACATGAACCGAGATCAAACATAGAATGCACAAGGCAAATAAATGCTTCTCCGGTTTGAGAAGACATCTCCCCGAATGCTGTCAAGGAAAACAAAATTTACCATCTATACACTATTACGTCGTGTAATAGCGTTTGGCTCTGAATACTGGGAATTGAGTAAAAAGGATGAAAAATATTCAGAAAAATATTCAGTCCAGTACAGATAAACGGAGTTTGGAGAATACGATACAACGAGAATGTCTACAATATTCACAATGAGCCCAACATAATACAATTTATCAAAATAGGGAGGCT